>PRKT01000229.1:86528-185479 GCA_003671525.1 Saccostrea glomerata | reverse complement strand
GAGTGTTTAAATCTGGAACAAAATGCGTCAAAAAGAAAGGATAACTTACAGCATTACTGGTCACTAGAGCAGGCGTCCTAAGATAAAACAAAAAAGTTCAATTAATAATGATTGTCAATATATTCTGTATAAAAAAAGGGACTCATTATAATTAAAAGATGTGTAGCAAAAAAGACTACTTTTAGCATTTAGTCACAGTCACTTGAATGGGTAAAATAGGAGTTCAAAAGTTATGGCATATTTAGTTTGAAAAAGCTATTTTTAACATGTAGGTCAGTCAATAATGCAAGGTCATTGCCCTTGGTGTTATTCTAAATAATAAAAAGTAAAATAAAATGCCTCCC
Organism: Saccostrea glomerata; assembly: GCA_003671525.1. NCBI lineage: Eukaryota > Metazoa > Mollusca > Bivalvia > Ostreida > Ostreidae > Saccostrea > Saccostrea glomerata. Next base: position 185,135 of record PRKT01000229.1, on the reverse strand, counting down.
TTCCTCATCATATTTCTTGAAAAAAGGCCTGAGAACCAGTGAATTAATTTTGTATGGCCTAATATATATATTCATTCTGCAATTTTTATGTGAACTTCCTAGTGACATATAAATATTATTATTAAAAACAATTTTAAAAATAATAACCTCATTTTTTATTTGAAAACTGTGTTTGTATTTCTTGACTTTGAAAAAAAAAACTTTTTATAAACAAGAGTTTTAAAATATATATATATAATATTAAAACATGTCATTTTTTTTATCATATTCAAGTTTTATTTCAGTGTGGCAGGAGTTTATTTCGAACATACAATTCATTTTGGCTTTAAAGTACACAGTCAATTTTTATTTTTTTCAAAAATAGACGCATCCTCTTGTCTATAGATAGGAAGGAAATGTCAGACAGTTGTTACTTGAGTGGCATGAAATACCTTTATTCATAACTTTTACTGAAGGGGGATTTGTTTTTTCAAAACATTTCAAATTTAACACATGTAAATATAAATAAAAACTCAATATTTAGCATCATTGACAATTTGCCGTTTACATTTGACATTAATTGTCCTTTGCTGCACTGGTAGGCCTCGATGGAAATGTTTCATGTTTTAGTTGCTATTTCCGGTGATGATAAAAAAAGGTCCGGTTTAGACTAGAGAAAAAAAAGAAGACATTTCTGATTTCTTAGGCAATTTACAAAGCAACAAAGAAAACCAATCCCAATTTGCATAAAGGAATGAAGAATCTTTGGGGAGCATGGAATCATATGAGTATAAAGAGTTGAGAATTAATGTTGGCTATGCCTTTTCAGTATTGTATGCAAACAAAGATAAGACATTGTCACTAGCACAAATTTAAGTCCCCTTTCGGTTGATTGTGCTTTTTCTTAACAAATAAAAAACAGTTTCTCAGATACTCCTCTTCTCTTGGCAAGTCATTTGGTTGAGTTTTCTCTGGCAATAGTATTTGTTTATGACCCTCACTTTAATTAATTGCTCTGCAAAAGCAGTTTATACAATGGATATATAATAATCAATATTGCATTGTTATGCCATTAGATCTGCCACATAAATAATCATTTGAATTGGTTTATAATTGAAGATAAAATGCTTCATAAAGTATATTCAGACATTGCATTCTTATCCCATTATTCCCATATCTGCTTATTTATTTATCCCATGGGATTAAAAATACCCAGTATTATGTACTTTACAGGATTTTAAATCCTAAGAAGGGCAAATATGGGATTTTTAATCCTATGTCGCCTATTATGGGAGAAAAAATCCCTCAAAGATTTTTTTCTCCCATGGGATTTTGGTGGGCTTTTTGGTGGGATGAAAAATCCCGCCAATCTTCCATGGGATTTTAGGTTTTGACTGAGGTTTCTGAGAAAACTACTACAATGTGGAAGTTGAGATTGACATGATGAGGTCAGAATAAAAAATCCCACCAAAATATAGAAAAAAATCTAATGTAGGACTTTTCGAAAGGGTACCTAAAAGTCCGGACTTTGTCGTGTTCGGACTTAAATGTCGCAGTGTTTTATAGATTTCCATTCACTTTATATGTTAAAAACATATGTAATGTAAATATATAATAATGAATTTTCAATTTTAAGGAAGGTGTAGAGTTAAGTTCCCCCCCCCCCCCCTCCTCCCTCTCCACCCCTTTCGACCGAATCCACTTTAAATTTATATTTATACTTTTTAAAACTGATTTGATATTTGCTATCACATGTACCTAGCCAGTTCCTCAGGTGATCGATATGACTCCTAGGCCTTTTGTTACGAATAAAATCGTTAAATCTTCAGAAAATTATATGATATAAAAATTTCAATTCAGACACTGAATAAATATTTCTATCGCTAAATTTTGCGTGAATCTTTTATATGGGCCGCCCTGTCAATAATCGCTGGCCGACCTCCAATCGGGCAAGGTGTCATTGTGCTGATATGTCTGTCCCCTTATTCTATTGTAGGCATGAACGTTATTTTTGTCCTTCCACTTTCCCGAAAGGGATGGGATATTATATCTTATTCGTCTGTCATTCTGTCAAAAACACCTTTGTCATACCTTTTTAAAGAGAAGATATAAAGCTTTTATAAATGTATTTAGCATTTCCATTACCTTTGACAAGACCTATCAAAATATCCAATGATTTTTAAGCCTATAAACTTGACCTTGAAGTTGAACCTACGTTTAAAAAATATCGCTACTTTAAATGCAATATATATAGGATAATATAATTCTATTATCAGATGTTCTATAGTTATTCATTTGTCTGTTTGACCTGCAAAGGTATTGATAATACAGTGAAGGTTGTCTAATCACACACCTGTACAAACAGCCATACTGGTACTGTCGATTGCGACTTAACATTAAGTTTCTATTTGATTATTTTCAATATTTGTTTCACTGTGTTATCTGACATCCTGTCTATTCTCATCTCCAAGAGCATGTTGAATTAGACAGGTTTCAATGTACATGTAATGTCAAGCTTTGTCGAATAGCTTTGCCGTGTTTTACAATGACCTAGAATAATTAACTGACATACACCTATAAAACCGTCTGAATTTCATGCGGTAGTATCAAGTTGAGTGACACCACTGACAAGAAGTACTTAGAAATGCCTAGAGATGCAGTAGTTTAATACTGCTTGATACGTGTAGTTCATTTATTTGTTGACTAGGTTTGGGTTGGAAATGCGTTAATTTTGCGAGACCCAAAAACTAAACTGTTATCCTGAAGCCTATGGCAAGCGACGAAGCATTTTGCATCGTCAGAAGAATCTACACAACTCGATAATTCCATCACTGTCGAACACCAACTGCAAATAATAAGATTTTGCTGATACCTCCCACAGTGTCGCTCTGCGGTCAAACGTCGATTTCTTTAAGACTGCTGCGTAAAACAGTGCAAAACTGATTTTATAGTAAATGTTTATTTAAGGGGAGACAGGACACATGTCACATGACTAAAAAGACATAACACGTCATAATCGGTGATAATATACATGAATCAACAGTTCTTGTGTAATTTTATTCTAAATTCGAAAATTGTTTTTTAAACATTTAATTTTAGAAATAATAATTAATAAAATTTTTAAAGATCTTGCCATCATTTAGAAATTGTGAAGTTACCCAACCCACACATTTGTTTCTCTTTACCCTGCAGTCTGACGTCATAGACGTAGTGTTTGAATTCTCAGTGCGAGATCAAGTACACATATCCGTCATGACAGTTTTATTTCAAAATAAACAGGTCACAGTCAATGTATCGTGATAAATTTCTGAAGCAGATTTTTTGAATTGATATTTTTTCGTGTTTAGTAGCAGAGATTCAATCTATTTAGATAATTTTGAATGATTAAATTTTCGTGTGAGGTCACAATTGATTTCCCGCACTCGGAAAATACTAACGTGAAGCGTTTTTATCATGCTTACGTCTTATTTAACGATGTCCTGTCCGATATTGAGGTTTGCTTCACCCTGTGATATTTATGCAGTAAATAATTACAATTAAGGACTGACATTCAATCGTAAATTTAGAAATATTCATTGACAGAATTTTTTCAAAATGAGGTTTTCGTCGTTGAAGCTGCCTTGAAATATGCAGAAATTATCCCACCCAAATACTATATAAAATTAAAACAAGTGCCTTCAGATAATTTAAACACTATGAATATTATGAAATATTTGAGTATATAGTGTTATCTATCATATTTATTGTTTGTGAGTAAAAATTTGCATTATGAACTCCGTTATGGGCCAGTAAACATGAAGTATCTAAACTCCATACAAACTCTAAACAAGGCGGTATTTGTGGGGCGATATCTTTTTAAAAAGTCAAGAAATCCAATGACAGGACCGTTTTAAAATGTTAAGTACAAATTAAATTAGTAATATAAAAAATACGAAAAAAATTCATTGACAGGATTTTTTTCAGCTAAAGGTCCTGCTCCTCCTTAATGAATATTTCAAAAGGTTCAATACCTTGTATAACATTTTTTTTATATACATGTATGTCTTACTTTTTATCTGTAGGAATTCGTTCAGATGTTTCAAGGAGATGAATTGCCTAAACCACAAACAATGTTGGAGGTATGTATTATTGTACAATTAGAAGGACGACTTTTTGATTCTGAACAAGCCAATTCAGAGAATTTGTGTTCCTCGATCGCTTAGGGTAAAAGTAGACCATGCGCAGTTCGGGGGAAGGGGGGGGGGTGATTGGATCCCCCTGACTGAATTTGCAGAATTATTAAATGTATACTGAAGCAAATAAAATATGCCAATATGGATATAAAGATTTGATTGCTTATTCTTTATTATGTGTATAGTTCAAGATTCTTTTTATATGGAATATTTATCACATTGTATAATAATTTTATGAGTTTGTACAAGCTAGAACTAAAAAAATTTTCATTTCACGTGCTGAATACTATAATTTAGTGAAAAAAAGTATTTCGAAAAAAAAGAAAATGGATCGTCCTGGAATTCAACCCGGGACATCTCGCATGTGAAGCGAGAGACATACCACTACCCCACGGACAGACCCATGCAAATTAATAACCAACACTTTTCAAGCGGGGGACAAAAAGTAGTAGGAGGATTTACCTACTTCGTGAACAAGATGGATATGCATGTTCATTTTTAAAAAAAAATTACTCGAAAATACTCGAACAAAAAGGATAATTTAAGTTTGTATAATATCAAGTATGAATAAATAAAGCATTTATGAATTGAACAGTTCCATTTCTTAATCTGTTTGCATAAGTATATATTTTCCAAGGTAAATCATTTTCTTTATGTCTGAGCTTGACAACTTTAAACATTTGAATGACGGGCATAATAGCTTTTATTTATTATTTCCACGAATTGTCATAGATTGAACATTTAAGTATTAAATGAAATTATTTTTCAATTTACTATATATACTATTTTATATTTACACACTTATGTTAGCGTTTAAAAGCTTCCAATCTAGGTACAGATATGAGCCGAAATTGCATAGAAAGTGTTTTTACTCACTTAGTAAACGGTCAAAACTTTTTTGTTTGTTTCTCTACATGACTTCTTTACCATATGTGAAAATAAGAAAAATTTAAATATAGGGCACATATAAATTTATCTTAAATATCCAAAAAATTTAAGTAAAATAGAGAAAATCCGGATTAGCGGAAATTCATTTTTGTTTAACTATTTAATATGTCAATTTGGTAAAATCATTTTATAGACCCTGTATGGCAATATATTTTTATACAAAAATAATAACATTTAATCTTTTGCAATGGAATACTCTATAGTATAACTGGATGCAGGCATTTTTATTCTTAATGTCTGGTGGTAACCTTGACCTGACCTTGATTCTGATATAAAACGGTCAAACCTAATCTAACTGCTAACATTACTTTGCTAGCAAATTATTTAACAAATATGGTCTTCTTGATTATGTGAAAGTTTCATTAATTTTTAAATCCAAAAAATACAGTTTTGTGTGAGAAGAATCCTACCTTAAACTTGTAAGGAATCCAAAAGAAATATATACTGAAATATGTGAAAATTACAGCAACCAATGTTTGTTTTATTGACACATGAGCAGGTAAATTTCAAGCAACAAAATTGATATAATAGGCATCAGAAATGGGTACCATTCATTGGACAAAGACTTGCAACAACCATCGTACTCTTTGCCAAAAACAAACAAATATCACTGAGGATGTGTGACTGTATTTAAGAGGCATAAAAAATTGATAGGCATCATGTTGGGGGTAGTTTACACTGTTTTAAAGAAATAGTTTACGGTAGAATGCTTAGTACTCAATATTTTGATATATCACCCTATATTTTGAAAAACTAGTAAAAATTACAGCATGTAAAATGCCTAAACAATATTTTTTTAATCAAAAATTGTAGTTATCCATGTTTTTCTGAAATTCAAACAAAAAATGATATTTAAATCCATTGCCTCAAACCTTCAAAATAGATTCTCAAAAAGATACGTGTGACAATAGCAGTCATGTTATGAGAAAAGCAAAGAATTGCCAGAGCACAAAAGCATTTTTGTATGCCATTTTCTCAAATGTTACTGTTCTTGTTGTTCAAATTCTTAGTTGGGGAGGCAGTTGAATTTCTGGAGGATTCTAGAAAGCAAATTTTTTGCAAAAAAAAAAATCGATGGTTTTATGAAAGGAAAAAACCAGAATCGGATATTTACTACATAAAATTTATTCATGTAAGCGTCCAAATCCACATGCCATGATGAGTAAAGGGGTTTTGGGGATAACTAGAAAATTAATGTTTCGTCACACCAACTATATTCGCCAGATTATATACCCTTTGATTTGTTTCACTTTCAAACTTAGTAAAAACACCTTTCAGAAAGAAAAATCAGGTCCAGGAAATCATAGGATCTGTCATATTCCAGTATATGAAGGGCCATACTCAAAAAGGTGTTCTAGAAACAATCAGAAATCGGATAAAAATGTGAAAGACGTGTTTTATTTAGAAGATTATTATAGATTATAACCGGTAGTTTATTAAAGAGAATATTAAAGTAAAATCATAAAGAGGAGATCATTGAAAAGCCTTTTTTGTTTCTTTCCGAGCACCGAGGATATTCTTAACATCCATAAATGAGACAAGACAATTCTGGCTATTCGGAGCTTGTTTTTGCTTAATTGAACGGCCCTAGTAATGTTTAAAAGGGTGTCGTTTTTTTCGATTTTCATCCGACTATAAGTTTTTAAAATGTTCTCGACTATCGTCTCCATCATTTAGCCGCATATGCCTTTTTCACACATATCGAACCCATTTGATGCTCATTAAAGACCCATTTCTATTGTTTTCTTTATTTCTTTCCCGGGCGACAATTGATGGCTACATAAATGTATTCTGTACGGTATTTTTAATTGTGATCTTAATGTTTTAGAGGTTAAAAGAAATTACTTAAAATTACTGTAATGTTAAGTTTCAGAAGAAAACAAAATACTTTTATGACAGGTATTGAGATCTGGTTTTTTTTGACATATGTTAATGTTTGTTCTATATCAATGTCATTTTATAAACTTTGATATTTCCCTTTTTATTAAGAATATGGAGAGGATGGCTGAAAATAAAGCATTTAACGAAGCTCTTTTGTTGTACGAAAGGAATATGAATGAGGTAATTATCGTAAATAGATAGTTTTTGCAGACCAATATGTAAGTATATAAATTATGTACATGCGAAGTACAAATTGAAGGCTCAAGTGAGCTTTTCTGATTAAAGAAATTGGTTCAGTTTATGTTCAGTTTATGCATAAAATGACCATGTAGATATACCAATTGATTGATCAACAATTGATTTTCTATTTGAAACATTAAAATAAAATAGAGACTTAGTGCTTTCTTATCGTATAATTTTTTTTCTCCTGAAAGTCCAGGTCTTGGGGAACTGGCTTTATGGAATTGCAATGTTTTTAAATTTTTAGGTAAGCGGGTATAATTGAGTGTTTTCAGTGAAGAAAAATAATATGAGTGCACTCTCTGATCTAAAAAATAAAACATGTCTTTTAATCCTCAGAAACAGTTCTATCATTTACTAGTTGCATATTTTAGATCAGAGGTTGGGCTCTATATTAAATATTGCAAAATAACTTAAAAATTTGCCGTTTTGTACACTTTCAGAATATGAGTGAATTGACCCAACTCGGGACGTCATAATGCATTGGCTAGCCAGAAAAGTTTTGATAGGTACGCAGACACCTAAGATCTAAGTTATACTCAATGCATTGATGACTAAAACTATCGATATTCAGATTTTCAGAAAAACCTTTACATTGAAACATTCCCTTTATTTTATTCTTTGAGGGAAAAGATCGAATTTGTAAAAGGTTCTCTGAAGTTCATATGGATAGTAACCTTGAAATATCATAAAATGTAAAGAATGCGAATCAAAAAGATACATTTACGACATTTACGGGTTTTATTCTTCTTGACCAGAGTTAGACATTTTTACTATAGTAAATCAAAGTTTCAAAGTTCTTACTAAAGTAAATCAAAGTTCCAAAGTCCTTACCATAGTGAATCAAAGTTCCAAAGTTTTCAATATGGTATATCAAAGTTTCATAGTTTTCCCAATAGTAAATCAAAGTTTTAATTTTTTCACTATTGTAAATCAAAGTTCTTAGGTTTTTATTTTGGTACATTAGTTAACTGTTATAGTTTACTTTTATTTACTATTATTTTATCTTTTGTTAGGGTTGGTCGATGTCTATTGTTATCGCCGATTTTGTAAAATTTCACATTTTAATTTTCTTTTCAAGAACTACCAGTCAAATTTCAACCACATTTGCCACAAAGTATCTCTAGGTAAAAAGGATTTAAGTTTGCCCAAATGAAGGGCCTTCTTCCAAGGGGAAATATGAGGGTCACTCAAAAAGTTTATAGAATTGGATTCAGAAGCATCCCAAAGTAGTGTTGATTCGACTTTGTTTAATTCGTGACCCCCAGAGATAGGATGGGGGCATAATGAGCAATAAAATTTTAACATAGGGATAAAAGAAAAAAATCTTTCAAAAAGAAGAAAGTTCAAATTGGTCAATTTTTTTGGCCCTTTGAATTTCTGAAAAATAAGAACTACTCACTTTTAGTTGAAAATTATGTTATATTTCACTTAGACCCTTAGTGACTTCATATCAAATAAAAATGATGTATTTTTTTCTCTTGTCTATGTATTATAACGTCATAAAGAAATACGCACGCTAACTCTCGATTCCCGCCTATATTTTGGAACCATTTAATTCAATATAGATAGCAATTCGGCCATTAAATCTTTATTTAATACAAAGAACAGTTTATGGTAATTGAATGATTGTCTTAATACCAGCGCTAAATAGTAAATTATCCATAATTCCAGCTCTTGAAAAAAGGGGGTAGACGATATTTTCCACTAAAATCTGAGTTTCAAGCATCACCATATTTTGAAATAGTCTTGGAAATGATTAAATGTTCCTTATATCTTTTCTAATGTTTAAGACCAATAAATAAAACACAAATATATCAATAACTTATTATGTTTCCGATGTAAATCGCTTTGAAATTGGTGGAAAATAAGCATTTTTATCGTTTTTTGTCAATAAACATATGTTCCCCCCGCGTCACACAAAAAGCTTTGGTATGAATTTGTGAAATAACATTCCAAATTACCTGTAAAAAGGAATTTTTGTGACACAGGGGGGAAAGATGTTTTAAAAATATTTTCCGTTTTCCGTTGATTTCTATAGTGAAAAACACAATTTTTACCAAAATTTTAAAGTTATCTCTCTTTGTTTTCCCAAATAAGTAATGTTTTATGAAAATCCATATAATTATCTATAAAAAATATTAAATTTTAATCGAATATGTTTACTTTTGAAAATTGACTCGGAGGTAGGCGGCAGAACAATACTATCGTTCGCAGTTCTTTCGTCATTTTCATCAAATCTTGTAAATTTCGTTAAAAATGACCAAAAATTTAAGCTGTTTTTTAATATTTTACATAGCCTCCAACCTCTAATCTAAAATTTTGAATTTATAATGAAAGAACTGTTTTAGAAGATTCTATCCATGAAAGAATTTTTGGATCGCAGGGTGGGCTCATATTTTTATTAGAAGTTGAAGATGCTCAATTTTACCCATTTTCTCCAAAAATCAAGAACATTGCAGTTTTAAAACGCCTGAGTTTCCAAACTTGGACTCACAGAGGAATTTTTTTAAAGGAAATGAAAGCACTAAGTCTCTACTTTATGTTGATGATCGAAATAGGACATAAGGACTTGGTCGGTTAATTATGTGTAGTATACTGACAGGGCCATTTTATGGAGTATGGTGAATCTACATGTACCTCTTTCTTCACAAGAACGTAAAAGCTATGATTGTTCATATTTATACTGAAGCATCCTTCAGTGAGTGCAGATTCAAGATTAATCAAATCTTGACACTAGGAGGTATGGTGGGTCCACAGTGGGCGATCATTTTTCTCGAGAACAACAAATTTATGATTGGTAATATTTTATACTTTTCAATACTGACCTGATTAATTTTTTGCTTTTTCCTAACTCTAGTGCTCTGGTGATTTGGTGCTTAAACCCTTGTCTTGTTATGCACTTAAAACTTGTACGTGTAAATGCTCTACAATCAAACGTCGTTTCTTTGTATAATTTCATATTTTTGTAGCTATATCTACTTTAGTTTATAATGTATATCACTAATTTAATTGAATGTATGCATAAAAACCAATATGTCTCAAGATTTGAATAAAAAAATGATTAACCATGTAATCATTTCTTTACATTGGCACTTGCACTCAATCGTTAGGTTTATAAAAAAAAACCCACAAAGGACAAGATATGGAGACAGCCGAATCGATATCTGGTCCCTTGTTTGATGCGAAGACCAGAACACAATTGAAATTGTGAGAGTTTGTGGTTACAAACTTACAATTATGTTTGTTGTCTTAAAACCAGCACTTATTGTGATTCAAGACTTATACAGAGGCAACAAAGGGGAGCGAAAGTAGGACGTCTTCCCGAATTTTCTCAATTTTTCACTTTTGAAAATATGGAGCACACTCTTGAGATTTTTAGACATAAGTTGCATCTCTAATATGTGTATGATATACATGTATATAAATTTGACAGCTAGGCAAACTTGTGCAATGTTTTTTTTTTAAACAAAATATGCTATAAAATCTATGAAAATAAGCAAAAAATAAGAAAATTTGGAAATTGGCATATTTCGTATACTTTCTCTGACCTCTATGTATCGCCTAACTTGAAACCAATACTAATTTTGTGTCAGGGACGAAAACAAGTTTGTATTGATAAAATGTGCTATTTTAAAATCAAGCTAAAATCAGGGGCCAATAGGGGCCTTACCCTATAATTGCTCTGGAACTCTGCACAAATTACCAAGTGACCTATTGCTGCATGTATCTGTCTTTGTATGTCATTGTGTGATAACATTTAAATATTTTCAGATTATTCGAGACAATTTCGATTTAAATTGGCATATAAAGCATCTTTGAGTAAAAGAAGAGTAAAATTACTTGTATTCATAGCCCATGCCGCCTAGGGGTCTTAGGGTGGAAAAAAAACCATCACAACTCATTGAAACTTTAATAAAAAAAAAAAAACTCCTTTACCCTCGGACATCAGGTGGAGAAACTGTTGAAATGGATTGCCATAATCTATTTTAGTTATACCTTTGCTACTGATGTATCCGTCCTACACTTCCTCCCTCGCTTTTAACGACCTTCGAAAATAAAAATCAGCGACATAATTACAAATGTTTACGGCATATATTGTCACAGACGACAGAATGTCCTGAATGTGCTGAGGCTTGACTGTAATTTTTTTGTCTGTAAAGGGCTTTCGACTCTCTGCTATACATTTCACTTAGAATATGTAACTTCTGTTGAATTTCATGAACAAATAAAATACAATTAGAGCAACATAAAAAAAATTAGAAATGATTTTAATGTCAGATCATGATATGAAGAAAATTCAACACAGAAAGAGTAATGATTTATTATCAATATAAATATTAAAATATGATATGTGTATGAAAGTAATACTCGGTATCAGTCCTATGAGGAAACTAATTAGAAAATTTCATAAAAAGCGGCCTCTTAAGTCAGATTATTACAATGTTGTATGTGGTAGTGGGGGGAAAATACATCTGTAAGAGGAGTTTTCTTCTAAATATTTATTCATTTGAAAAAATGTAATAATAATAAAAATCATTAATTAGGTACTTGAAACATATCAAACCATTTTTAGAATGTTCCTATAAAGATACAACTTAGCAGTATTTAATTTATACGCTTTTAAAATTGAATTTATCTTTTGAGTGGTGGTAAAATATAATAAAGCAAATTGAAAAACATGACAAAAGAAAAAGAAGGTGATGTTTCCATCCTTTGTTATACTTTATCGAATTGACTACGTACTTTAAGGTCTCCATAAGAAATCTCAGATAAAGAAAACTAAGTTAGAGTAGTTTTCATATTTTGTACGTTAAAAGCTTTTCCAGGAACATATTGTCGCACTATATGCAGTAATTATATGACTGTACATATTATCGCAGCGATGTGTACAATCCCAAACTTTTGATTTCAAAATGGCCGTTCTAATGTTTTTTTTATTTATCATTTTAGATTTTTCCAACAGACAATGATGGCAATATTAATGTAGTGGAAAGAGATGTATTTATGGAAAGACATAACACACATCTCCAGCAAGCCTTAGATCTTTACAGAAATCGCACTTCTTTTTTGGTTCTTGGCAGAGATAGGAGTGGAATACTTCATAGAAAGATAAAGGATATTTTTGAACGTCTTAAGCTGTTAGTCGATGCACTTTTAAGAAGTCGACAAGACCGTAGAAACATGTTAATCGCTGGAGTACTCGGTTTAGCTGGTGTAGGTGTAGGAGTTGCTGGAGGAATAGTTGCTGCACCAGCGGTTGCTGAGGTCGTTTCCGGAATAACCGCAGAACAAATAATAACAAGTATCGCTGCATTTACCACAGCAGTTATGAATAGGCGCTGATTTCTTTCTCTTTTTTAAATCACATTTTTATACAATTGAATACTTACAAAGAATTGTATACGAAATGAAGGAATCAATTATAGTAATTAAACGGCATTTTCGTATAAGATGAAGTTATCTTATCATTTTGTAAAAGCTAAATGCAATGACAACAAGAAAGCCTTGCTCCCTTCTATTTCAGCAGAGATGTTTATTATGCAGCAGGTATAGCACACAGTTGTCAGTGTTATTTAATATTTAACACAATAAATTAAATATTCTGTGTCAGTACTGCTTTACAGATTTGGTATAACTATTCATGCCGATTTTTAAAAGTGTAAGAAACTAAAATGATTATCTATAATAACCCACTTACAACGAGAGCTGAAAAAAATTGGAAAGCATCACGTGTTACATGAAGATAAAGACATGCGCGAATATATAGAAATAAGTTTCGCGTAAGTAGAAAAAAAGGTATAGTAAATATTAACCTTTGTTTGACGGAACAATCAACAATGATACACAAAAATATGGGCCGGAACGACAATTGTTGTCTATTGTTTTTTTTAATCAATGATCCATGAAAATGAAATTTAAGAAAAGTTATGTAACGCTAGCAGAATATTGAACTCCATCCCCTGTCTCAAAGGAGCGGGGAAGATCTGGTCGGTAGCATCTTCGCAATTTTCATAATTACAAGTGCATAGTCTGTTTCAATTAACTACAAAAATATATTAAAATACTTAAAGACACTCTGTAAGGCATATAAATGTCAAAAAGAGAACACATTTGAAACATTGTTTTTTTGTATGTCTGGTTTGCGAAAGTAAGTACCAACGATGAAAAAAATGTGAATATAGATATTCTTCTTTTATTTAATACAGCTAAATAATTTTTCTTTAAATGGTGTGCAAAAGTGGAACTTAAAATTTGCAGTAAAATAGAATCAACATAATGTCTCAAGTTAAAATCAGTTTTCATTACATAGTATTTCCTAGTAAAACCAATAACTTTTACCTGATCCATTATCTGGAAAATGTATGTAAGGCAATCAAACTGAAATATGTTGAGATAATTAGGAGCAGTATTCGAACTCAAAAGTATATTAAACATTACAAAATTGGAGCGGAGAAATTTAAATGCGGACCTCCATATCATCGAGGTAGGATCAGAAGCCATAGAGGAGTGAGTATTCCCTACCGACCCTTGCTGATCAAATGTCGAAAGAAAAGACATTTGAAAAATCATTGAATGCATCATCACAAACTTTAAACAGTAAAGTCACCTTTTGACAAATTCACACAACATGAGCAACCGAAATTTTTTTAAATGTATCAATGAACACTATACATTTATTGACCGAGTTCGATGGCAACATGCATTTGTCGGACCCAAAGAATCAAACTGTCTGCCTGAGGCCGTTAGACCGTAGGCAGACAGTTTGGTTCGAGGGTCGACAAACGCATTTTGCCCGAGAACATAGTCAATTAATGTTTTGTTATAACTTTAATTTTGATTTTTTTATGACATACATGTATTTTGTATTGTCTTCAAAGATGTTACCTCAGGTTCGTCACTTTTGAACGCAAACGAAAGAAAATGAAAACAAAATTTTTTTTCATTTGTTTTAACACAGGCTATTTTTATTCATATGTCAAATTAAACTATCTGATATATTCATCGCCTTTTGACATGTAATTTAATTACAGATAATATATTAAACACATTATATATGTAGTGATCAAAATTCCTTTAGTATTCACGCCCTTTGTCACCTCTCCTTATCCAAAAAAAAAACATTTTTGCAACCACTCCATATATTTCTGAAAATTCCTTTGAAAGGGTATCAACTGTACTGCTGACTTAAAGACATATATAGAAATATACAACCATCCAGAAAAGAGATATCGTAAACATTGATATAAAAATGAAATAATCTGGATTTCAGGTTTCTCTTCATGGATTCTTGCTGGGCCATTATACCTTTCCGTAGCTCTAGATCCTTTATTTCTTCAGTTTTGATAGATTCATCAGAAATTGCACAACCAAGCAAAGAATGGCTGTATCAAGAGTGGCTAAACTAATATTTTCCATTCCATACTGCGAAAAAACTCAGGTCACAGAAAAGGGACGCCAACAAAGAAAAAGTCTCGTTGGTAATTTAAAGTCAACTTGCCAAGGGACCAGCTCACTCACAATTTTGAAACTTTTGTGCAAATACAAGTTCTGTTGTTTATATCAAACAATTGGCGTAAAAGTTCCCTTGAAGAATTTTGTTTAAATTCCCGCAGTCCTTATATAAAGAATTCTAAAAAGCTTTTTAGTCCATGCCTCCATCGTAGGAATGTTCAGGGTTTCTTCATACGATTCTTGAATGAGTCGAAAAGACAACGAGTAAAATCCAAGACGACAAAAAAACTTTGCAATTAGGAAAGTAGTCGGGTGAAATGTTTTCTGATAAATTCCACTGATATCTCAGAGATGGATAAAACTTTGCAATCATTTAAAATATTATTAAGATTTCTTCTAAAGATATATCTGTGTCTTTCTGCAGCAAAGCTTGCAGCCATCGTTGGAAAAAAAACGGATAGCCTCGATGTATACGCAGATTGATCCGAGTTCATAATCAGTGAAATGATCTATTATGTTGTTTAATGAAACGAAATAATGTGGAAAAAAATTTCTTTTCAGAAACATGATCAGCAAGGAGAGCGTATACAAAATGCATCCAGCAAGATTTGTTTCCCACTTCTCTTGCGGGATATCTTCACATGCATATAGAAAAACTGATATGATATGTTTGTTTTTCAGTCCTCTTGCTAAGAATTTTGTAGTTTCCTGGATTATGATTTTAAGAGCATAGTATTCCTGAATCTGAAACTTATTAAGGACTTCCGCAAAAAGTATAGAATTTGCCATAAAAAAAGTCTAACTTCCATTCAATATCAGGGCGAATACTTGCAGGTGACATTTTGGAATCAAGGTGCATGTCCCGCCTTTCTGGATTTTGGATATTAAGTAAGGAGATGGCCAATTGAATTTTCGTTTACGTTGAACCCATTCTTCTGCAACAGAAGGAAAAATAAGGCAAACGAATCCTACATAGCATTGGCGTGTATCAGGAGGAACCGTTATTTCTGCTGGCAGTTCTTGTCTTGTAAGGAACAAATCATCATTAAGCTCAGGGACTTTTTTCGTTGTTAATGTAGTATGCGCTTCTAAGGGTCGTAACCAGCAATAACCTGGGTGTGTAGAACTGCAATCTGCATGCAGAACAGACTTTGTATCACTTTGATCAAGACTTGTTATTTTGAATTTTATAATCTTGTCAAAATGTACTGCAACCACGGAGGGATCTTTAGCAACAAATTTACATTGATATCTATATTCGTTCCTCTCTCGTGAAAGATCTTTTAATGCAACGTTATCGCCAGTGGCATACACTCCAATATATTGGAACATCTGAGATTCAATCCATGAAGCTGCTATGTTTTGGAGTATTCTATAATTAACTCTTTTGGAAAAGTGTTCTTTATTATAAATCCAATATGCTGAAGAGGAATTCCAGTCAAACTGTCAACAAACAATGGGTCTTCAATGAGACACTCAAGTGAGTCTGAAATTTTTTAGGAAAGATTAGGGACACAAAAATGTATACTAGTAACATGCAAACACTTTCCATAAAGGCAGTCCTACAATTAAGGTCATATCGAATGTTTTTGATATATTATATGAAAAATAAGCTTTTCTACATGTATCTACCTTAAGTTAATGAGGCGAAAAAAGAAAACAAAATTGATTTCTGCATAGATTCGAACCTTCAATTAAAAAGAACTACTTTTTTGTTGACTTGGGATCTCACATCATTTCTGATATGTGAATTATTTTTATATACATAATTTTAAGTTCAAACTTTGAAAATATCATTTATAAAACAATTAGATATTTTTAATTAAAGGGTATGAATTAAATCTCACTATTTGTATCTTCGCGTTTGAGCGCATCTAAGCAATAGGAGTTGAACATAGATAAATAACTGTTCTCCAGATTAATTGATCTTTCTGACTCTTCTTGTTTTTCCAAATCCCCAAACCTCTGATTTATAGAGTTCGCCTCTAGCGACAATGATAGAAACAACTCTTGAAATCCTGGGTCCTCAAAATTTCTAATGACAGAAAGACTTTTAAACCTTTCAAAAGCTTCCACTGAAGTTTTGTATGGGTAACTTTTACCTGCACAGAAAATGCTTCGATGAAGGAGTGCTCCTAAAAGTGAGAGAAAAAAATGAATAAAATTATAATGAACAAAATCAATCCTTGAGTTTTGCAATTAAATTTCATGTAAAATGTTGCAATTTTTAATGAAATAGCTTTAAATCATAAATATTCAAAAAAGTACATACTGTACGGCCAAAGTTTTCCCCATTTCTTGGGACGAAGACTGACATAATGAAATTCTCCTAAATGCCCAAGGTAGATGGTCAATGTCGGAAATGGAAAATCTTTCCTTGAGGATTTCACTTCTGTGCGTCTAAAATCATCTTTATAAATATTAAACACAACGGCATTAAGATGAAGAAGGTCAACTACTGCCTTCAACATTATGTGATCGCTCCATTCTTTTGGATTTGACATTCTTGACAGATATTCTTCCCAAGTTTCGGCACTTAAAAAAGATCTTATTGGACAACCGTCTTCCTGCAAAGGATGTTCTTTGAGATACCTATAGAGGAAAGAAAATGTGTACTCTGAATAATGTTACAAGAACATTGAAAACTCGATCAACATTGTATTCAAATAACACATAATTCAATTTATGATCATCATTGATGTTTACATAATCTAAAGATTATCTGGTTTACATGTATTCATCAGTACATAAACCAAGCTGAGCGAGATAATTTATAGATTTCTTAATCAGTGTATTTTCCATCACTTCAACATACAATGACATGCCTATCAATGATAAAATTGTTTACATGCTTATTTCTACTTCATATGTTTCACACAAACATAAGAATACACAATACGATGACTTTGCTTGTTTGCTAGTACGGACATTATCTTTATCGTTGCAGCTATTGTAGAAAAAATTATATAACTTGCTTACATGGGCCATGTATTTTTATGTAATAGCTGCAACATTAATTCCCATACTAACAAAGAAAGAAAGCATTTTATTGTATAAAAAATGAAAGCTCACAGGGTAATATGTAAATAAACTAAATCAATAAAAGTTTTCTTACTCATGGCCAAATGTCTAAGCGTGTCTGCTGTATGCCAAAAGTGACCGTTAATCATTAACTGGTCAGCATTTGATCGGAACATGCAACTGCCATCAGTTTTTCCATTCCACAGCTCAAAATTGTTATCCATAGCAAACTTTCGGATTGATCGCAAGAACACTGGTATGTTCATATACTGTTCCACACCTTGGCCTGCAAATGTTTCATTTAAAAAAATACATTTATTGCAGAATTGGCAAAAATGCACTGAAAACTACCTTAAACAGAATTTGACTGGAATGACAAAAAAGATTTTTTCACAGAACATAGACAGTACAGGTACTTAATTTGTTTGTATAGAAACCCACTTACTGTATCTACCGTCTGTGAGAGATGTACTATAGCGATCGAATCCTCCATGTACGATTTCATCATCGGCATCACTCATGAGACGTCTCTTACAGGACAATTGGTATTCGTCATCACTATCAAAGTAGTCTGTAGCATTGCCTTCATCGTCAGAAAAATCATCACATTCCTTCGGAAAATCATGTGAACTGTTGGATTCTTCTTGTCCAAGGGTTATTTCATTAGGATCAATAGAGGGCTGCACATAATTTGGTTCAGAAACACTATTATCTGGCGGATGCAATGGATCATTCTCGAAGAATTCTGTTTCTTTAAAATTATTATTAAGTAACTCGTCTACATTTTCATTTTTAATTTCATGTTTTTCTTTAGATGTCCCTTTTGTCCAAATATTATTAAGGAAATTCGATGATTTTTCAAACAAGTGGGCGACATACACTGAGGCAGAAGAATTTAGTAAATTATTTTTGTCAGATACATCCATTCCTTTCCTTCACTTTTAGTAAACTAATATTAAAAATCTCAATAATGATTATTCAAAACGAATTTCTTTATTCAAAAGAAGGACGGAAATTGTTGCTTAAAAACTCTATGACTTGTTTCACACGCTAAAATATGATTTCCGTATTTGTCTGTATATGTATATATAATATTTCTAGAAAAATTATCAGAAATAGAGTTATTTCAGTATGTCGGCATATTGGCAGACGAATATATATATAAACCCCATAAATTCAAACACATTTAGAACTGAACTTTCTTTTAACGGCCATTGTGTCGCTCGGATCATTTAAATGTACCAGTATGCGTGCTGTATCTACTGCGACACACGACACTGGTTTTTACAAACGGTCTCATAAGTCTAATGAGGTTCCGCCCCGTGGGGATCCGGGTTAGAATAGGTCCTCAGTAACCCCTTGCTTGTCGTAAAAGGCGAATAAATGTGGCGGTGCTTCGGGTGAGAGCGTATAAACCGAGGCCCCGTGTCACAGCAGGTGTGGCACGATAAAGATCCCTCCCTGCTCAAAGGCCGTAAGTGCCGAGCATAGGCCTAAATTTGCAGCCCTTCACCGGCAATGGTGACGTCTCCATATCAGTGAAATATTCTGGAGAGGGACGTTAAACATTATACAATCAATCATACGAGGTTCCCTCAAAGAGTTTTGATACTGCGACAATAAGACCAATTGCTTCCCGAAGGTTAAAATTAACTTTAATTCCGTAAACTCTTCGTTTGAGTAGCTTGGAAAATAATTGTTTCATCAATTATAGTCATCAATTTTAAATTTTTACAGCTCTTAATGGTAAAAGATTACAAACACATGGTAACGTTAACCTTAAAAGGTTCGTGGCAAAAAAGCATGAAACGTCGACGGTGTTTCATTTTTTTCATATTTTAGTTTATTGCCATCTATGCTTGAATTGATATTAAACTGGAATACGTGTGGCAATATTCCGCTGCATCAAAAGCCCTTGATCTTTTTTTTTTCAACGTAGCACTAGTTTTTGCTTATTAAACAACAATTAAATCAAAGTGTGATAAAATGTGAATGGTATGAATGATAATGATTAAAAATCAGAATCTTCTATTTACTGTTTAAAATCAAAGTTACATGTTATAATACATAACCCTTTCCTTTTCACAACATTTAAATTTTCAGGATTGACAATGTTTTATAGTCAACAGTCAAATAGTCAACATTCAAATAATCAGAGTAAAATGGATTTATTGAGAATCATGCCGATCAATCCTGCCACCTGTACTCTGTACTCCTTGATTGCCACAAAGAATGCAATTCACAAGTAATTCTGTCATTCACATTTCTCATCATATTTTCATAGAAATATTCACAAAAATATGTTTTATTACTGGCAGTGTAAACATACTGTATACGGGTTATTTTCGCCTATTTACATTTAAAAATAAGTTTGCCCCATTTTAAATTCGCCCAGAGAGATTTCTGTTTTAGATAGTATATAATGTTTACTTTGAATTCGCCCTGTTTTTGGCTGCAATAATGTAGCCCTCTCCGATTTTTTTTAATCTGATATTTTTCTGGAGAGGGCTACAATTCCATAGCATCTCTGTAATGGTGCAAAAATATTTTTTTATATACGGACAACTGCATACAGAATAAATTGTTTTTACATTCAACTTACTTCTAATAAAACGAAATTTTTATTCAATGTCGACATCATAGTTCGTTAAACGCGAAAACCACGTAAAATAAATCTGCGTGATTACCTGTCGCCCTTCTTAGCAGCCATGACACTTCACGCGTGACGTACTGAGACTTGCGCTTGAAATTTAGAACATCTTAATAAAGCAAATGTCGATGCTTATAAATGATTGTGCTGAATTGTATCACAAAAACATCCATAAATAAAACCATTTCAAGGGTTATTTTTACGCAAACAGCGATAATTTATGCTTAAAATAAGGGAATTCCTAAAAGATCCACTCCTATAGAACCTAAATTCTCATTGGCTGTCCCAAAATACAATCTTTCAAGGTCAGTAAACATAGCGGATAAATTCAAGTTGTGGTGTTGACATACACGAAAAATAACTGATATATGGATTGTTCTTTATATTTTTGGATTGATTTATATCTTGGATAACTACATTTTTTGAGTTCAGGTAAGAAATGTTAATAAATAGCCATTTACTGATAATTTGAGCCGAAATCCGTGCGGGAGCGAATCACACCCGCAGCTGCACCATTACGGAGATCCTAAGGAGTTGTAGCCCTCTAAAAAAAAAAGGGAGAGGGCTACATTATTGCAGCTACCCTGTTTTAAATTCGCCCACTTCAGACGATGACTGAAAAGGCGAAAATTAAACGGCGGCGAAACTTTCGATGTATACAGTACATGTATATTATGAGTCCCCCACCAGTGAAACCGGAGGGGACCATATATAGGTTTCCTCTGAATCTGTCCGTCCGTCTGTCTGTCTGTCCCACTGAGTTTTATAAACATTTTCCTAAACGCTTGCCGACTTTGAGCTGATTTTTGGTATGTGGATGTATCTTGACGAGTTACAGATCTCGTTTGCATTTCTTTTTGCGTTGTAGCTTATTATGGCATCTGTTAATTTTGTGATGATTAGGATTACGATCGGGTTCGCGTTGCACTAAATTAATGTTCCAAACGAGTATGTATCCTAAGGAGAAAAAAGGATCCCGGCAGGAGACATGTTTTGCTTATTCAACATCCTCTGAATGCTTGTTCCAGATGCTTCTTTCAATGGCTAAAATTAAGTTGACACTGCCTCTAACGATATGCTGCTTAGGTCATCTCTTGAAAGATCTTCTCTCCTCTAATGTCAAGAACTTATGGTATTTCACCATTCAATCAGTTTTCCAATTGTTTTAGCATAAGGATTTAGATATAGATCATTATCTAGGAAAAAGAGAAAAACAAAAGAGATGTATGTTATTCATGATATACTGACCCATTTCAATCATCAACATCTGGCTCTGCAAGCCAAGTGCAAATGCAGTTTTCTTAAATTCTTAGGTAAAAATTTCAATGTTAAGCTATGTTAACAAAATATTTACATCCACTGAATATTTTTTTCCTTTATTTTGTATGAAGATCATTGCCATAAATCAGTATATAAACGATACTAAGCAAGCCACATGTATAGATTTCTTGAACAAAGGCTGTTCCATCAGTTAGGCATATGACATTTATTCATCTATAATACAACATCTACAATATCTAACATATCTATTATAAAATTGAAAGTTATTTACATAGATGTAAATATAAACAACAAAATGTGTTTCTTTCTTTGTTAGTACTGCAATTAACGCCGAAACTATTGCAGAAAAAAAAATTACGCAATTTTTTCTGCAATAGCTGCGATACTAACAAGCAAAGAAAGCAGGATATAATTTAAATATTCCCCTCTTCTTCACCATCAGTTTTGTTGTCGCTTGCTCTAATCTCTTTGTTCCTGGCATGACATATCTGGTGGTTTAAAATTAGCATTTAAAATCTAAAAAAAATTGATAAACATGTACATTAATTATACGTAAGAGAACGGTACCATAAGGTCGATGGGTTTGCAACAAAACTAGTGCGATCAGGTGCAAACAGTACTAGCATATTGCATTGATTTTGATTGTTATTATTGCGTGCTCGTTTACTCGGAGTTTTACATGTACTAGCGGTTATATCAGACAAGTACACCAAGACCATCTTTTAAAAAATGGTTTGATTGCCCTCTCCCAACTGACTGGCTAAAATGGACCGACTCAAATCATCTTGAAAGCTACATGAAGCAATTATTTTATATGAACTCTGGAAAAGAAAATCTAAGAAATATATAGAAGTTTCTTCGGAAAAAAATCCTCACTTACTTATCGACCAAATATATTTAGACCGAATCCGGAGAGGGCAAGCAAACATTGTTCTCAGGAACAGAACCTAAGATAGACGAAATTTAGCTGGTTACAGGCACATCAATAAAGGGGGCCAGGGGGATATTTTATAGAAAAAAAATGGAAGTGAATGAAAGTTGGCTTCGAAAAAGTTGGCCCGAATTAGACCTCTGACTTGACCCTCAATGGGATGTTGTTAGATGTTAGTGTAGCGAGTATGCGGGCGGATCTAACATCTAGTTTTAATTAGATTCGATAGCACCCTGTTGTGATTTTGACTTTGAAAAAGAAATGCAATAGGAAGTTTTCAGTAGACCCAAATTAACAAGTTATTTTCCGTTGGCCGCCATGTTGGGGCTTTATTCTATTCTTTATTCTTTATTCAACTAACGTTAAATTTTTATACTGTCACTTGTGGGGTAAGAAGCATTTTTGTTTGTTTGTTAAAAATATACATTTGTTAGAGCCTCCTTTATTTCATAATTTTTATTCCATAAGGATCCCCCCAAATATTTCTGCTACACCCTCTAATATTTGGTAGGACAGAGGGAAAATTACCAAGTTGACCATCAAGATAGCGACCAACGGGAAATAACTCTTGTTTATTTTGGTCTACTGAAAACCTTCTACATGTATACTAGTACCCCGAGCACCCTGAGCCACACAACTGTTGTAAAACAACAGTTTTGACTATAAATACTGAAAAAGATGTACATTAGTGCTACTTAAAAATTTTGTAGATAGTCTCGTTTTTGTCATTATATGATATTTAATGAAATCAATGATAGACATTTAATCAATGTGTAAAAATGTGTAAAAATAAGTTTTCGTGAAATTTCATTCCGTATGATTATAACGCATGTTTCTTAAATTAACTTGTAAGATTGTAGCATTCTCAAAATGTATTCGTTCTATACCTTTCAAACATGAATGAATCAATACGGTATATTTTAAAGTATACCTGAATTTGATTTATTTCGCTTTAAGTAAGCTACTTTTGGAGTGGATCTAGCTTTGTTGTCTGTTTACTTTTATTTTCATTTTTTCTTTGTTACTCTGCTTTAATGAGAACCACACCAGGAAATTTTTCGACTCTTTCACCGATGTTTCGAAGATAAAAAATAGTTATCATTTCCGCAATTTCTCTGATACAAAAAATAAAGAATTTTCTACAAAATAAAAGGTCGTGCCAAATACATACAGACACACGGCTTATTTTTTGATACATTTCCTACTTCCTTAACATTTTCAGACTTTAATCTCGTGTTTTCCTGATTCGATGTCTATGTTATTAATCGGTGCTCCGCAACGTTCAACGGCGTGATTTATATAACCTTTTTGTAGAAAATATTTTGAAATTGTTCCCCCTGGTGTAATCAATCGACAGGGGATGCTTACTCTTCCATGGCACTGATGTTGTGAAGGCCCGTTTTTGCTATTTCCGTATTTCTTTTTTTTTCAACATATCAAACTGTTTTACCACAATTTCATTAATGAAATGAAAATAATTTTGGTTGGCTTCATGATTTGATTTTTTGTGCGACTTTTTGAAGGGATAAATCGCAGATGTGATGAAGTTCTATACTTTAATAAATACTAAAAGAAATACCTCATTTTTTTTCCTGCTAAGCGAAATATGCGCATTGAGATTAATTGGGTACCATAGATTTATCAAGTATAAGCTCTCAGATATTGTTCATCATTTCATAGATAAAATCAAACTTATGAATAAGATCATAAGGCACATGAGAAAATTACCATGCAAGGTGTTTTCTTGACAATGGGGATTAACATTATTTTGTTATTAATATACTCCTACCATACAAATATGGTACAAAATGTGTGAATATTTTACATGACAATTAACTAAGACTAATTCAATTCCACTTCTTTTAACTTACACATGTTTATAAGATACAATTTTATATTTGAAAGAAAAAAGTCATTTCTATAAATTGTGTTGATTAATGCATACGTAATGTGCAAAAATGATCTTTTTTCGAACACTGTTGTGAAAATGCTGAAAAAATACATCGATTCATTTGTTTTAAAAATAGCATGTACAGTATTAGATATCTTTTTTTTTATTTATCTGAACTATTTCCGTCCTCCTTTTGAATGAGGAAACTTGCGATATAAAAATGAATGAACATGTTTGATAATATAATATGCTTTGATGCAAAAGAAAGATATGGATGAGTCTGAAAAAGATAGCGTACTAGATTCTCATGATACCGTGTGTACTTCCCACTTGTGTGAAAAAACAACCGAAAAATCATGCAATTTTTTGAACAACATTTGGGTAAAGAGGACCTATGAAGAAAAAGATGTAACTGACAATAATGATGAGGTACTAAAAAATAATTTAAAAGAAAGAGAATTCTTCGAGAATGATTCATTGCCACTGCGAGAAGATACTTGGTTTGAACAGAGCTATGCACAACCTGCTATTGAATCCAGCAAATTGTACCCTCGGAAAGAAGAATCACACATTTCAGGTTTTTCGGAGGAAGGTGAAGATTTCTCTGACGATGAAGGCGATGCTACAGACTACTTTGATAGTGATGACGAATACCAAGTGTCGTGTAATAGACGTCTGATGAGGGAAGCCGATAGTGACTTCGTACATGAAAGTTTTGATCGCTACGGTACAACACCCACAGACGGAAGATACAGTAAGTGAGTTTTAAGACAATCAAGATAAAAAACTTTATACTCTGTGTAAAGTCTGTAAAAATTAACTTTCAAAATTAATAATCGTCTCAAATTAAAACAACAATTATACATTTGCAGGTCAAGGTGTGGAACAGTATATGAATATGCCAGTTTTCTTGAAATCAATCCGAAAGTTTGCAACAGATAATAATTTTGAGTTGTGGAATGGAAAACCTGACGGTAGTTGTATGTTCCGATCAATAGCTGACCAACTGACAATAAATGGTCACTTTGGTCATACAGCGGAGACACTTCGACACATGACAGTTCAGTAAGATCCATAGTAAAGTTTACTTCATATGCATAAATTGGTGTATTCAAAATTTAGCAAAATCAACAGGAATTGGACTTTTGGCCTAATCATGAGTAAGCGTTAAACATGTTCATGCCAAACATTGTATAAGTAAATGATTTTTAGGGGAATTTATAAATTAGCGCATTTTGTCGGCACCAAATCCGATAAAATATTGAGCCTGCTCTTAAAAGTAGACACACATTTTCATATTTACATACTGTGAGAAGTGGAAAAAGTTTAAGTTTCTGCAAATTGTAATAAAAAAGAGAGATTTTTCAAAACTTAACAAATGCTTATTTCTGTTCTCTTATCTGTTTATGAACACGTTTCTTTTTTATATGAATTTTCTTCCTGTATTTATTAAGGTCTTTCGACTTCCTTCAGAAGATATGAATGTTTTTCTTATGTTTCATAGTATTATTTTTATTCCCTTTTCATAGTACACGTGATTTCTCGGAAATTACTGAACCGATTTCAAAGATTTTTTTCAGGAATGATGCATTGTTGTTATAACTCCAGACCATTTTTTTTTTTTTTTGGAGAATCACTCCCGGTCGCATTTTTTGTACGATTTTCTTTTTTTAAGTTGTCATATTGTCCACGCATCTTCTTGTAAAACTCTCAATATTGAATCACAATATTTTCAGGGGTGATAAAACATCTTTCTGCATGAGTTTAGATTTTGCATCTGCCAATTCCGGTCAATACAGGACGTGATGTTTAACATCAAGTTTTTTGAAAAAAATCAACCGTTTTGAATGAAGGCAAATAGAACTTATGTTCACATTTACATTCCTCAACAAAACGCATCCATTAGAGTAACTTCCAGTGTAAACCGGAAGTTGACGAAAAAGTAAACTTTCTCTTTTGATCAAAAGAAATAGAAAAAAAATATATATGGTTTAATTTGAGTTTTAAAAAGTTTTTCTTGCCTTGTGACTTCGATGTCAGTCGGAAATGAAGCCTGAATTGTCGGAAATCGTCAACTAATGTCACTTCCGACCAAACCGGAAGTAGTCAAGAAATGCATTTTTTTCGGTTTTCGACATGTTTTGGTTAACTTATGGCACTAGAAGAATACAACCAATTTCTTCATCCCTGGACACCATCTCCGGTCAAACCGGAAGTAACCAAAAAGTAGCTAATTTTGCAGGTATTGCGCAAAATTAATATTATAAAGTCACTGGAGAGGCCTGAACTCATTGCTTTCTTTTGTCGACTTGTCGGTCAAAACAGGACGGAAGACCTACTCGTTGCTTTGCAACGAAATTTGCTCTATTTTTTTTTCTTTTTCTAGGTATCTTATGGATCATCCTTTGCAGGAAGATGGTTGTCCAATCAAATCCTTTCTAAGTACTGAAACCTGGGAAGAATACCTGACAAGGATTTCGAACCTGATGGAATGGAGCGATCACATAATGCTAAAAGCAATAGTAGATGCACTTCATTTGGAGGCTATTGTTTTTAATATTTATAAGGACGACGTTCGTCGCACAGAAGTGAAGTCCTCTAGAAAAGATGTTTCGTTCCCAGCATTGACTATTTACCTTGGACATTTAGGGGAGTTTCATTATGTTAGTCTTCGTCCAAAGAAATGGGAAAAACTTTGGCCTTATAGTACGTACTACACGTATTGTCAAATATTCAGCTTTACTGAAAACAGTACATGTTGCATAAAATTCGAAAACGAGTGACTAATTTATATAATAGTACATTTAAATGAATGGCCGTATAAGTGAAAAAAGCAATGATATCACCTCTTTTTTTTACGTTTTTGTAAAATTTTACCAAAGAGAAATTATCTAAGCGATTGTGCGATACTAGCGCTAAAACAGTTTTCTCCATTGCTGATTGAATAGATATCAATATCACAATTCAGTTTTTACCCCTCAAAACTCTCGCTTAAATACCAACACTGAACCCCACTAGAATTTCTGTTTATATGGTACATGTATTTTTGTTAATTTTCTAGGAGCGCTACTTCATAGAACTCATTTCTGTGCAAATAGAAGTGTTCCACATGGCATTTCAGAGAAATTTGAAAGATTTCAGAAGTTTGGCATCATCGGAAGCATTATGGAGCCTGGACTTGAAGAATTTTTCTTATCCTTGTCGACAGGGACGATTTCTTTAGATACAACGGATGGAGATGACCAAGAAAATTCGGCGAGATCGTTCCATCAGGAGAAAAGTTATATTTCTATGTTCAACTCCTATGGTTTAGAAGAACTCCAGGATGAAGATACAGATGGTAATGTTGATTACACATTCTTTTGCATACGTAAAGAGAACAAACAAGAAACGGTTTTGGCTCTTATTACTTGTTTCAGTTTTTAATGAAAAAATGCCCTTTTATTCCGAAAAAATGTAAACAAAAATATGAACAACAATGTATGTTCTTCAGAGCGTTTAAGCTAAACACGACTCGTCAGCCATGTAGTATTCACAATATTTTACAAAAGCGTGTTTTGAAAGAGCAAGTCTGTTTGTTTGTTTTGTAACCAAAATTAACCCAAATATGATCTTGGGTGATGATCAGATGATGAGGGATCTGATAGGAATGTCATGTCATTAACTAAATTGTTTCTTTTATTTGATAAATAATTATTTCATACATTTAACAAGAGTAAAATTTCCTCTGTTCCTTTTTATGATTTGATTTTTTTTTCAATCGTCAGATTCACTTGAGTGTCTCATTGAAGATCCATTGTATGTCGACGCTTTGACTGGAGTACCCCTTCCGCATTTGGGATTTATCATAAAGAATAGCTTCCCAAAAGAACTGATTGAAGAGTACTCAAATGTAGGTAGAGCTAGAAAAAATGAAAAACAATTGTTTCACTGTATTGGTACCTTTGCCACAGGTGACAATGTTGCTTTAAAAGACATTTCGCAAGAAAGAGAAATAATAAGATATCAGTGCAGTTTTGTACGTAAAGGTCCCTCTGTGGTTGCAGCACATGTTAGCAATGACATACAATTCGAAACTACTGGTCATGGTAGTGGAGATATAAAATCCGTTTTACATGCTGATTGCAGCGCAACGCATCCAGGTTATTGCTGGTTACGACCTTTAGACACTAGAACATCCTTCACAACGAAAAAAGTTTCGGAACTAAATGATGGTTTGTTCCTCACAAAACAAGAGTTACTGGTGGGAATAACACCTCCTACATATACGCGGCAATGTTTCTTTGGATTTGTTTGCAAAACATTCCCCACTGTGGCCAGAGAATGGGTTCAGCGCAAGAGAAAATTTGACTGGCCTCCTCCATTTATAATATCCAAAATTGTAAGCCAAGGTACATGCACTTTGATTCAAAAGTGTCATCCATCAAGTATCCATTCTGATATTGAATGGAAGCTTGATTTCTCAATGGCGTATTCTTATCTTTTCTGGGAAACCCTAGACAACTTTCAAATCCATGGGTATCATGTTCTTAAAATTATAATTAAAGAGGCCACTAGAGTTTTATCTAAAGGACTTAAAAGAAAACATGTTCTTTCAGTTTTTTTAAATGCATGCGAAGGAATTCCTCAGCAGAAATGGGAGACAAATCTTGCTGGATGCATACTGCATACGCTTTCCTTGCTGATTTTCTATCTCAAAAGAAAGTATTTCCCACATTATTTCGTATCATCAAACAACCTAATAGATCATTATACTGAGGAAGAAATCGAAAAAATACGTGTCTACGTGGAGGCTATTAGACTGTTTCCAACTATGGTGGTAGGCTTTATTTCCGAAAGACACGGTTACACGTTTAGTGGAAACCTAAATAGGCAAGTTTTAAATGAATGCAAAGATTTTACAAAATCTAGAGACTTGCATGAAATGTACCAGGAAAAATTTGTCCCCATTACCTTTCGAGTTTCAAAATTCTTCTGTCGTCTTGGGTTTTATTCAACAGCATTCCGATTAATTCGAGAAGTGTTTGAAGAAATGTTAGAAGTTTCTCCAGAAAATGAAAAAAGAAACTTCGAGGCACCGAGCTTTTTGGACTTCTTTCTTAAGGGATTACGTGAATTTAAGCAAAAAACATCAAGAGGAATTTTGGGTCAGATGTTTGATAGGAATAACAAAACTGAGATTTTTAAGCGTGGTTCAAAAGAGAGTTTCAAAATTGTCGGTGAAGTAGTACCTTGGAAAGCTGACTTCAGAATAGCTTGGATGAGAATTCCTACAGAAAAAAATCGAGACTTCTCGTTAATAGCCTCATTCTTCTACGAACTGAGCTTATCCCAATACAGAATGGAAAATATCAGTTTGGCCACACTTGCTGTTGATACAGCTATTCGTTGTATGGACCGTGCTATTTCAGAAGAATTGGTTAATATTGAGAATATTGAAGATAAAGAACTGAGGGAGGAAATCATGTCAGAGCAAAAAACTGCTAAGAAAAATCTCAAAAGGAGATTATTTCATTTTTATATTCACGTTTATTATATTTCTGGCTTAGATGGTATTACCTATCCAATAAGCAAGTATTTGACTGCAATTGAAAAACTTTCTTCAGAATTTCCGGAAATGTTTGAGATAGTAGCAAATATGTTTTATTTTATAGGAAATGAAGAAAAAGGCAACGAGTACAAAAACAAATTTGAAGATTACTTTTCAGGACAAAGGAGAGATGCCCGGAGATTGTGGTATTGAGTTTAATAAGGAACTTGATAGTATGTTTTGTTTGAATGCTGTTTAACGCCCTCTCAGGATTTTTTACACCTCCGCTTGAAAAGCGGGAGGGTATATAGTAATCGTTAATTCCGTCCGTCTGTACGTCTGTCCGTCCGTCTGTTACGCTTTGGGGTACCCTTCTCTTATCCGCAACTCCTCTCATACCAATGAAGGAAATTTATTTCTATATGGACACGCTACCATATGCCGATGGAGAGCTACAAATTTTGACCAAAACCTGGCACTCACGGCCTCATCCGAAGGTCTCCACGTCCCACAGTGGGATTCGAATCACTGCTCCACGCGGATGACGACTTGAAAGTATGAAAACAATTCTTAATCTTCATTTCAACAATGCTAGAAAAGTTTGTGTCTTATATTTGTCTCAATCATTTTGTTTTTATTAAAGCTTTAAGTTTGTTTGACAAATAAAGAAACTTGGTGTTCATTATCAATAACCAAATATGAATACATATATATATGTTATAGAAGGAGGTTAAAGTTTATATAATTCTCAAACATGAAGAAATTGCTTTTGTCATTTTTCATGTAAAGATATGTGACTCCCACTCTTAGAAAACAGCTGCATATCAATTTTATAGCAAATAGATGTACGTAAATCAACTTGTCATATATGCCCAATGACCATAGACTTAAGTCAACGTTTTGATTCTGAATAACTTAAGCCTTTTTAACATATGTTCCTAAACTTTTACAGTTATGTATAATATTCAAATTCCAACAAATGATGCAAATATAGTTTCATTATTAATTTTGTCATAAAAGTTATATTAATTGGAAATTTTGACTTTCTAATTTCGACTACCACAATAGGTCTGAAATAACAAATTCATCATTTTAAAAAAGTGCTAGTAAAAAGACCTTGAAAAAAGTGCAATAAATAAGGATAACAATTTATTTCGCCGCATACTACAAAAAATAACATATAATAGTATAAAAGTTGACATATAGAAGATTACAAGCACAACCACTTGTTCACAAATGCTTTGAAAATCCTGAAAGCATTTATAAAAAGATAAGAAATGAGAAACTTCTTAATCTTAAATCAAGATAAATGGAGAGCAGAGTGATTTCACTCATACCATAGCTGCTAAATTAACTGCAAAGTATCGAATAGCACTTGGTGAATATTTACTTTCTTAAACATTGTTGCTTGAACATTTTTCGCAGGATGCGGGAACATTCAGCAATAAATCAGCCCATAACAACATTGTATTATCTGGAAAAATTATATATTTCATCATTTCATTTCCCGAAAAATCAGTGAAGTACAGAAAACGTCGTACTCGCTCTCCTGAAAGTACTGCTGAATGCATGTATATCTATTATCAAATATGCAAATGACTTTAAATGCAGCAATCAGCAGATCTTTGGAGTAACTGTATATTTATCACAGACAGTTTGTTGAAACTTGAACACAGAAAAAAAATACACTGAATTCGATTTCCTCAAAGTTACAAAACATGAAAATTTGTTGTAAAGCTAAATTATAAAAGATATTAGATCTCGTTCTTATCAAATAATTCATTCATAGCTTCAGTCTATCCAATTTATATATCAAACTAAGAATACATCCTAATGTATGTCAGCAACACTATAAAGATATATTTTAATTATTAAGTGATATAACTCTTAGAGGTAAAAAATATTAATTAAATTCAACATATCTGATACGGTACGTACACACCCTCTCACTCCACATATACGGCTTCTTTAAATTTAACAGTTGTATTATGGTGTTCAGTATCATCATCAACATAGGACTCAACAGCATAGTCATGAGGAGGACTACTATAGTAACCATTAGAAATCACTGGGCCTATCCCTTTAACAGTCATTCCAAACTCTTTGTTAATGTCTCTGGATTGAATAGGCCTTGGTTTATTCACCTTAGTAGGAAATTTACGATATAAAGTCTGTTGTGTTTCCCTACTTGAGTTTCTACTTCCAAAGAGTCGATGTTCTAATTCCTTTGCCTCTGGTGTTTTCTGTGAACGTTTAGGTGGAATTGGTTTCTGGGAGGTAGCATAGCGACCAGGTACGTGATACCATGCAGAACGGTGGTGTACATTTCTCACTAGATCATGGGGAGATCGTGGAATGAGACTGTCTAAAGTTGAGTTCGGTCCCGCGGTGACTGATTTTGTATTCCCTGGTGTTATTGCATGTGGTCCAGGAGCACTTCGTCGAGAATAACTACTTCGTACACTAGTCCTCGAGTGTGTACTGTAACCTGTTATGTGAGAACTCTGGTAGCTTTTAGCACTATTTCCTCTATTTAATCCCCTCTCTTGTTGTCGTGATATAGATGATCGAGAACTACCTGCACTGCTATACCGTTTGAATAACTCAGCTGGGCCACTTTCCGTTTGCTCTGCAAACTGGGTTCTCTTAGTTTCCTGTCCGACAGCTAAACTTTCAGTTTGACGAATTTCGTCACCAAAGCTATCTATCTGAGGATCGGCATCTCTCGTCTCCACATCCATTCCTTGTGGCCTTTCAATGCCGTCTTCAACTCTTATTTCAACTGTTAGGTGTCGCCTATGTGAATTAACCTCAGATGAAGGAGGCGAAACTTTCAATTTTCTATCTATATTATCACGATGCAGCAGCCTTGGACGATCTGCATCCATAAGTAGCTTCTCAGACGCGCTTAGATGACTGACGCTACTATAGCGGCTAAGATTTTGTCCATGAGAGTCCTCTTTATAGCTTGAAGGTCGGGATCTCAGCACAGATCCAGAGTTACGACTTGCACTTCTTGACCTTGAACGTTTGTCTAAGTTTGCCAGATCTTTCTCGTGCCAGGAAAGTTTACTAAAAGGTCGATCAGCTGTTCGTGTATCAGTCAGCCTTGCCGACCCAAACTCATATCTACCCATCTTGAGCGAGACTTCCAGTTGACTGAGATATTGTCTTACAGCTCGGCTGTCAATATGATCTCCACCTTAGAATGAGAAAAGAAAAACGGTTTTATTAAGTAATATTACTTGCTGATCATGTCTTCCAAGATTAAGTTGAAAATTAGATGTTAGTATAATTGATATATTCATCCACAAGGTCAATGTCGTGAAAAGAATTTAAATGCCTTATTTCTTATTAGGTACAGTCAAAACTCATGACACTTTGGTAAGGAAGCATGCCCATTGAAAAATATATTGGAAAAATTCATTAAAGGACTTAATTGTACAAAAGACGAAAGTTGTTAGTGAGTTGTTTTTTTTCTGCATACTTGTATACAATATCTTATCGTAAAGTACATGAATCGTTGATTAAATGTTATGATATCAAAAATATTTTAAAGTATAATGAAGATTGCATCAAATCACTAACATAAAGATTTCTTTATTTGGCAAATTGATACTGCGAGGCGAAACTTAAACCAAAGCATATGATAAGAAACAAAAGCAAGCCTAGACTTTAATCAAGGACGATATGCGATTAAAATCTACCCATGAATTACAAATACTTGACATCAAATTTTCTGAACCATTGACAAGGTCAAGGACTCTAAACGCCATTTGACACTTCGACAATACATGTCATAACATCATGTACTTACTAATGTTAAAAACTAATACAGGAATATGATAGCGGTGATGATACTGTATTCAAATATGTTAATGAGGAAACTTTTTTCATTTTCTAAATAATCAGATAGAACATAACAAATTATGTATCCCAAAAATTGGGTGCTAGAATTTAAGAAAACCTTACAAACATGTGCGTAAGTATTCAATGTCTGTTCATATTATTTGTTTGTGTAATTTCGATCAAACAATTCTGTGAAGTATTGAGACAATTATGTCGGACAAAAAGATGCTTGTCTGAAATTTGTTTAAAATAAAAACTGCCGATAATCTAAGCATGATATTAACCTTAAAAATATTTCTAAAAATATAACTATTGTACATGACGATACACCATCGATGCAAAGGAAAAAAAAACTATCGTCACGCAGGTAAAAGATTAAAAACGGAAAAATCGCATTAGGAGTGCATTTGGACAAATGCTGTTCTTAGCTTGGCCGGCGGGCTTTTATATTTTTGTGTTATTGAAGATTATCATCACCAAATATAAAAGAAGGGCTTACATCTTCTACACAATACCTTATCGAAGAAAGTTGCAGTTTTAAAGGTTCAAAACCTGTTCCGGATTCTTTGATAAAAATCTTCTTTTTTGACTCGATGTAAACATAGATTCAAAATATTCCAGTGTATTTTTATGTAATTTTTTTGTGTAAGTGCACGATTTTGTCTTTATCACTATAGATATATTTACATTAAAAATCTTTACAATTACAAACTCTTTGTACAAATAAACAGAAAACACCAAGAAATTAAAGCTATTTTTTTTTTTACTTTTGATAATTTTTTATTTATTCTTTCCAAGACCTATGACTTTGCAAACCAGTTAACAGTTTTCAAAGCGTTTTCTTTTAGATAAAATACTTAATTCTGGTTTAAAAAGGAAAAAAGAAAACATACAGACGTCTGCTGCAACAGTACCCATTTTAATATATAATAAAAACAATGAAATTTCTGCAAAAAGTCGAGATATCCTTTAGTTAAGTCGCCCCCTAAACATACCTGGCAGCTTGAATATATTTTCCTGGATACGAGTAAAGGAACGAGTTGGAACCTTCATGATTAACTCCCCAAAACAGAAAAACAAGTTACAGAATATCAAAAATATTATCCTTCAAATGTCACTGAATATTCTTCCATTAAGTATTCAAAGACATCTTAATGCCTGACCACATGGAATAAAAGTTAAGATTTTGCGATACTCAAGTGTCCATTCTTAGGAAATAATTAATGTTGTATATGATTGTCCAAATTTAACCCTTTTTTCTGACGGACAATGACTTCTCCTTCTGGCAAAAATCAACTGGTTTTGTGTGTCTCTAATCAGAGTTTCCTAACACATGGAAACACAGACCCCGCTATTCTATACAGAGATTTCGATTTAAATGTTAAACCAAAACTTAATCGGGTATGATTAATTATCAAACGAATAGGCCTTTGACAAAGGCGCGCACACCAGAATAGGAATCTTACAAAACTAGTATAATGGTAAACTGATGAACATAAATATTTGAATTTCTATACGACAAAAAACGCATAAAGCATTGGACATGTAACGAAATACCCTAATTGTTCCGTCGACAAAACTACGCGATAAGAAACGTACTAATGGATACTCCGAGGGAATAGGATGACGGGCAAGGTATTTAAACCTAATGAAAGAATGACTAGGATTTGATTGAAATTGGTGAAGCTGAAAAAAATGAAATCTAAAAAAAAAACTGTATGTTCAGTAACACTTTTTAAGCGAAAGTTTTAGACGTTTGCATTATCTAACTAGAAAGTCATCATGATGCATCTGCTTCCATGAAATGAAAGCGACAACTACCAGAATGTGAAAGCTGACAATCATATATCTAATGATATACCAAAGTTATTAAAACATTTCCGAAAAAAAAATGAGTAAAATTTTGTATTTCCCTAGTAAATTATTTGGTTTAAGAAAACACATATTTTCATTTGTTATTTAAACCTCTGATAAAAGTCAACACTACTTTCTTTTATGACTCTATGTAAACAGGTATGGACATAAAACCTTTGACAAACTGGTCAGTAGCGCCTCACACCTTTTGAATGGTCAATTTACACTTCTTTCCAATGGTGTTTAACTACCCTTTCTCTGATTTCAGATGAATACAACTGGTGTACTCTTTCTACTGTACGTATAAGGGGATGTTTGGACTTTAATTTGTAAATATAGTGCATTGCATGGTGCTCAAAATTGAACTTGTGAACTTTCTTGAAGGCAATGTTTGTTGAATTTCAAAGGTGCTTGTAAATACATGCAATTGTAAATACTTCATACGCTTTAAGTACCTTAATTCACAAAAAATCTAAGAAAAAAGAATTTCCACTTCAATCTACATGTACTCTGGGTACGTTTCCATATAAACTTTTTATAAAATAAAAAGTCAAAATAAAGTACATAGACTGAATTTTAAGTTTTTACTCTCCTTCTCAACCTTTCAAGAATACACATCAAGTACCTAAAGTGTCTATTTCTGCATTTTTGAGAAACTCTTTAAAATCTGCAAGTGTTAAGTGTGTAATATATTTTCACAATCCATAAATCATTTCTACAGAGTCATCGGTATTATGCAAGACAACCGTTTAAACAGAATTTACAAATGATAACATTTTTTCCACATGCAGACTTTTGCAACCCAAACGATCGCTATGTGACTTTCCTAGGCACGTTACATCCATGAAGTAATTGCCAAAAAAAAAATCTGTAGTTGTCAGTTGAAGAGTCATTTTTCTGTTTCTCCACTGACGAGACTTTTAAAATTGATATCAATCACAGAAATTATCGCATCAATATTGAATACTGTCAGCAAGATAATGCATTTATCAGATTGTGCGCTCGTGTGGGTCTACATTTATATTTGAAATGGAACACTGCTGCGCCTGATGCCCTAAAATGCACCCGCTAATAAAAACAATACATTTTTTTTTTATTTTCATACATGTAAATATGTTAGCAACTAAAAATGATGACTTCTTGTAAGTTTACATACCGAAAATATTGACATTTTTCCGTTCGGTGAGAGTATTTTTAGATATCTTCAAACAGGAGACGGGTTTTTCTATATTTTTCTCCTGTTTGTCCTCTTTTGTGATTTCTACCTCAGGTCTTATTCCTGTAGTTATATATTGTCCCGGCTCTGCGATCCGAACTCGTTTCAAAGTCATTTTTTTCCTGTCACTCTCTGCGTTAAGTCCCAAATAAAACAAATTCTACTACTATAAATTCTGTTGTTGAATTACTTAAAGCGACACAAGTATTTGATCGCATAAATATTTGTTAACAAATCGTACAGTTTATGATGTCAGTTCAGAGGATTATCCCTTAATTCCTAGACATGTATTGGCATTATCCTAGCTCGGTCACAATATGGTTAAGTCTATCCCAGAGGTTACCAGTCACCAGTCGCAAGTAAGAGAATCAGTAGAGGGTTTCCCTTAAACTTTGTTTCGTCAAACATTGACTCAACATTACGACTAAAGATTAATCTAATTTTTTTTTAAGGTCCACAAGATCGTCCTTCCACAGCCCAAACTGCCGAATATAATCCAATCAGGGGAATTTTAGCACTTTCCAAACGAAGTATTAGGCATGGAAGTTTACTCAAATGGAAATGAATGATTTCGTTACTATAACGAAAGACAAGCAGCTCTCATAAACTACTTGGAATCTTCTCCAACGACCACATGTATAAATGAGCATAGCTTCACGACCCGAACTTTAAAATGTTCACTCTTCCTATAGGACAATACAGAGACATTACACGCTATCCCGGTACTCAGTAGAAATCAATGTGATATAGGACTACATTTAAATCCCTTTCTCTGGTTTGCCGCTTTGTTTAGAAAATTTATGGATAGGTCTAATAAATATTGATAATAAGCCCAATATGGCAGGCTTTTATCAATTTCCCCTTTGTTCATTATCCATTTTAAAATGGAGAAATCAGTGGTGGTATAATAGAAACTCAAACTTAATTTCTTATTAATGAGCCATACTGATAATATTTGCGCTCCAAGAGAAATATCATCATTTCCATTATATTTTGACGTATCGATTACCATATCTACAGTACCTTATTCAAGATAACAATCTAAATGGTTATCGAAATTCGAAGAAAATAAAGTAACAAACCTATTAAACAATTTTTAAAAAATATTTCTAATAGAATTTTTTTCAAATAAAAATACATTGCTTTTTAAAACTTTATCTAAAATAAATCGAGTACGTCTAATTCATGTATGTATGATGGTTCCGATTTTAAAAAGTAAAAACAAGAATTGACGTAAGTAGAAAAAAATCATAATAAATGTAAATACTGATACACAGTATTTCCCTGATTATTCTGTTGGAGTGAAATAGATCATCGGTTAGTATTAAGTATACCAAAAATAGTAAAGTTGAATGAGGCTACGTTTCATGATTGCATGTGTTGATGACATAAACATTACTGAAAATTTCATGAATATAAACCATCAAAAAGGTTATATTCAAAGAACAGCTTTCATCAATGAATAGTATTTATGCACCCTGCTATGTAAACAATGCAGTTGAGTTATGAAAAAAAAACATGACCCTTGGATCAGAGAGGAGATTCTGTGCTGAAAATAATGGAACTAAAATCATGTGTCTGGTTTTAAAAGCATTAAAAGTGTTCTCTGCACACAAGTAGCATAATTAAGTTTAATTCCGATGTACGATTAAACAAATTTAAATTAATGTATTATTCATTATAACTATGTTGAGTTTTTTTTTTCTGAAAATCTAATTTTTCATCCAACATGATACCTGCAAATTGCAACGTTAATTTCAGACAGAAATATTAAGTATTTAAAATCCTTTTTAAATCGTCATTTCTAAAAGGGGCTGTGTAGTATTTTAAATAATGAGCAGTAGCGATCTATCATTATTATTTTATAATCGTAAACATATTGAGTGTATTGGATCTGTAACAAGCCTTTAGGATAGATGTCACGACTTTTGAACTATTCTATTTTCAAATATCATTTGAAGTATATATATGTGAAATACTATGCAAAAGATGATAAAATGGATTGAATGTCAGATTGAACATTATCAATTCATTTGTGTCTGCTGGAGATCTAGAGATCGCTTACAATTGATAGACGAATTTCTTGCAGTATCGTTCAGAAAAAAAATTGCTCATCCAAAAGCACATTACGATATTTAAGTTATTGTTTTTGTCAGTGAAATATCAATGCTGATTACTTGCAGCTATAGTTCAGATAATATAAATATTTTTCTGCAAAAACTACAGAAATAAAAGCATTATTTTGCACTTTTATAATTGAACCAAAAAAAAACTAGTATGACTGAAAGGTACATGTACACTGTGAAAGTTCAGTATGAAATCTGAGGCAATTTAAATATCTACACCCAAGAGCTTGATCAAGAAAATGACACAACGTAAACATGATCAATCACAACCTTCGGTTTATAAGGACTTTTAAAACATATCTTATTGTATTCGGACATAACACCTGATTGACAAAAATACTTTTGCCACTTCGACAAATAGTGTAACGTGCGTGAAAATAAGAGCAAGGAAAATCTTACATTCATTTTATTTATCCATCTCCTTTTGCAGACAATATGATGGCGATTCCCATCATATTAGCAAGAGAATGGTAGGGAATAGTGCAACACCATATTTCTATCCCTTCGGACATCGTATCCTCATGATACATATACATGTAGTATTATGGATTTTAATTAACCAAAATACTCTTACTATGATGTACTTCAATACCAATTTACTCTTAATCTTTATTTGCGAATGTGTGCCAATATTCTTAATTCTTAATTAGATTTTTCTTAAATTTTGAGTCCGTCGGATGGGACGTTAAATGGTGCCCCGTGTAAAGAATAACAACCATCTTGGCACGTAAAAGACTTTTCTCTAGTTTTTGAAAAACAGCAGACTTACTGCTGGGGGCCAGCTGAGAAATCAAAAATTTTTAAAATGGTCATATTTTCTTAATTTGAATGACGAAATATGGCTGAATTATTGCCGACTCGGCGTTAAAGAATAATAATCAATCAATCTTATATAATTGCCACTCAAATACTTAATGTTTTATTAAAATTACCTTGAACATATTTCAGACATGTGTAGCGTTCTTTTCAATCAATAAATGTAGAAAAATCAAATAAAGTACTGTAATGGTAAAATATGCGGTAAAATCTTACCTAGTTTAGTTGTTCTAATATCAAGAGCTCTTCGCAGCAGCTGTACAGCTTCGCACTTTGCTGCATAGTTTATTTCATTTTGTAAAAGTTTTCCTAAAAAAAGCATTGAAAAGAGAAGGAGTTAAAAGGAATGTCTTCTTTTTAAATTATGTTATTGTTATGGAGACCTTTAAAACAATTTATTCCTAATGTATTCAATAATTTATGTCAAACTCCTTTACAAAGATTGAAATGATGTTCAACAAAGGTCAAAATCTTAGAA
The DNA here is from genome assembly GCA_003671525.1 of Saccostrea glomerata. Taxonomy (NCBI): domain Eukaryota; kingdom Metazoa; phylum Mollusca; class Bivalvia; order Ostreida; family Ostreidae; genus Saccostrea; species Saccostrea glomerata. Next base: position 144,817 of record PRKT01000229.1, on the reverse strand, counting down.
TGGAAATCAGACAATTTCACAAATGCTTACTTTTTTATCCCATTCAGTTTTTATTACTGATGTTTTTTAGAAATAAAATAATGATAGAAACTGTTTATTACCTAGCTGGAAGAGTATATCTGCAACGGCCAGATGTTCCTTTCCCAGGCAATCTTCCCTGATCTTAAGAACTTTTCTGTACACACCCTCTGAACGAACTCTGTCGAACCTGCACATTTAAAATCATTCATGAAAAAAGATTCTTTTGTAGATCTATTTAAATCAATCAGTGCAGAAATTTAGCTTCCCATGAATTTTTACATTTCTCATTTTTATATGCCAAATGAAGGCAGTATTGAAAGAATTTTTTGTGAAATATTAACTGTTTAATAATTTATCTAGCTTACCCGCGATAGTTGTCGGGGTTTCCCATGATTTCAGCCAGAGCATAAAGAATGTCAGCAACAAGTGGATGAGATTTTCCAAACCATTGCTCTCTGATGTTCAAAGCTTGTCGTAGACTGGATTCTGCCATTATAAAATCCTGCTGCTGCATTCTACAAGGTATCAAATGAATCCATCTTTTAATTCAATGCGTAGCCTTATTAACACATTCGAAAAAAAAAACCCAAACAATTTCATCCAACTTTTTAGGAAAAAGTCTTTAAAATAACTAATTTAGCAAGTTGTTAATCTTAACCTTGAATGAAATACTAGTATGCTACGTCAACCCATCGCTCCTTTATAATCAGTATAACAAAGGTTAATGTTCCCGTTTACTTATTTTATGCTATAAGTTACCGTAATAAACGTAACTACTTCGTAATTGATAAATAAAAATCAACAAATTTCACAAGAAATTCCATACCTCAAAAGACCTAGGTTGTACAGAATGGTGGCTTTAGCAGTTAGATTTCCGCTGTTTTCTACAGCATCACGAGCTTCTGTAAGCAGGTCTTCAGCACTATCCAATAAGCCTTCATTCATACGGAGACTACCCAAATGTGATAAAATTTTACCTGCAACAGGAAAAAATATGGGTCCAATTATTTTTAAAATTCTTACTGTTACGTGTAATTAAAGAAAATCAGTAAAACAAATGAACACTTTTTAATGTTTTGCTATTGATTTTTTCATCTTTGGTAAGGAAAATCGTAAAAACTATAATATTTTTTGACGTTCCGATTGCCCTAGTAACTTAGAGTAAGAAGGCTAAAGAGAAGATAAGAACACTACAAAAAAATTGAGAAATTATTAAAAGTAAACTCGGTTTACGTTATAAATCAATGAGAATTTACATGTAACAGTACATGTACAGTTTAGCTTAATGAATTCATAATTGTTTCTTTGAAATAAGTGATATTTGATGATATTTTACCTTTCAGATTTTCTAATTCCATGAAATTAAGAGTTGATTCCTCGTCAAGCTCTGACAGATCGGTGACAATACGGAAGGACTTCGTGAAGTACTTTTCAGAAAGGTCCAGATCCCCTCTCTGTTGGCAGTACTTCCCGAGGGATTCCTGAACACGAGCGTGTATCAACATATCCTCGTGTTCGAGTGGGTAACTCTGCAGCATAAAACAACCGTATCATAAAAAGTTTTTGGAAAAGGTGAATATGTTTCTTTAATTATGTCTCAAACGGATTACATGTTACACTATATATGACTTACAATGACAAGCTTGACTTCATAATTTCATTTTTTTTCGTAAATGTTTTTTTAGTTACTTCAATGATTAAAAAAAAAACAAAATGACAATCATGTATATGACATTTAATTCATATGAAGACAAGTTGAAATTCAACGGGTCCAACAAAAAATTCAGTTTTGTAAATCTATACTAATCAAGTGCTCTTGTGAAGTTCTTTCCCAAAACCCCAAATCAATTTTGCTGTAGGCTTCTTTGTGATGCATATATAAACTGATCTTAAAGCTAAAGCATATCCTGTATACAAATATCAAGCAATATAGGAAATATATCCGAGTATAGGATTTACGTGTGTTCATGCAATGCAGGATAAACCCAAAGAACAATTAAATATACAAAATGCTTACTCCATACATCTGAAAGTAAAATTGAGGTATAGAGGTATCACTATTGTATCTCATATTTGCGAATTGCTGAGTTGAAAAAGTAAAAGCAGAAAATTCATCACTGATTTTTTTTATGTGGGGTACATTTGAAATTGAATATTGTCAAACAGAAAATATATTTTTGAATTAATTTTATTTCATTTATGCTTTTTTCTTCAAGAAAAAACAAGTTTATGCAATTTGTATCCGAAAATTTTTCAAAATCAACATTTAGAACATGCTTTATGAGTATCTACAAATCAAAATTGTTTTCTAAGAAAAGAGTCAAACAAAACAAATGATACTGCAAAACAAACTTTTTTTTTAAATAATGAACTTTTTCTTAAATTTGAATAAAAAATAAGAGATTTTTATACATAGGTGTCCAAATTTACAACAACTAGGTACCTTTATAAGTTTTTTGTTCAATGCTGTCAGTATTTTCTCTGTTACTTCTACGTGACCTAGATCTTTGAGGAAATTCGCGATAAGCCAGGCGATTTTAATTGTGTTGCAGATTTCGTGAGTTTGGTATAACAACGGGGAATCTGCACCTAGAATAAACAGGAATTAAACTACTTAATGTCATAATCTCATTCACAAAAAGATGAATTTAATAAACAGCCAAGCAACTGATAACAAAACAGCAATCAATATTTAAGATTATCATGACATTCGTCATTTTCACCTGGAGTTTCTGCTTTCGTTTCAGTCAAAAATACAGCACCATTCTTATCCATGGGTTTAGTCCTTCCACTTTCCTGAATAGATGATTTATAAAGATAACAAACACTGTTAAGCATACACACATAATTCAAAATGATCGCTTTATACCTTAAATGCTTTACCACAACTTCCCATAATCTCTATGTATTCTTTTTTGCTAATAAACTAAATGTCTCTTGAATATTAATTCCAGATAAAAAAAAGAGTGTAAGTGTGTTATATAGAAAGAGAGAGAGAGAGGGCTGCAAATTCCGTGTTAATATTTCATAAAATGAAGCAAGTAAGAAAAAAAAAGATCTTCAAAACTTTAATAATCAATTTAGTCTTTACAAACACGCAAAGACACTAAATGCTGATATTATACTTTCATGTAAATTACTTGAATCTGATTCGTAGAAAAACAATTGATAAAAACACTACCACCCGCTGAATAATGAAGCCACGCCCTCCTGCGTAGCAACAGTCAACATTGCTTGACGACGGGTGGTATTCCAAAAAATAGCGACTGCGCGAAATTTATGCGCGCACGGTTCACTGTAATATGTATTTGTATAGAACATTCAGTATAATATAATAAATATTGCATGTAGTTGAGTGTAACATTGAAAATTTTCACCCCTCGAAAACCATTGTCAACCTCGGCTGCGCCTCGGTTGACAATGGTTTTCTTGGGGTGAAAATTTTCAATGTTACACTCAACTACATGCAATATTTATATAATATTAACCTTCTGTTCATCGTTGGGATCTTCATATAAAGTCTCCTCCAACCGGTGATGGTGTGGAGTCCTGACCCCAAGGCTGCTGGTGATAGACTCCTCTGTCACTGCCGACAGCTCCCTTGTGGGAGGATAAGTCACTATCCTAGGGACGGACATGTTGAGGTTCTCCCTGGAGGAGGTGGTTGTCTCGTCTTCATGTGATGAAATTTCACTTGTTACACTGTCCAATTCCAGATCTTCAGCATTCTTAAAAAAGGATAAAAATTTTAGACCACATTGCACTAAGTTATTATTTTCGCAATCATTTTCACATTGTCAAAGTTTTTCACATTTTATTTTATACTATCGCATCCCACATGCATATTTTCCTATTTCTCTTGCTCAATGATTCACAGCCGTCTCTTCAGAAGTTTCTGGTAAATTGTACACCCATCTTACATGTACCTCTCTCTCTATTGATCTCTCTTCTTCCATGGTCTACATTTATTACTATCTCAAAAATTTTCTAGTCTATTGCACAAACATATTACCTGGTCATGCATGATTTCCTCTCTCTCTTCCTCCATGATTCCAAGCCTCATCAGAAGTTTCTGGTACATCGTACATACATCTCTTCCATCCTCCTTAATCAGAGACCAGAAAAAGGCTAGGTCCAGTTTGTTTGAGGGGTTCTGTCTCCTCTCATCCAGAAAACCTTCTATCATCCTGTCAATTCAAACAGAGAAACAAAGAATTAAAATGTACAGGTCTGAAGAGATTACAGTGCATCACTTCATGAATTCAAATGAAATATTATAAAAAACATTTCGGGGTAATTTTCACCAAGCAAATCTTAAAAACATAAAATATTATAATACACGGGAAAATGTTCATAAAATTGCCTCTTGATTCCTATGTTCAATTTAAAATATAACATAAAAACATCATGGGTAAGACTGAAGGCTAAAGTTTATATTTTTCTTCAATTTTTAGATAAGATTATTTACATTTAATAACTAAGAGGTACAGGCACTTTATGCATAAAATGGCCTTCTCCTTATATCAATAAATAAACTTTCATCCTCTTTTCCATTTCAGATATCAAAAGAAAGTAGAGACTTAGTGCTTTCATTTCCTATATTGAAATTTCTTTTTGAGAATCTAAGTATTGCAAAACAGGTTTGGAGAAAATGCAATGTTCTTGAATTTTGCAGAAACCATGCGTATTTTACTACCTTCAGCAAATAATTAAAATATGAGCACAACCCACGATCCAAAAATTTAAACATGCTTTTTAATCTTCAGAAAAAGATCTTTCATTATGTAATTGTACATTTTGTACATTGTACATTAGAAAAGTTGTGCTCTATATGAAATATTAAAAAAAATTGCTTCAATTTTAGGCCATTTTTAAACAAAATCACATAATATGGGGAAAATGACCCATTTTGTGACGTCATAATGCAATGACTAGAGGGAAAATTACGTCATGTTTATGGATACATGGTCATAAACAGTCTAAGTGATAAATACTGCGTTTTCAACTTAAACTGAACAGTTTTGATTTTTCAGAAATTCGCAGGGCCAAAAACGCAACTAGGTGGCTCTTGCCCTTTTAATTTTCACTCACAATGGATCATTTAAAACTTGAAGAAGAGTATCCATGTCTCCAGACATCAGTAGTTGCCAAGGTAACTCCTCCAGGACCCTTTGGTTGAATGGCTGTTTGAGGAAGTACTTTGCCAGCTGTTTATGGAACCTGTTCTTTTGACCTTTCCACTCTTTCTCACTTTCACCAGTGGATGCCACTTCTACCCCACCACTGCCCGCTTTGAGGGAATCTTTAAGGTATCATGGAATAGTGAAATAAATCATTATAGTTCTTATGTTCTGTATGAGGAACCTGCTGTATTGCAAATAAATTGCAATTTGGAAAAAAAGATCATAAGTTATCAGTATAACAAGTGATAACATATTAAATCCAATTAGGATCTGTTACATAGAATTTACTTTGAATTTTCAGAATTTTATGTTATCAATTGTAAATCTTTTATAATCTTTCAAGAATCACAAATTTTCTGGAATATACAAGTAATCTAAATACATAAAAAATCATCCAAAAAATATGACCAATCGATGAATTGCTTCAGCTACACATAATTAAAGCTGTAAAATGCATGTGTGTTAATGAAGAGGAATTTCAGCATAACCACGTAGTATCTGAAATTGCCCTGTGATATAGGAGTCAGTGGGTACTGCCTGTGAGTGGATATTGCTTGTGAGCCATGAAAAAAATGTTTGCAAATTTTAAAATATTTTTTGCAAATGATTTAAAAATAAATACTTATCATGTCATATGATAAAAGCATCAACATTGAATACTTGCATGTGTTAACTGAATGAAATGCAATTTAAAGAAATGTATATAGTCACATACTTCTATTTCTAATTTTGTGAAAATGGCAATAACTAAAAAAATTCAAGCATTAAATAAAATTTAAATTTAATTTTTGTTAAATACACACATCAATCAAATGACATCTAAAAGAATGCAATGGATCATTCTCAATTGCAAACATGTATGTTTATAAATTACATTCATGGTGAAATTTTTATTCATTAAACCAGCTTCGAAGCAACAATTTTTTAAAACCATAAAACGGTTATTTTAATGGAAAGATTGGTTCCATTTCGATGGCTGATCAAATGCAATCTATCTACTTCATATGCAAGTATACCAATGCACCAATGGGTAGTCACAAAAGAAACCCTGGGAACATACAAGTGCAGAACATATTGATTTTCATTGGTTTTTTACAAGAAGGAAAACAATGTGTGATAGATAATTTTAGGAATGCTGGGGATGGATCAAGGATTTAAAAAATATCTGCAAAACGAACAGTTAATACATGTAATTAGCTTTGTATTAGAAAAGTATTAATCAAAACACACAATAATAAAGTAAGGTCAAAGATCAAACCTACTCATATTGGCCGTTTTACGGCGCGGACTAACATCCTTTTTTGTTGCACCTCCTAAAATAATATTTCATTGTCAAAAAATAAGAAATACGTGGTGTACCTTGATTAAGGTACTACATGTAATTTTAAATCTAGGGCACGGATACATTTTACATGTTAACTTGAACAAAAATGTCATTTCGAAACTTCTGAACATGCAGAAGGAAGTGTATAATATGCTTCATAATAACAGTAACTATAATTATGACAGTGTGTACATTTTTCATTAAAAATACAAGTAAGGTATACATAAGCTTTTTAAAATATGTATAATATGGTTTTAATTTAGCTATAGAAGACAAGATCGCTATATATAATTATGTATTACAATTATAAACAGAAATATTTTAAACATTTTACCTTGTAATTTTAAATGTTGTTAATAAAAATTTAAATTCAAGTAAAATTATGAATAATAACACAAACAAGAAAGTGCAAGGGTTTCCTTTTAGCGCAAGGGTCATGCTATAAAAAGGGTTATATAATTATGTAACTTAAATATTCATGCACTTCTTCTGTACAGTAGTTAAATATCATCCATGCAATTAGTATGCAGGAAAACATTTCCATTTAATATATTTTTGATCATTATCATTAAATTGACAACAATGAAATCCCATAGTTTAAGTTTAACAAAAATTATCTCATGCAATAAGAGATCTTTGCTATTTCAAGGAGGGTGTTGCTCCATGCATTAAGCATGGTCATTAATACAGGTACAACGCAGGAATTAGGGAGAAAATGTCATTGAACAAGACCTACCAAAGTCTTTACACTATGATCAAATTCATTCAATATTAATTCTGGAACAAAATCTAAAATGAAATACAAAACTAAACTAGTCATTTTTTTTTCTTTTCAGGAACCTATCGCTTCTAGCAATTTAAAATCTTCAGAAAAGAACTAAATGAGTAGCTTAAAACAGTGGTACTTACGAAGCAAGACATATTCCACTATTTCTTTCAAATGTTGGTGAGCAAATTGTATTTGTCCATTAGGAAGCTCATACACCCATTCTCTGAAGCAAGTACAGAACTGAAGCCATTGGAAGTTCATAACTTCTTTGGAATTTCTGTAGCCTAGCCCCCTCAATAAAGTAAAAATGTCAGACTGAGAAAGACCTGTCCTGGATACAGCTAGCAGACGCAAAGTGTCTGGAATCCATCCCTCTAGTTCTGTAAGCACATGTAGAGAAATTTAAAGAGATTTATTTTAATATCTTATATGAAGGCAAATTTTGCTACTTTTGCTACAAAATGAATGTAACACACTTTTTGGTAGGAGAATTATTGGATATTTTTCTTTGACAAAAATTTAGGCACTGTTAACTCATGTGCATTTTAAAAAAAAAATGTCTTCAGATTTAAAGCAGAAGCTAATGTTATTCCTGCATTTTTTGTATAGGAAAGGACTTTATTTAAAAAAAAAATTAGTCTATATATTTGAAGCATAAAGCTAAATTCTTTTCTACACTTTATCATATGACATGTCTTTATTCTACTTTGATGAATTTATATGACATATGCTGATATCCCCATCCAGTTACTCATGCATTTCAAACATCTTACCTAGAAGATCTTCATCATCCAGCTCTCCATACAGATTCTCTTTGGTCCAGCTCATCTCCCGGGACCACCTCTGGAAGCAGCGAAGACAGTAGTCCCTCAGGGAAGATATCTTCTCCCCAACTTCTTCTAGGTAATCGAAAAGCCCAGTATACACACTGAAACAGCACATCTCTCCTGCCAAGAGGGAGAGGAAGAGAGGCCGGTTAGAGAGCTTCATGTCGTGAACTTGAAGGAGGTTCTCCTCATTCAGGTGATCAAAATGTTGAAGCATGGCTTCTTCCAGGAATGCTGTCTGGATTTTGGGAGTATGAAATGATGGAACAGTGTGTAGGATCGTGTCTTTCCTTGAGGATAGGGAATGGTAGGTCAGATCTGAACGGCAAGTTGTGAAGATAATTCTGCACTGTGCAGGTAAAGGGAAAGGCAGCCATTTTAACTCCTTCACCTAAGAAAAACAATTTTTCAAGGGGTTAAATGAAATTTCAATTGTTAAGTGTTAACAATGATAAATATTGTAGTATTTTTCAAAAGAAAGAAATATGGCTTTTACTAAAAACGGTTTAAATTTTCTTATTATCTAACTTAAGTCACTTTTATAAACAGTTTTCGTGCCACTAGTTAAACAAACCAACCTGTCTAATGGTTAGTCCGAGTGTGTTGCCAATCTCATCCAAACCATCTATGATAATGACAGCAGGACCCAGTGAGAGGGCAGCCACAAAAGCCTGACACACCTCCTGGAATGTCCAGGGCTGGTCCTCCTCAGTTAATCCACTCTCCGAAGAAGATTCCACTTAAATATCACAAAATATCACTCTCATTTAATCAATCTTACCAAGTAGTACAGAAAATATCAATTCCGAAAATATAGTAGGTTTCATATTAAAAATGGTACATACAGGTACTTGTATAAGTAAATGTATAAAAATAAAGGTGTTTCAACGTAAGTATCATAAATTAGATTGGAAACAGCAATATTACTGTATATATGTACACTATACAACTTTAAGTGGAATTAATTATAACCATTTGTTATCTTAAACACTATGCACATCACATATGTTGTGATTATTCATGCACTGCTAAACTCACTTGTGTAAGATAAATTACAAGTACCAGATAAAGTCAATCCTAATCTTTTAATTTTTTTGATTTTTTAGAGTTTCCAAAATACATGAAGTTCAACAAAGATGTAAACAAACGAAATATCAGATCACATATAAACATTTACCTGGCCTGAGGTATTCTTCTCTGAGTTCCCTAATACAGTGTCTGAGAAAGACTGAAATGTCAGCCGACCTTCCACTGCAACCCACATACTGACAAATGACCTTGACCTCATTGTGTTCCGCCTTGAACTTTTGGATCCAGTTACTGATCAGGGTGCTCTTTCCACTTCCTCTGTCGCCATGGACAACCATGATTGATTTGTAACGTGCAACAACGGCCTCCCTGCAATTCATCAAACACAGCTGAACCTCAGTTTCTTTAAAAAACATGTTTTATTATCTCAAAATTATATAAATGATATTTTAAAGTAAGTTAGAGGTACCAAAAAATTTCTTTGCCTTTGAATATCTGAAATTTTCAGATATTACTTTTTTTCTCCAATGTTGAGTTCAAATGAAGCATGATTGTATCAGACAATAGTTAGGACTTAGGAAATACAATTTTAGCATCAGAGACTTACATGTACATGACATTGCAATTAATCATGGCCAATTTATATTATATGAGAAGATACATGTACTCATATACACATACAATCTCCTATGCAGAGTTGTCGTTCGTTCCTCTCTCAAACACCTCTGCAATGGGCTCACGTCAATATTTTTGACATAACGTATAAAACGTTATATTTGCAGGATTGTTTCAAATTAAACTAATAGTTCTTGATTGATTTAGTGAATATCTATCTCAAAACGTAGACATAAGCATAGAAATTGAATTGTAATCAATTAAAACAAACGCACTATTTCTCGTGTTTAACACTGTGATATACGCGAGCCAACGACAGAGGTGAATGCATGAGCCGATGGTAGAGAGTGATACACATACTTTAGAAACTTTAATAAGGGGAATTTCAACAGTGCATAATGCTTACTTCTTTTTCAGCTGATTCAGAATGGAATATGGTCTCTCTATCATTTTTTCTTCTATTTCATAAACATTCTCATCCAGGACCTCCAGAGCAAATGATGACATCTTCTCCTTCAGACCATTGAGCTCAGCAGACGTCACAAAGACCTGTCTTCTGCTCTCAGCAAACATTTCATTGGCCACCCACTCACTGTACTCCTCCGATACTGAAAGATTATTTGTGCTATTAATTAGATGAATATTTTAAATTCAAGCAATCTTATATGTGCCTTGTCATATTTACCAACAATTTTCTTCCAAAGTTTATATTCATTCAGAAAACTTTTAATTTTGTTCATAAATACTGTCTTTGTAAACTTCATTACCCTTAGGCTTTGAATTTATTCAAAAATAAAGTACTGAACATAATTCTGGTCAGTGGACATTATTTGGGATAAATTAAAATACAATTTTTGTTTTATTAATTTGTAATGTCGGGGGAAAAGATTATATCAACTGAAGGCTAAAAATTACTAGTTTTATAAAAAAAAACAAAAAAAAAAAACAATGGTTCGAATTAAGTAATGTGCATGCATGTATGTTGTATGTATAATGTATATCAATGGAGAGTTCAGTTATAAAGAACATAATTGGTAAAACAATTAAGCAGTATCTTACTATCTAGCACAGTTCTTAACATTGAGCTTCAAATTATTGTAACAAATGTGTAATTTTACAATGCTTTTGACATTCAACCCCATATAAGTTACAAAATCAGCCTGCAGGAACTTTCAAAAGGCAATCACATTTCTCTTTTGTCAAATATCAACAAAAAATATCTTCAAAGAAAACCATTTCCTACGATTTTCTCTTAATTCTCATAAGGATCACATAATGCTTCAGCAACTTTACAATGGCTTATTGATAAATCAATGTACTTTAAGTTATATTATGTTACATGGCCAGAAGACATATATTGCAAAACTGCTTTGATTAAAAGGATCAGCAAAATCATTTAAAAACAGTAGAGTACAGAGATCAGACCGATTTTCTTCCATAAACTGTAATCCCTTTAAGCCATTATCAAAGCACTCAAGTTGCTATATACATAATAGATCCATGAAACACTTGTATTGGACGCTATAGGTTTGAGAGGGGCCTGTAAATCATATAATGCTAAGTAGGTAGTTTATCTGGAATCATAAATGGTATTGGGGGGTGCGAATATGTTGACAGATATATCTAATATAGGCAATATAAATCTTGAGAAATTTACACAGTTTATCTCATGAGTTTTTATGGTCCTGAAATATTTCAACATGTTGAAGTACTCTTGAATCTGAAATATCATTAATGCAAGTTCTTTCAAAAGGTTTAAATATGATGAATTTGATGTTGGACATTTTTATCCCCTTACAATGAATTTGGGGTGGATATAGTACTATGCTTGTGTGTGTGTTAGTAATTTGCATTGGGATCAATGTTGAATACTGTCTCAATTTATAGATAATGTATGCTCTCTGCAAGGGGGATTCTCCACTTCGCAATGCACCTGTTGACTTTGGCTACTATTGGCCAGAGGTATTTTATCTTTTTTAGTAAAAAGATTTCAAAATTTACTGAAACTATACAAAGATGGATTATCGAATAAAAATTGATAGAAAATTAAAAATTATGAATTTTGTTTTCATTTGCAGCATTCAGTCATTTTCTTTGTCACGCCATAAAATTTCAAGTATTGCAATAATTTAGGGCCTTAATAATGATTTCGTTTCACTTCAATCCACCTTCAGTTGAATTATATCTATGACTTTTCTTCTTTTCTCTTCTTTTTTTGAAAGGGGGGGGGGGGGTCTTTTTGTTTTTGATAAACATGATAAATAAGTATAATAGAAGATACATATCTCTCTGGAGAAAAAATGACAGCCTTATACTTACCAAAAGAAGAGAGTGGGTGCTCTAGAGTAGGATACACAACATCTATAACAGCTGTCCAGTCTTTGATCACATGTCGACCGAGTTCTTCATTGGTCCTAAAATATTTCACTGGCAAAGCCTTCTTCACTATTCTCTGCTTCAAATCCCGAATATTGAGATCAGCATATTCATTTTCCGGTAAATATATCTTGCTGAGCTTAGTTCTCTTTTCCTCTGACAAATGTCCGAATTTAATGTCCAAATGTTCAGGTTGTCGGTAGTAAAAATGGCAGTATCTGTTGTCGCAGAGAAATGCAGCCTGAATTATCTCTAACTCTGTGAAGCTAGTGTTCTGATGGCTTTCTTGTAGCACCCATGTGTAGCCAGCCGAGGCGGCCATTTGATAATTTTTATCCATCCAGTCCATTTCTTCTAAGTCTTCCACACTCCTGAATTTTTTCGGAAGGGGTGGTCTCTCCACTGGCCTGTAGGGCCCATAACTCTCTCCAAGGAGACAGACAAAGAAAGGAGAACTCTTACTGATATAATCTAAATTTAGCTTCAACAAATTTCCTGATGCTGCTTCTTCTCCGTTGGGATTCCATCGAATATCGTATGGCAAGAAGTTGCCCCCTCGTAGCTTGCACAGGTTGTGAATTCTGGGAAACACCTCTTTGAAGAGGAAATCTTTCTCTTCGTTGAAATCCTCTGGGGTAGAGCAGATGTAAGGTCTGATTGGTTTACGTAAAATATATTTCTGTTCAACTTGAGACACTTGTGCCTCTTCATCATCATCATCAAGAAAATTCTCCAACTTCATCTTGATTTGAATTCAAGTCCTTTAGGTCAAAGAAAAAGATGCTTAAATGCCATGGCAGACTTCAGTAATCAAAAGGTTAGGTTTCATCTGAAATATTAAAAAAAGTGAAGTTAAAAAAAATGTAATAATAGACTTACAGTTTCTAGCTTTCCTGGTGTAGAAGAAATTATATTGAAAGAAACGTATACCCATTTCACACATTTGAATTGTAGACACAGGCATTTACACGTACTAATATGATTTTGTAATACACTGTCCCTGATCAAATTTGAAGCTCAAAATTTAAAGCCATTAACTTAATCCTTGACCTTGTATGGTGCATCAAAAGACATTGACTTACAGAAAGAAAAACATTCCTTTACTCAGAGTTTCCTAATAAGAAAAAATAATAAATTACAAAGGTATGCTGTGCACTATTTGGTTTCTAAGTAAAGTCTCATAAATAATGCACTTAAAAGCAAACATTGACTGGGATCATAGCAGGGGGACAACCATAGCAGAGCAGAAAAAGAGACCTGGTTCGGTTGTTCAGGTTTCTATTGATAATTTCTTTACATTTTCATTGTTGCTGTCTTCCAACTAAATTGAAGTTTTTTTTATGTCATGCTTGCTTTGCATGCTCAGAGTGTGTCATTTTTCTTCCCATAATTTGTATTTTTTTTTTTCATTGCAAAGTCTTGTGGTCCACAAATGAGGGTATTTCGGAACATTTCTGTAATATATCTTTTTTCTTATTTGTTATATATTAATAGATTTAACCATGAAAATACTCCAATTTTTGAATTCTGGATTTTAGTTCATATTCTTAATACTCATTAAAGCTGATATTGCAGAGGAAAATGTGTTAAACATATTTTAAATATTACTCTTAAGCAAGTAACCTACCAAAAGACAACCCAGTAATATCAAAAGTACATAAATGTACATGAATTTGTGTACTTTGCTTACAATTCTATGCTAATCCTATAATTGTCCTTCAAAAAAATCATATTTCAAAAACCTATGTAATTTTCTTACAATTATCATGATTATTGTCAAAATATAAAAATGGGAGTGCTTTCATAATGCAAGACAGATATAAAATGAGAACATTAAAATACTCTTAATGGATTTTCAATTCACAGTCATTAAATGGATCGATCTCTATAAAGCTGTCTACATGAAAGATCTGTGTGTTTAATGCAATTACAACTAGACAACCACTTTAACTCAATGTGATAAAAATCATCAGTGTGAATTTAATATCATTCATGTTTATATATATTCTAAACATGATAAAAGATATTGAATTGCACTGAAATGTTGATGGCCTCAAATCATTAAAAGTAAAATCCATGATATTAAATAATATCATTGTTTATGAAATAATTACCATATTTAGGTTCTTTACTTTTACATTTGTATTTTGAAATCATTATTTAAGACGATTTCTCAAAAGAATCTCTTTTATAAACGTCATATTTCAAGATCATTTTAAAACAAGTCATATCTTAGATTTCATACAGGGGTATAAAATGAAATATATATATATGTATATATAAAGCTTAACTAATTAAATGCATGGATAACAATATTTTCAGTGTAGACCTTAAAGTTCATACATTGTACATGATCGTTATGCAGATGTCTTCATTTAAACAGACTTGTAAAATGCATAATTCTAAAAGTAAATGTATTAAATGGAATACTAGTATAAGTAAAATTCTAAACAGAAATCATATTTATTCAAAAAGGGACAAAGCTTCAATTCCATTTAACAATGTTTAAATTTTTTGAGATATTGACTGTATTCTCCACATTCTGAGCAACATGTTCATTACTGTATACAGTAACTGTACCCATGCAGAGCTTGAAATATCATGATTGTTGATTAAAACATAGGAACATAGATATTTAAAATAAACTGATAACTTAATGGCCTGGAAAAAATATCAATGGAGCTAACTAAATAATATTCAATGTTATCTCCAGAAAGTTAACACAAATTAAGGCCCCACATCAAGTGCTTGACACATTGGCTGCCAGAAATTTTCGTGACCCCTGGTAAATTCTGCCATTTAATTCAATGTCAACAACTTCGATAGAACTCCATGCCTTTGCAATCATCTGATAAGCCTAATATAGATCCCAAATTAAACATGTTAAACAAGGCAGTATGGATATATGTTGAACTTGATATAAATAAAATAATGTGTATTTTGAAATCTTCATAACCGAATAACCTGTTTTCTTTTGATGTGTTGGGGTTTAATGAACTACACTTCTTTATATCATAATTATTGTCTTATTATTAACTGTTAATTACAATATAAAATGCAGTATATGTACATAGACTTGTCAAGGATAGTAAAGTTACTACAATTTGACTTAAATAATTCAATACCTGTATATTACCTAACATGCATTATGATAACTTAAATATCTTTATTAATTAAATGTCATGCATACAAGAAATTAGGCTACCCACATATTATGGTAAGCATTTATTTATAGAAAAGATATCAACTGATAACTAAATAAGTTATTTATATCTTAATATCTTTATTATTAAATTAAACATCTATTTTTTTTTTTAAATTAAATCATTAATTCATTTACAAGGTGAGAAGATACTTAATACATCTTTTTTTTTTTTTAGAATTTATTCATTAACTTATGAATGTGCTACATTAAGTAAGGGGAGAAAAGTTGCACTAAATTTTGATTGCTTTAAATAAAGTACATTAAATTTTATATGCATTTATAATTTATGTATCCCTCAAAAGTCAGTGTACCGTATATACTCGCCTATAAGCCCGTCCGCCTATAAGTCGGTTGTATTTAATGAGCGTATATATCAGAGGGACTGACCTCATATCATACCAATAATTATATAGGTCGCCTATAAGTCGGAAATAGAATTTTGGACCAAGGATTAGCTCTCAAAAATCCGACTTATAGGCGAGTATATACGGTAACAATTTACAGAGACAGGTTTACTGTCTGTGTCTCTAAAAAGATTTGAACTCAGGACCATTAAAATGCCAGTCCTGATTACAATTTTCTAACAAACAAGCTACAGGGTTAAGTTAACACGCTTGCCCAAAACTAGTAGGATGCCATTTCCTTACTATCAGACCCCCCCCCCCCCCTTCACCACCACCACCAGAATAAGATGTCCTTATTATCAGATTCCCGACCTCAACCCCTTCCCTCCACAGAATGGGATGCCTTCATCTCTTTGGAGTGCCCATCCACCTGTGGGGCGAATTTCTTGGGGCTATCACCTTCATGTGCAAGAGAATACCTAGGGCCCCAAAATTGGCACGAAATATAAGAGCAACAGGGTTTTGCCTTTGTAAGAGATTGAACCAGTTGGAACCTCTTGGATACCAAGTCGATCAGCACTCTAGATTATAGCTAAAGGGTTAACATGCTATATCCCAAACTCATATAGGATTTCATGTATCCTACCCTACCATGCACACAGGTCATATTACATTCAGATTTAAAAACAGAGAAAAGGTGACTGCAGGTGTAAAATTTCTACAGCTTTAAAAAAACAATCAATAATAAAAACAAATATAATATATTACATGTATTCATATTAATTAATAATAAAAACATTAAACTGGTTAAATTTTAAGTGAAGATTTAAAGAAAATCAATGAAAAATATATTCAATCTCATCAGAATTATTTATTCATAATTTTTTTTTTTTGGTTAAATAATTCATTACAAGAATAAAATAAAAAATGGATGTTAATCTGACATGTTAATATTAGCTTGAATTTAATAAATTAAACATAAATTTGGATAAAAATTCAATATATTTTAAATTATGGGGCATTAACGATATGCTGATTGAGAGAACCTTCATAATAATGGGTCAATAAAAGTGAAACTGAATCAATATGAATGTTGCATGCATACACATTATGAGTGTTAATATATAATTCTTCCAAATGACATGCTTTTTTCTGTTTAATTTTTTATGTATCGGTATTCTTGAAGCATCGGAATATTATTTCCTTCTTCCTTTATCTTTTAAAAAATAAATATTAAAAATATTCCTGAATTTCATCAACAACTTTGATTTATTTCATTTTCTGTACATTAAAAGTCATAAGAGTTTGCTCCCTTTAAAGAGCATTTCTTCGGAGAAATGACAAATTTTAACTCAAAGAGTGAATTTTGACAAATAAAAACTCCTCTGTTCAATGTTCATCTTACCTTCAAGTCGAGAATTAACTGCTTTATCTGAAATATTTTTCCTTTGAGTAAACTGACTATTGACAAGTGAAAACATCGCTTTCTTTCGCACCATCTCCATGTAAACTAAAAATTTCCGGAAGGAAGTGCGAGAATTCTCGTTTCTATTTTTACAAAACGGAAACAAAGTAGGCCCCGATCATGCAAAAAAATCTGACCAATCAAAAAAAGCCAAGTTGGATGAACTCGGTTTTAACTTGTGATTATTTGATTGGTCAATTTATGGATCGTGTTGTACTTTCATTGGTGTATTTCGATATAAGGGAATTCCCTCACAGCAAGGCAGAGCGACGTGCAGACAGCCATTTTCTTGTGTTTTGACGTTTTGACAGGACTTCAGCCAACATCATAAACAAAATATCAAGTGTACAGGAGAATGAGGTGGAAAACCTTCTATCTAGGACTGCTCTGTGTATTTGTGCTTTCTGGTAAGTTGGAATGCAGTCGATCTTTTAGGTCATTCTTGCAGGACGCATGGCGTTCCTCGCCAACGTGCACCGGTGCCAAGAAAAACTTATCCTTGTAATGTGATAATGTCAAATAAGCATGATTTGTGGTCATACAAATATGATGTCTTAACTTCGTGTATTTAACTTGCTTCAAAAGGAATGACATTACAATTTGAACAAATGCTTTTTTTCTTAGTTTGGTTATAGAGGGGGGGGGGGGGGGGATGTTTCACACGCCCATGCTCGTCTTGCCTGAAGATGATATTGGGCTATTTGTCACATCAGAATACATTTCAAATTCTCCATACTAAGTCATGAAACCAGTAATGGATTTATGATAGATGCTTGCACACAGCATCAAGGTTATTCTCAAAGAGCAAGTAGGCCCTAAATCAACAGAACCTGTGTCTACGCATCAGTTGTTTACATTTATCCTCTCAATGTCACGTCTTGCCTTTTAGGTCTGTGTTATGCAGCTGATGAAGAAGGTGAAGTGAAAGTAGAGGATGACATTGGCAAGAGTCGGGATGGTTCCAGAACTGATGATGAAACCGTCCAGAGGTAAATAGAATTGATATCGCACAAACTGGAGGGGGTGCCATTTTTAACTTCTTGGCACAATGACAAGCACTTGCAATCTAAGAAGATGCACACCTGTCTGCAAAATTATTTTCCTAAATTGAAACAGAAGTGGCAATCTGCCTCTACACGATTGTCAATAGAAGGGAACATGTGAAAGGTAGTAGGGGGTATGGGGTTCCTCTACTAATTTTAAGGGGGGTGTGTTGAGGGGAAATATACCAAAATAATATAGATGAAGAAATTCTTTGGCCTGTCGGTCTCTGAGGGACAACATTGCTCTAGTAAAACATGGGGTTTGCAAGAACTTAACATAGTAAATGTTTTATAAAGATTATAGAAATGTAGACAGGCCCTGCAGCAAAAGATTGTGAATTTTTCATCATTGTGCAAAGAGTTAGCGCAAAGTTACAGCTAGGAAAGGAGAAGACATGCAGTAACATTCAATGCACAATTGCACATAAATCCAAATTGTCACAAGATTGGAAGGTTTCCACAATAGACTGTACATATACACATGTGTAATCTGTCCTTAATTATAATATGAGTAGACATAGAGTTCTCAAGATTCTCTGCCTCTCTTTGGTAAAGAGGCATGGATCATTGGTTATTGTCTGACAGATCGTTTGTTAGTAAATAGTTTTTCCTGTCAGTCTTTTATTTGTTTATCAAAAGAGAGATAATAGCAGGTCTTGAATGAAGAGTTGACAGATTTAGACAGAAATGAACTGGTAATCATTATGATCAAGGAGGCTTGTTTCTACTGTCTGATTATTTCTGGAATCATTACACTGTATATGTATATATGTTATCTATAGCTATCAAGTCAAGTCAGGCAATACACTTATATGATATATGAATTGTATTAAATTAAAAATTATTTTTCTGTTTTATTGAATATGGTCAAGCATCTGCATTGAAATTCATTTTGAAACAATATATTGTACACAATAGCCTAAGATCAATCATTTTAATCAGGATTATGTGTATTATGTAAGTGCTGTTTATAAAGTGTATTTAAACCACTTAGGGATGAAAAGTGTGACCTTCTGTGACCTTTCATGGCTGATTAATTTTGTGACAGTAGCTATTTATAAGGAAAACAATTACCCACCACATGATTATGAATGACTGCGATAATAATGAGATGACTATCTTTAATGAGACAAGAGCAGAATTTGATGGCTTGCTGTTGATGCCAGGGCTCTCGATTCTCTAAAATTGGGGCCGTTCAACGGCCCCGTTCCCAATGCAAAAAAGGTACCTTTTTTCCCAAAAGAAAGGTGTAAATTTCCCAATTTCCATCCAGTGTAAAATATTAATTAAAAAATAAAAGTCCATCAAACCTAATCGCAAAAAAAACCCAAACAAAACACATTTGCAAATGAAAGTGAAACTGTACTACTATTTTATTAGTTCGCGCCAAATGCATTCGTAAACTGGTTCGGGGAACCAGGTTATTGTTTTTACAAAAATGTATACAACTATGAGTGCAGAGTATCTTGTTATGTAGTTTCGACAAAAACCAGCATTTTGGTTTCAAAAATAGACATTTCATTTAAACATTAGTAAGCTGCACCTAGCAACATAACCGCGCTTCGGCATGTTCAGTCTCCCGCTGTATTGGTACGCAAAGTTGCCCATGTGATCGAGGAAATTCGGGACTATGTGACTAGCGACTGTCACGCAGTCAGACATAACCGCAATATCAACACTCAAAGATAGTAATGACAAAGCTAATGTACTTTCATAAATAGCCTACGTACCCATGTTTGTTCTATTTAACTGTTTATTCAAACCAGAGTTAGCATTAATGATAAAAATGCTAGAAAAGCAAAATTTGAGGATTTTTTTAAATGAATTTGTGTTATCCAACTTTTCCCAAAATGACGATAATTTTCCCAATTTGAACGGCCCCGGCCCCAGTCCAAAAAAGTGGTGTGAGAGCCCTGAAATTAGATACATAATTATATATATCAGTTTTTGATTTCGTTGGACGGTGTTGCCGTGGTTACTAGAAATAGAAATTTTTGTGAAAATCATTCAAAATGCTACTTCTCCTACAGTTTAAGTCATATTTCAATATAACTTGGCACACAAGTAGACTACACTAAGATACATAATTCTGAATATCAGTTTTTGATTTCGATGAAGTGTGTTGCCGTGGTTACTAAAAATAAAAAAATTTGAGAAAATCATTCAAAATGCTACTTCTCCTACAGTTTAAGTCTGATTTTAATAGACACACAAGCAGACTACACTGAGATACATAATTATCAATTTTGTGTTTTGGATTTTGATGATTTATGTTGCCATAGTAATTTAAATTGAAAACTGTAAAAATTTATTAAAAGCTTCTCCTGCAGTTGTAGTCCAATTGCAATCTTGCCTCAAAAAGAGACTTCATCTAAGATCATTATTGTATTAATTGCTTTTGTAAAGTTTTAAGTCCCACTTACTACTTTTTTCTTTCTTTATTATAAGTACAAACCGGTAGAGCTACAGTCTCGACAGACACTTCGGGTTTGATAATACCTTAAAATTTACATCAAAGTCCCCTACTTTTGCTTTTCTTTTCTAAATGTATTTATAATTATTAGAGAATTAAGAAAATATTTATCAATCTGCTTAAATTCAGCAAAAATTTAAGACTTTTTCTAATTTTCTTGCTTGTTAAATTTTCAATGATAGAAAAATCACATTTTGTGAGTACAGGGAGGTCAAATTAATTATACAAAGCAATTTGAAACCTTTTAGTCACAACTTTAAATTGTCTTTTTGAATATAGAGTATTTATAGTTTATTTTGACCGATACGTCATTCAGATGAAAACATCGGAGGGAAACTTCGAATATTTGATTTTTGATTAAGACAAATTTCAGTGCAAAACGGTGATATTTAATGTACTTCAGCGCCAAAAAAGCATATTGACCTCCCATGTTCTGTTTTGATTTTAATTAAGCTATGCGTGTAGAAACTTAAAATATACTTGACATAAAAGTTAATTATGTTCCCCAAACGAAGTTGGGGAACATATTGTTTTTACTCTGTTTCTTATTATTATTATTTTTCTTCTTCCTGGGAAAATTTTGTCCACGAGTGATCTTGTAAACTACACATCTGACTAAGGTAAAATGTTTTTAGGGTCAATAGACATGTTATGTAGATTTGCCGAACGAAGGTCATTTTGCGCGCACGTGCTTGCAAGAGCGCGCACGTGCAACACTTGAAATGACCAATATAATGGATATTGCCGTAACTTTTCTATTTTTTGATGAAATATTTTGAAACTCATAATGTAAGGATATATTAGTAGTATAGACACGATGGAATGGTCAAAATAGCAAGATCTCACGCGCATGCACGTGCGCTTCGCTCTGATTGGCTGAAACTAAAGTCTCAATATCTTTCTTGTTTCTTGTCATAATCATTTGAAATTTTGAACATAGTCCTACATTATGAAGATCTACAGCATGATATATGAAATTTTCATGCAAGCATGCGCATGCACGCGTGCTTGAATCTGATTGGCTGAAACTTTAAATGGCTATATATCCTTTGTTTTTGGACATAATGCTTTGAAATCCCCCCCCCCCTTTACAGCTCTCGTCAATCATATAAGAATATCTATCATATTAACACCATGATCATGTGTTTGTAGTTACATAATTCTAAAAAAAATTATGAAATGTGAAAAATATGCATGTCCTGGAATCCTCCAATGATGGAGTCATTGAAATGGAATTGTTCATCCTTTCTTGCAGGCAGTGTTGTTTATTGTTGTACATATTGGCTAAAGTTATAGAGAGTAGAACTTTAGAATACACATTCTTATCAGACAATATATTCCAGTATTTCTTGACAAGAAAATATGCTGGTCAAGAAACTCTGTGTATGTTGTCAGCTAGGATTCATAAGAGACTTTATCTTCTTAAAATTATAGAAGCAAACAAACACATAATAAATATACATCATGCTGTCTTCAGCAAGTACACTTTCCTATACAGAGATTAAGAGAGATGCCAGATTTTATCAAGATTATTCCACTGTTTGACTTCCACCTGGTAATTAAGATGTGATGAGTTTTTCTTGGTGGTGTATGTTGGGGAAAATACAGGTGCCATAAGCTTGATTGATGGACAAACATTATGTTTAAAAAGGATAAATATTGATTGCAAGAACACATACTTGCTTATTATAAGTGGAAAGAATTTGATGTAATAAATGTAATTATGTTAATTACCGACTTGGAAATTGCATATTCAAAATTTAGCATCTGAGTCTGTATATTTTTTGCCATTTTTTCATTCCCCCAAAATATGAGATGTATCAAAATCCCTTCTAAAAACTATTTTTCAAGGTTGTCCAATGACTGTATCACCTAGTTATTCTTACATTCCTTTTCAATCCCCATTAAGGGAGGGGGGGGGTCTCCATCTACATTTTGTTATGTCCCTAGGTATTTCAATTTCTAAGGACAACCCAAGTTATACATTTGTTACAGCAAATTGAATGCTTGATAAATTAAAACTAATTGCTTGAAAAGAGAAAAGTCTTGGTCACATGGATGTTTTATTACAGAGAGGAGGAAGCCATTAAGTTGGATGGACTGAATGTTGCTCAAATGAAGGAAATGCGGGACAAGGCAGAGAAACATGCATTCCAGGCGGAGGTCAACCGCATGATGAAACTCATCATCAACTCCCTGTACAAGAACAAAGAGGTGCTGTTATAAATTAATACAATACATTGAGGTTCCAATATACAAGAACAAAGAGGAACTGTTAATTTATACAAAATCAAAGAGGTTCCATTATACAAGAACAAAGAGGTACCGTTAACTTATATACAAAACATTGAGGTACCATTCTACAAGAGCAAAGAGGTATCGTTTACATAAATTAAAAAATAAGAGGTACCGTTTACTTAAAATGAAATCAATAGGTACAATTAATATGAAAACGGAGAGTACCTCAGAAACAAAGATTACCATTAATTAACAAATTCATATTTTTTTCCTTTCACAGTAATTCTTTTAATTAAATCTACCAGTAAACATAGTTTTCAACAATTTAACAAAAAATTGTAATAAAAATTTCATTTCTGTATCGCAGATTTTCCTGAGAGAGTTGATCTCCAATGCCTCTGATGCCCTGGATAAGATTCGCTTTTTGTCACTGACAGACAAATCAGCGCTGGCCGCTACGGAGGAACTGAGTATCAAAATCAAGGTATGTATTGAGAAACGTTGCCTATAATATAAACTTTGCTTATAAATAATATACCCAACCATTCCTTCTATAGTTATATGTTAGTGTACACAAAAACAAGATTAAGGTGGAATGACCCCTCTGCTTAAGGAGGCATGGCTATGTGTTAAGGGAGACAAGTTTTTAATCCATTCCTTTATAATTCCTTTCGAAAGAAGGGGGTGGGGGACAGGTTGAAAAATGAGAATATCACTGGCAACTGTTTACATTCCTGAGAGGGGATACATGAAAAAAACTGTCAAGTTCACTTGAACCATATTCTTTTACGCAAGTTTCTTCTTCAAGCTTGTTATTTTGATTAATAAATAGAACTTTGAAATAGATGTTTGGCACTGTAATAAAGCAAAACACGATTCATTAACCTCATTACACAACAAGATACACTGTTTTTCTAAAAGAGGGCTGTGGGTGTTTAGATTCACTCAATGTGTAAACAAGCTTCACTGTACATCAACATGATCAAATACAATAGCCTTTTGTAGCGGTTTGAAATATACAAACTCACACAGCTCTTGTTCTGTCTATTTGCTCGAACCTCATTGTTTACCACAAGTGAACAGCTTTATTATGATGCAGGAAGACAGCTTGAAGAATTTTTTTATTTGAGGGGGATATCAAATTTGTTACAGTGAAGTGCATTAAGTCTCCTTTCTCTTCAATCATAAATATACATAGGGTCTCTAAGAAACACACAAGATATGGCTATGTATGATTGTATGCAGAGGCTGCAAAAGTTCAAAGAATAAAGAAAGCTGTATATAATGTGTATGATTATTTAGATAAACAACATCCTCCTCATAATGTTAATGTCAAGATTCATGTGGTATTATGTAAGAGTACAAATTCAGGTGTTTCAGATAGAAAATAAGACAGTGTTAGATGCTAATTCTTTTTTGATGTAACGCATATCTGAAAAAAAAATTGTACAAAAAATTTCCACATGACAGATGGAAAGAAGTAAACTTTGGTAATAAGCTGATATAATTTGTGCGGCTGATCACTATTTGATAGATGAAACTGTTTTTGTACCCAATCACTGATCTTGTTTTGAGACGGTCCCTTATTGCTACATCTGAAGAAGCTGGTAGACTTAAATAGGCAGGTAGCATGTTTTGAGACAGTCCCTTATTATTACATCTGAGGAGAAGCTGGTAGACTTAAATAGGCAGGTAGCATGTTTTGAGACAGTCCCTTATTGTTACATCTGAGGAGAAGCTGGTAGACTTATAGGCAGGTAGCATGCCAGAGACTTTATTAATAGAGCAGTTACAAGGAGATCAGATAATTTATTGTGACAATAACACAAGATCGTTCTACGCAATTGCTTTAGAGATACCAGATTGCTCTATTGGTAATCATCAGAGTTAAAGATATTCTTGAGATAAATTTCAAGTTATTTTTAAGTAAGATCCAAGAAGCTTAAAAAAAATTGCAGATGTCAAGAGTTGTTGATCTGTGAAATATTTCAGAGTATTAATAATAAGGTAGCATATTTATGAATCCTTGAACAGTGGGGAATTTGATCATGGTTTTGCAATACTTACGCATAGATTCTAATTAAATTGAGCTGTTTACGATGCAAGTGTTCTCACTGCAATGGGGAGTCGTCAGCATTTCCACATCTGTTGGCAATAGAGGGGAACAAAAAATAGAAATAATTGTGGATACAGAGATTAGGAAAAGAGCATTTTACCTGCAGCATACTACACACTTCTAATGACTGAGTAAATAAAGTCACCACTGTGATTTTCCAATGATTTATAAAGATGAAAGCAGGTTGAAGATATTGAAATGGCAAAAAAAAGCCTTGCATGGAATCAATGTCAGAGATAAACTAGCTTCGATTTCTAGATGTCAAAATGAATTACTGTAGATTCCCAAACAAGAGATTTGTAGTACAGCATACTATCACTGTAAATGTATAAGTGTGTAATGTTATAAATATAATTACCCTAGAATTAGGAAAGAAAAATTGTAGAACAATTGACAATTAAAATAAAAAAATCCTGTTTCTTATAATTTGCCAGTTGCCACTTAATTCAGTTCTTTCTCCTCCTCCCTATACATGTACATGATGTAGCTACCAAACCTAATTGCTCAATAATTCAATTTCCATAGATGCATAGATCATATTCATTGTTATTCTGCATTGAACTAAATCAACTGCAATTAACAGATAGTATTTAGAACACTCAAAGATAAGTAGAGGTGAGAGTAATATGTTATCTTCAACAATTTTTATCAAAAATATTTTCTAAATTTCAGGCTGATAAAGAAAATCATGTCCTACACGTCACAGACACAGGAATTGGTATGACCCACAATGATCTCGTTAACAACCTGGGTACCATCGCCAGATCTGGTACCAGCGAGTTCCTGACCAAACTCGGAGAGGCGGACTCACAGACTGAGATGTCTGATCTTATTGGACAGTTTGGTGTCGGGTTTTACTCGTCTTTCCTTGGTAAGCTGTGCCTTCAATTTCATAAACAAAGTGGTCTGTGTTCATGAAAAATGTTCAATGTTTGATGAAGAATAGCAAGAATTCATTTAACCTGCCACATTTTACTGTTCAACATCTGATATTTGGTTATTAAAAACAAATAGTGGTGATAGATGGCTTAATTATGATGAGATAGTTAATAGATATTAAAATACTTGAATGCCTTGTGGTACATTAATTTGATCATCATCAATAATAACATTTACTTTTTGGTCCTGATGGTAAACAAATGATTATTTGACGATTGAGGAAAATTATAAATTGGGCTATTACAACAAATTATAAAGAAATGGATTAAATATTCAGTATGCACCTATTACAATCATGTGTTAATGTTTGAGATTTAACTCTGAAAGATAATCAGAATTTTTTGTCACTTTTGATAATCTGAATTAAATATTCAATATGCACCTGTGAATTAATGTTTATCATCCAAGTTTGAAAATTAATGACACTTTTCTGCCTAACAGTTGCTGATCGTGTCATTGTAACATCTAAAAACAATGATGATGAGCAGTACGTCTGGGAGTCGGACTCTGAAAGCTTCGCTGTGGCCAAGGATCCCCGCGGCAACACTCTGGGTAGAGGAACCACAATCAGGTATTGAGGTTACACAGAATCTAGTGGACCTTTTTCTTTCTTTCTTTTGAAAAGATTTCATTTTAAAGTGGTACTAAATTAGTCAGCATTGTACAGCTGTGTAGTCTCTGAAGTTGGGCAGGGAAACTATTTCTAGAGTGTTGATTAAAGACAACAAATTGAATGCTTCTCACAGTTGTTTTTGTTGTCTTTCTGCAGTCTTCACCTAAAGGAAGAGGCACATGACTTCTTGGAAGAGAACACACTGAAGGAACTGGTCAAGAAATATTCCCAGTTTATCAACTTCCCCATCTACATCTGGGCCAGCAAGGTATATAAAGTTGGCTCTTATGTTCTTATAATAAAAAATAATTTCTTGAAACTTAAACACAGATGGGCATCATGGCAATCAAGATTTAAGGCTCTGTCTGATTCTCCTGTTTCAATATATATGGATTAATTGATTCTACTCGCAAGTTAAAGTTCAGGATTATTTTCCTTTAAAAGATAATTTTAAGTTTGCTCACATACTGTACCAGCTAGCAGTCAAATTCGCCAGAATATATCGTGTGTGCTTACTTCACTTTATCTGACCAGTAATATTAATTGAACTCTTAGACTGAGGAAGTTGAGGAGCCTATTGAGGAAGAGGAGGAGACAAAGGAGGAGGCAGCTAAGGATGAGGACAAGGAGGAGGATGAAGAAGGAAAGGTCGAGGAGGAGAAGGAGGAGGACAAACCCAAGACCAAGAAAGTGACCAAGACCGTGTGGGACTGGGAACTGATGAACAGCGTCAAACCCATCTGGACCAGAAAGTAAAGAATTGTCAAAACCCTTAAGTATTGTCAGATATTGGACATTATTTGATGCCACTGTCTTAATTTATTCTGTCAGACTTAAGATGTTTTGACTCTCAGAGTTAGCATTATTATCATGAATATACAAAAAGAATCATTTAAAAAAGCAGCTTCCTTTAGTTTTGGTATCATTGTGCAGTGGTTTCAAACATAAACATTTTATCTATTTCTAAATGTTTCACTGTATTGACTGAAAATACACAACACATTGATTATACTGATTATAGCAAATTGAAATTGACTGTAAACCAACTTTTATTCACGACTTTATTTCGCGATTTACAGGAAGAAAACTAGTTCGCGACGATTAATTTTCACGATCAAGCCTTTTTGCAACTGTTTTTAATAGAAAAAGAGACTTTAAGGACCTGTTCGCGGCGAAAAATTTTCGCGATGACAAGGCTCTCGCTAACCTCGCGAAAATTTCTCGCACGTGAATAAAAGTTGGTTTACAGTATAAAGTAAAAGGACTTTCTTAATGGAAACATCTTTAAAATTGTAGTCATCAACTTTTGTAGATCTGATGATGTGACAGATGAGGAGTACAATGAGTTCTTTAAGTCCATCAGTAAGGAGAGTGAGCCCCCCCTGGCCAGGACTCACTTCACGGCGGAGGGAGAGGTCACCTTCAAATCCATCCTGTATGTCCCCAAGGCCTCACCCCACGATATGTTCTCCAACTACGGCAAGAAAATAGAGTCCATCAAGGTAGATTACTCATGACTTAATTTTTTCCCTAAGAAAAAGCCAAATTACCACTTTATTTGATAAAAAATGCCACTTTTTGGTATAATATTCAAAATTTCAATGTGATAAGATCCATGGAGATTTGTTCTAAACCTCAACCCAAAGCCTATTACAGTTGATTATTTACTTTGAAATAAAAGGAAAATACTGAACTTACTGCTATGATATCACTGAAATATGATTAAAAGTGATCATTTCTAGATTATGAGAAGGCATGTCGACTTTCTCATCAATTCCTTTATTTGTAACATGTCTTATAAGTGTTGTTTCCTATTGTAGATGTATGTCAGAAGAGTTTTCATCACTGATGATTTTGAGGATATGATGCCCAAATACCTCAGTTTTATCAGAGGAGTCGTAAGTAGAAATTTTTTTTGTGTTTTCTCCTTTTTGGCCATCTTAGTGTTCTAATATGATTTTATTATCTCCCCTGTGGAAGGGAGTAATTGCTTCACAAAATGGGAAAAATTTTATTGTTAGGTCATTTTTGTCCCTTGCCGTTGTTGAGTTGCCTTTCTCAGGAAGTGTTTGATGATATTGTAGGTTGACTCTGATGATCTCCCATTGAACGTTTCTCGTGAGACCCTCCAGCAACACAAACTTCTGAAGGTCATCAAGAAGAAGCTGGTCAGGAAGACACTGGACATGATCAAGAAAATCAGCAAGGACGACTACGAGAAGTTCTGGAAGGAGTACAGCACAAAGTATGTATAGAAAGTCACTGATCTTGTGGAGGATTTTGAAAAGTAAACTAATTTTAATCTAGATACCTAAATGGTAGTCGATAATGAAAACTGAATGTAGATGTTTATGGAAATCAGTATTTGAAACAAGATCAAAATTTTCTTGGGGGTACTCATTTGTTTTCTCTTGTAAAGAGTTACTGCCCTGTGTAAGTCCTGTGCATTAATCTAATTTGAATGGAAATTTAAACATATGACTCCAGACTTTGAGTTCGATGTTGAACTACAAATGTTCTCATTGAAATTGTGCTCTGGAAGATAAATGTTTGACAGCAGTCTACCATTGTCAAGATTTTATTTCTGTCAATGATGTATAGTTGTCTCACAAAGTCACAAACTGTGATATTCAGTGTTGTCAGTGTGTTAACTTTCATTGGTTTATTTTCATTCAGTACCTTGTATAATTTGCTCTTCTTTTCAGCATTAAGTTGGGCGTTATTGAGGATCAGTCCAACAGAACCAGACTGGCTAAGTTGCTCAGGTTCTACTCCTCAAACTCTGAAACAGAACAGACCAGCCTGCCAGAATACATTGAGAGGATGAAGGAGAAACAGGAGGCCATTTACTTTATTGCCGGAACCAGCAGGAGTGAGGTCAGAAATTTAAAAAAAATCAATATTTAGATGATGTTAAGCTCCCAATTTCATGAAATAAATTTGGTGTTTACAGTTACTGTTGAGATTAGGGAATAAAATATTATTTTTAATTCAGGTTGAGAAATCTCCATTTGTGGAACGTCTGCTGAAGAAAGGCTATGAGGTGCTTTACCTTGTGGAACCTGTTGACGAATACTGCATCCAATCCCTCCCCGAGTTTGACAGCAAGAAATTCCAGAATGTTGCCAAAGAAGGTCTGAAAATTGACGATGACTCGGAAAAAACCAAGGAACGTAAGGAAGCCATGGAGAAGGAGTATGAACCACTGACCAAATGGCTGCAGGAATTGGACGCTCTGAAAGAGAAAATCAGCAAGGCCTCCGTCTCTGACCGCTTGACCACCTCTCCCTGCGCCCTGGTAGCCAGCACTTATGGATGGTCTGGAAACATGGAAAGAATCATGAGATCCCAGGCTTATGCCAAACAACAGGACCCTTCACAACAGTAAGTTTATTCCCATTTATTACATACTTAGTAATAAATACAGGATTTTTGCATATGCGATATGGCTGACGTCACAATAGCCGTATCAGACGTGCAGGGCTGATATATATTTGCAGGGCTGATAACCTATATCAGCCCTGCAGGGCTGATATGGCTATTGTGACGTCGATATCACACCCTTAGTAAATTAAACCGCAAAAACAGTACTTGTGATCATACACAATTTTTGGTGGGTTCATATTTTCTTAATTTTAACTTTTTGAAAATAAGTTAATCTTAATTTACAAAAACATTTAATAGATTATTTTCAAATTAGGATCGAGTGCATTGAAATAGAAGTAGAAATAAACCCAACTCGTATGAAACAATAGATCATGTACATGTACATGTATGTAAGAAATCCATGCATGATTATTTACTTATTTTCTTCTCAACTTAATGTATGCTGTATTTTATTACTAAATATGTAATAAACATATTAATACATACCCTTTTCCACATCACATCCTGTATCAGCCCTCGACCAATATCAGCCCTCGGGCCTTCGGCCCTCTGGCTGATATTGGTGTCTCGGGCTGATACAGGATGTGATATGGAAAAGGGTATGTATTATTCTCTATATAATTCCTTAGTTCTCTTAATTATTGCAGTCAAGAAATATTTTTGACATTTATAGGAAAACTTTCAGTCGAAAAGTTTTGGTTTTCTGTCATTATGAATGTTTTTCTTTATTTAAGATTTTACTCAACTCAGAAGAAAACATTAGAAATAAATCCCAGACATCCTCTAATAAAGGAATTAAAATCAAGGGTTGAGGTAGGTGTATTTGAAAAAAAAAAGTTAATTATGAAATACTGCATCCTAAGTATCTTTAAAAATTTGATTTAAAATCAAGAAAAAAGCTTTTAGTGGATTCTGCAATCACACTCGAATTGTTTCATTTTTTTGTGCAGGCTAATGCTGAGGACCAGATTGCCAAAGATCTAGCAGTAGTTATGTTTGAGACGGCCACTATTAGATCTGGATATGTCCTACAGGACACAGCTGGGTTTGCTGAAAGAGTTGAGCACATGTTAAGAGAAGCCATGAACATTCCACAAGATGCCAAGGTAGGCCATAAAAGTCACTCTAAATGTATTTAAAATTGTGAAGCCTTGCTATCTCTATCTAGAATGGAAGAAAAAGTTCTGAGATATCCATGGATTTTAGAGATAAAGGGTATAATAATAAAGGGTTAAGTGGTCGGGACTTGTAAATAACCTCAATATATCCACTGTATTGTATATATCGGTAAGATATCACAGTGCAACTGTATCTTCTGTTTATGTCTTTATCCATAATGAACCACTTATTACATAAACGTGTTTGATTTTCTTCATATTTAATACAAAACCAACAAATACAGATAATTTTATGAAGGGAAGTTACTCTGGAATGTTTGACAAATAGTTTTTCCTTTGTTATTCACCATGATGAAGTTTGACAATATTTTGTGGTTGTAGATTGAAGAAGAGCCAGAAGAGGAGGAGTCAGCTGAGGAAGAGAAGGCAGAAGAAGTTAGTGATGATGATGAAGGTGGTACTGATGATGATGACAAGGTAGGTTGAATCAGACACAGTCTTTTCACTAAAATAAGTCTTGATTTATGCTTTACCTTTCTAGAGTTATGGTTCTTGTTCTCTATATTCTGCATATATTGGATCTACTTTCTGAATATGATCTTTTACTGTGGAACTTGATGAGAATAAAGATTTTAAAACAGCTTCTTAATTTGGAAATTGAAAATTATAAATATTTTTTTTTTTATGTGAAGTAGAGTTTAAAATTTCAACAATGGAAAGAATTTAATAAAACATGATTTGGTGAAAATATAGAGAGCAAGCTAGTGAAATGAAATTTTGAAAAAAATGTTTGTTTTTGCATGATTGACAATGAGTGATGTTGACTTAGCTCTTATATATCCCATCATTCCATTCAGCTTTGCCTGTGTTTGTTACCAACATTCACCTTCTAAAGAAAAAAAAATCAACAAAATTTTCAAATTTTTGAGCATGACTTTATTGTTTTGATGCATGATAGCTCCACTTGGACAATCATCATGCGTGACTTATTGTGACAGCCCTTAGAATAGAAGTCACTAAATTGTTCCATCGCAGTAACTCATAAAAAAATTAAAAAAACAACACAGGCGACGCAATATGGAATGATGGGAGAAAATTCATTATAATGAAAGTATTATTTTGCTTTGTCACTCTTTAATAGCAAATATATTTCAATTATAAAGGCCTTTTACTTGTCTGAAATGCATTTTAGGATACTTAAAAATATAATCCATAGAAGGCCTAAAATTTGATTAAAGCATTTTTTTATTTTCATAAGTTAAAAAGTAATTTGACAATTGAAAGTAGACTCGGAGACCTAAAAATAAAAGCAAAAAAAATTTTGCAATGATCTGTCGAATAATTTTGAGATTGCACTATAAGAAGAATAGTACATGAGAATCTACCTGAATTTTCTCCCATCTCTTTATTTCAGAAATCAGAAGAAAAGAAGGATGATGCCAAGGATGAATTATAACCCAGGATTCTCATAGCAATCATTTCTCACCATTCTCTCATTCATTTTCCACCCAGACAGACCAAAATGAATTTTAGTGCTATGATGTCAAGCTTGAAACAAGAATTCCATTTTTTATATGTTATGCAAAAATCTTGCGACAATTTTTTCACAAAGTTGTGATTGACTGAGAAAAAAGCAATACGTTGAGACATTCTACCAAGAAGACTTTTCCATTTTCTGAATGTGTTATGTGATTAGAAAATTTCTGTAATTTATATTTTATGTGATATATGCGAGTGTGTGTACATGTATGTTTCATGTCTGAGCCATTGTTGATGGGTTATTTTGTACTTAGATACTTACAGAGTATGAATGTTAAGATTGAGTGTGTTTTCTTTTGTTGTCACATATGTTCATTCAACACACTAACAGTTCTACCCCATACTGACCTGCATAATGATGCATCCATTGTTCTGATTCACTTGGGAAGCTTTCATGCAAGGGGACCATATTCTACTTATTAAAATCAAATATAAAGGTATTGGCATTTAATGAAAAACTCCAAAGAAGTGTTGATAATTTTTTTTTCAGCAGCTCTGATGTTAAATGATATGATAGTGTGTATACTGTGTACTTGCAGTAGGTCCAGATTCTCAGAGTCTATATTTTTCTTGTTTTTTGAATAAAAAACATTAAATATAAAATTGACCGTTTCTTGTCTTCTATATGTAGAGTGACCTGTACCATATATTACCTGCAGGTTGGAGTTTCATGTAACAGTTTTACCCACTTATTCTATTTATATATCATAATATGAGACATGTCTTGAGTCTTTTTAGCTCACCTGAGCTGAAAGCTCAAGTGAGCTTTTCTGATCACATTTTGTCCGGGGTCCGTCTGTCCGTCCGTCTCTCTGTAAACTTTTTACATTTTCAACTTCTTCTCAAGAACCGCTGGGCCAATTTCAACCAAACTTGCCACAAAGTATCCTTGGGTGAAGGGGAATCAAGTTTGTTCAAATGAAGGGCCATGCCCTCATTCAAGGGGAAATAATTGGGAATTAATGAAAATTTGGTGGCATATTTTAAAAATCTTCTCAAGAATCACTATGCCAGGAAAGATGAAACTTATGGGGAAACATCCTCAGGTAGTGTAGATTCAAGTTTGTTCAAATCATGACCCCCGGGGGAAGGGCAGGTCCAAAATGGCCGACCAAAGTTTTACATAGAAATATATAGGAAATCTTCTTCTCAAGAATGACAAAGCGATAATTCATCATATTTATATGGAAGCATGCTCAGGTAGTGTAGATGCAAATTTGTTCAAATCATGACCCCCGGGGATAGGGCGGGGCCAAAATGGCCGACCAAAGTTTTACATTGAAATATAAAGTAAAATTCTTTAAAAATCTTCTTCTCTAGAATAACAAAGCCATAATTCATCATATATATATGGAAGCATGTTCAGGTAGTGTAGATTCAAGTTTGTTCAAATCATGACCCCTGGGGGTAGGGCGGGGCCAAAATGGCCGACCAAAGTTTTACATAGAAATAGATAGGAAAATTCTTTAAAAATTTTCTTCTCAGGAATGACAAAGCCATAATTCATCATATTTATATAGAAGCACGTTCAGGTAGTATGGTTTTAATGTTTTTTCAAATCATGACCCTGTGGGTAGGGCGGGGCCAAAATGACCGACCAAAGTTTTACATAGAAATATAAAGGAAAATTCTTTAAAAATCTTCTTCTCAAGAATAACAAAGACATAATTCATCATATTTATATGGAAGCATGCTCAGGTAGTGTAGATTCAAGTTTGTTCAAATCATGACCCCCGGGGGTAGGGCGGGGCCAAAATGGCCGAACAAAGTTTTACATAGAAATATATAGGGAAATTCTTTAAACATCATCTTCTCAAGAATGACAAAGCCATAATTCATCATATTTATATGGAAGCATGCTCAGATAGTGTAGATTCAAATTTGTTCAAATCATGACCCCCGGGGGTAGGGCGAGCCAAAATGGCCGACCAAAGTTTTTAAAGATATATAAAGGAAAATTATTTAAAAATCATTTTCTAAAAATTAGCAAATCCATGATTGGTCAAGGGACTACTTTTGGATTTAAACTTTACAATTAGAAGCCATTTTCTACTTTTTCCTACCCTAAGTGCTCAGGTGAGCGATGTGGCCCATGGGCCTCTTGTTTCAATGTAGCAACTTCCTGCTCAGCACCTTCCTTTGTTAGGAACAAAACCACAAAATTGGTGTGTTAATTTTAGTTTTTCTAATCTACACATCATTTTGTACGCTTGTAATAAGGAAGAAGATAATGAAATTTATAGCCCTAGGGTAAATGTTCTCATACATTGATGCCCCTTCTTTAAAGAGAATGGAAATGGATCTGCAGAAGTCTAAAATATTTTTCAATAATCATGACCGATGATGTACATGTACAATGACCATAGACCTATGAAGTATAATTGAAATTCACCTTAAAATTTATTTCAACAAATCAGGCTCTAAGGTGATTTGCTTGATTTTCCAGGGTAAAGAAGAGTCTTCTAGATTTACTCGAAAGTCTTTTCTTCTGATGAATATCATTCATATTCATCAGATGCTGATATTGATAAAAAATCTAAAGTGTTTTGTTCAAACGAAATGTTTTGTGTCTGTAGGAACCAGGGGAACACAATAATTTTGTCAACATACATATTTTTACTTGTCAAGGAACTTTTGTGCCGCCCCAAACCCTAACCCCCACTAAAATTGTCGCAATTATGCATGATGATAACAAGTTAAGACTTTATCAGAAACCAGAGCCATATAATTGTAATCTGCAGACCCCGCCCCTCCCAATCACCGCCTCAAATAGCAATATAATTAAAAAATAAATAAATATATGATTGTAAAGAAATGATATTGGTAAATTATGAAAATTTAACACCTGTCTTCTGGCAAAATGGGAGTCCTTTGAAGTGCCTTTTAAGAAAATATAGACCTATGTACAAATGTATAAAAAAAAATTAAGCTTAGCAATTTGACAAACTATTGTGAAAATGATGAATGTAGTCCTTTAATACTTTCAACGCACGAATATTGGCTTAAATAGTGATTTACCTACTAGTAAATGGAAGGCTAATTATATCCAAAGGTCACATTAAAATGTGAATGAATCTCATTTTCTATAAATATTTGTGTTTAAACATGTGCCATTTATTTGTACGGTAGATTTTTATTACATTTTATAAGTGTGGATTTAACCCGGAATTTAAAATATCTTCATCTTGTTAAGGCATGTGATTAAAACCTTTTATTCATGTGTATACAATCTGCGAAAAGCGCCTCAATTTTTAGTCAAATACAAAAGGTTATCTGAGATCAGTGATAATTTACAAAACGTGTTATTTTTTGGCAAAGAATGCATTCATTTTAAAATTCAATAGAAACTTAAAACAGGGAAGTAGGAAAGATTTTTTCTCTCAAGTTATTCTTGTCCGTATAGAGCTGTTTTTAAATTCTTTTAATTTCCTCTTGCACTTTGACAAGCTACATGAGACAACTTGTGCATATAATAATAATTTTTTTTTCTATCATACTTCAAAATGATGTTTTTCCCGGAAAACATACTTCTATCCCGGTAGGAAATCTTATTGATTAGATTTCTATGAATCTTGTAAAGTAGACACCAGGACATAATAATGTGAACAGACAACAAAATGCTAGTGACGTTCAAGAGGTAATACTTGTATAATAATAAACTTGATATACAACAGGGTAAGCGACAGCGAGGTAATGTCCGTGTCAATGTTTAAAATGAAAACCAGAATAAGGTCCTTCATTCCAGATATAGTATCGGTGTGCTAGAAGAGTGCTTTAAATTCATTAAATGTATATAGTAAGAACAGAATCTCAAAAATCTAAACCTTGTTTTTCAGTCTAAACATCTAACAGTCAAACTGGTCTGAATCAAGAATTGATTCAATACAATTAATTTTACAAAGGCTTCTTGATTTTATGGGCAGGGTGGTCTGGGCATGTCGGAAAAGGTGAGTTATTGACGGTAAGATATCCCCTCCCCCATTCCCCATATATAATGTACATTTAACACGCGTAAATGAGATACAGTATTGTATATCAAATACAGCTACCTGTAGTGTTTTCTATACGCAGTGGACATGGATTTTTGAATATCGATCAGATACTTGCAACATACAATATGTAGCTTTATCTTCAAATGAACAAGCCCGTTGAAATGAAAAGATTTTGAGTAACATAAGTTAAAAGTTTGCGTAAAGAATTCGCAAACTACTAGTATATGTCCTCAAGCAGCAGATTCCAATGATAATGTCAAGGCCATGTAATAAAGGTCAATGATTTCATATTTTTGAAGTTCACGGATATGATTTTTACTGCACGTTTGAGCGTCTGGAAACATGCATGGTAATTTCATTGATGACATCGCATGTATCAGTTCATCTTCAAAATAGTAAGTATTTTGCTTACAGGGTTTATAATATGAATTAAAATGATGTAAATAAGCAGAATGTTTAATATTTCATTTTGGCATTTTATTCTGATACATGTAGAAGAACAACATAAAGAAGATACGAAAATCTGTGAAATTTCCAGTCTTTAGAAATTTTGATTCAGAATTAATTTTACGCAAAATAATGCATTTCTTTGTTTATAATTGAATAATTTTCAAAATAATTTTTTTATCTATATAATTCTCAGCTATATGAATTTCTTTAGGGCATAAAAAATCATGAATCGAAAAAATAATGGTAAGATAGCTTTGTCTGTATGCTCAACTCTTTTATAATTGTTATTTTCAGTTTTCGTGTGGATCAAATTGCCAACCTCGTAGAAAGCTTCTCTGGTTTGGCGAGGACAAAAATAAGGACACAGATGGTGATGGTATTCCAGATCACCTGGACGATGACGATGACAACGATGGTGTTCCCGATAACAAAGACAATGACGACGATGGTGATGGCATAAGTGATGATAAAGAATACTGTGATAAGGACGGATGTAAGAATCTGAAGGATTCCGATGGCGATGGAATTCCAGATCATCTTGACAATGATGATGATGGTGATGGCATTCCAGATGACAAAGAAAAAGACACCGATGGAGATGGAATTCCTGATTATTTAGATGACGATGATGATGATGATGGAATTCCTGATGATCAGGATGATGACGATGATGGTGATGGTATTCCGGACAAGAAAGAGGATTCAGATGGCGATGGCATTCCAGATCATTTGGATAAAGATGACGATGGTGATGGAATTCCAGATGACAAAGAGAAGGATACTGATGGAGATGGAATCCCTGATTATTTGGATGATGACGATGATAATGATGGAATTCCAGATTCCGAAGATGAAGATGACGACGGAAATGGAATTCCCGACCATTTAGAAATTGACAGCGATGGGGATGGAATTCCTGATTACTTGGATGATGATGACGATAATGACGGAATTCCTGATCATTTAGACAAAGATGACGATGGAGATGGTGTTGCAGATGATAAAGAGAAAGATACCGACGGGGATAGAATTCCAGATTATCTCGATGACGATGATGACAACGATGGAATTCCAGATGTTGACGATGATGATAGTGATGGTGATGGCATACCTGATAAGCTCGAGATTGACACAGATGGCGATGGAATTCCAGATTATCTTGATGATGATGACGACGGCGATGGCATTCCTGATGCTCAGGACAATGACGATGATGGTGATGGAATTTCGGATGACAAAGAGAAAGACACAGATGGCGATGGAATACCAGATTATTTGGACGATGATGATGATGGGGATGGAATTCCAGATAGCGAAGATAATGATGATGATGGCGATGGAATTCCCGACAACAAAGAGAAAGACAGAGACGATGACGGAATTCCTGACCATTTAGATGATGACGATGATGGAGATGGAATTCCAGATGATAAAGAAAAAGACACTGATGGGGACGGTATTCCGGATTACCTTGACGATGATGATGATGGTGATGGAATACCTGATCATCTTGATAAGGACGATGATGGTGATGGAATCCCAGATGACAAAGAGGATTCAGATAATGATGGTATTCCAGATAATCTTGATAATGACGATGATGGAGACGGAGTTCCAGACGATAAAGAGAAAGATACGGATGGAGATGGAATTCCCGATTATCTAGATGATGACGACGATGGTGACGGAATTCCAGATGATAAAGATAACGACGACGATGGTGATGGAGTTGCCGACAATAAGGAAGACTCAGATGGTGATGGCATTCCAGATCATCTCGATAACGATGATGATGGTGACGGAATTCCTGATATCAAGGAAAAGGATACTGATGGGGATGGGATTCCAGATTATCTAGATGATGATGATGACGGTGATGGAATTCCTGACGATAAGGATAAGGATGATGATGGTGATGGTATATCAGATGATCAGGAAGATTCGGATGGTGACGGAACTCCTGACCACTTGGACAATGATGATGACGGTGATGGAACTCCAGACGATAAAGAAAAAGACACAGACGGTGATGGAATACCAGATTATCTAGATGATGATGACGATAATGACGGAATACCCGATTCTGAAGATGAAGATGCAGATGGTAATGGTATACCTGACTACAAGGAAAAAGATACGGATGGTGACGGCATCCCTGATTATTTAGATGATGATGACGACAATGATGGCATTCCTGACCATCTTGATAATGATGATGACGGCGATGGAGTCTCTGATGACAAAGAAAAAGATACAGACGGTGATGGAATCCCCGATTATCTTGATGACGATGATGATAACGATGGTATTCCAGATGATAAAGACAACGATGATGATGGTGACGGAATTCCAGATAATCAAGAAGATTCAGATGGTGATGGAATACCCGACAGTCTTGATAAAGATGATGATGGAGATGGCATTCCTGACGAAAAAGAAATTGATACTGATGGTGATGGAATCCCTGATTACTTAGACGACGATGACGATAATGACGGGATTCCTGACGAATTAGATGATGATGATGACGGTGATGGTATCCCTGATGATCAGGAAAAAGACACCGACGGAGATGGTATCCCAGATTATTTAGATGATGATGACGATGGTGATGGAATACCAGATGCTCAAGATAAGGATGATGATGGCGATGGAATTCCAGATGACAAAGAGAAAGACACTGACGGTGACGGCATTCCAGATTATCTCGACGAAGATGACGACGGTGATGGTATTCCAGATGTCCAAGATAAGGATGATGACGGGGATGGTATTCCAGATGGTAAAGAAAAGGACACTGATGGAGATGGTATTCCTGATTACTTAGATAAAGACGATGATGGCGATGGTATTCCTGATGATAAAGAAAAGGACACGGATGGCGACGGTGTTCCAGATTACTTAGACAAGGATGATGATGGGGATGGAATTCCGGATAATCAAGAAAATGACGATGATGGAGATGGTATCCCCGATGACAAGGAAAAAGATTCTGATGGAGACGGAATTCCAGATTATTTAGATGACGATGATGATAATGACGGAATTCCAGATCATCTAGATAAGGATGATGACAATGACGGGATCCCGGATGACAAAGAGTTGGATACAGACGGTGATGGAATCCCAGATTATCTGGACGATGATGACGATAATGATGGAATTCCTGACAGTCAAGATACTGATGCCAATGGAAATGGTATTCCAGATTTCATGGAAAAAGACACAGATGGTGATGGTATTCCAGATTACCTTGACGATGACGATGACAACGATGGCATTCCAGACGACGAGGATGATGACGATGATGGTGACGGTATTCCTGATGATCAAGAGGACGCTGACAATGATGGAATTCCAGACCACTTGGACACAGATAGTGATGGTGATGGTGTTATAGACAAACTTCCAGATCTAGATGGCGACGGAATTCCTGATAAATTTGATAAAGATGATGATGGTGATGGCATTCCTGACGTTCGCGAAGGCAAGAAAATTAATCCTTCCAAAATTTCTAAATCTAATAATCCAAAATCTAAAACTAAAAATGATGATGAAGACGACGATGATGATGATGACGAAAACGATAGTCAAAAATCTTTATTTTCTAGAATTGTGACCTCTGTTAAAGAAATGGTTTTTCCAAGTGGTGATTCATCGGAAGATAAGTCTAAAAATCTCAAGAAAAATCCCAATCCAGCAAGAATTAAAAATAAGGGAAAACAGTTGAAAGGACATGAGGAAGAAATTGATCTCGTAGACTTGGTAACAAGTGCTTTTTCTAGTGAAGACGATAAGACCAACAAAAAAGAGAAGAATAAGCAAAGGAAACCAACATAAAAGAATATTTTCCGAGAATATTTTTTTTACTTGCAATGCTCATGAAAATTAGAGAAAAGTGGTATGTTTTTAAGTTAACAACTTTCAATATTGTTTTTCCTTTCATTATTTTTTAGCATTATAATTTAGTCTTAGTTCAAAAACAAAGAAAAGTGATAAGTTAACTTAAAATTACGAAATCAATTTAAACATATTTTTTTTGGTATCGGTTTGTTATCCATTATAAACCATATTCCTCATTTTCTTAATTAAGTGTTTTGATTATTGAAAACGTGTAAAACAAAAGCTTATTTAAAAAAATAACATTTGCACCTTCATTTAACATTCCCCATAGGTACGAATGAAATTTCAAATACCTGTAATTTTTTTTGATTTGCTGGGCTGAATATTTTTCTTTAATTATATTCAATATCATTCACTTCCCAGTTGTTTCGTTGTCAATATTTTGTTACTGTAAAGTATCTTTAGGGCATTATTTTCAAATAACTTTTAAATTCTATATTATAAATATATCTAAAAATGATGTCCTTTTTGTAAGCAATACGCTTTTTTTCAATCAATAATATTACGGATGTGTATGTGCAGGCAGGATGATCGAAATTTATTTGAGGCTAAGCTCATTTCACATGTTGTCCGTTTGTGTAAAGTGAGAGAATTTATTTCTTATTATTCTAAATATTTGTATATGTATTACTATGATTTTTTATTTTTTTTAAAACTGTTTATACAATCTGAAAAGTTAAATTAAGTTGAAATGAAGTTGGTTTTACAACATGTAATCGCTATTTGTTTAAGAAATAAAGTCCGCGTTTTCGTGAATGTTGCAGAATGACCTCCGAGGTCGAGAAATGTTGTTTGATAGATAAAAACCGAGGCGCTAGCCGAGGCTTTTACATTTCAAACAACATTTCGAGACCGAGGAGGTTATTCTGCAGCATTCACGACAACAAGGACTTTATTTCTATTCTTCCACGTATGGTACAAACGCTAAATCAAGGATAATCGTTTCCTCTATAGAGAAACGAATTAGGTCACCATGTCTCGATTACGCTGTTTCATTTAACACCAGAGGCAAAATTTATTTGCTTACCTGTGTATAGAATGCAGACGATTTGAGCTTTCGTTACATTAAAAGTAGCCTTTTTACAAATTACAAATATGTTCATAATATGTATTGATAAGTTAAAATGAATATACAATAACAAAATCATGTTCCTGTTTTACTGCTAAAATCACGTTGTTTAATGTGTAGGGAGGTCCGTGGAATAGCCCCGCTTAGCTATAAAAACCGACATTCATCAGCAACTTGATGCAATTTACAGTGTTTATAATGCAAAAGCGACACACCGATGCATTTTAAACATGTAGTTGATTCTACAGCCAAACATGCATTTGAATTGTTCAGATTTGATACGTGTTTCTGATCTGATAATTTTTTGATGACGTTCGTGATTTATTGGAGAATAATGTCCGGCGGTGTCCTTTGATGTTTAGAATAATCGTGGTAGAATTTACTTTATTTTAATTGTATGGCATTAATATGAAAATAATAGTATTTCCAGTGTTTATTTTCTCCAAAACACGTGGTGTAACAGCTGGCTTTGTTGACCACAATACATGTAAAAATTATTTTCTCCTATATATAACGAAAGGTTTTTTTTCAATAATTTTTTTTGTACACAAAAACAATACTAATTGTTCTGACTACTGGTGTCATTACATACTGTATAAGTGAAAATAAAAAAAGAACTCATTGTACATGTACTGTATTTGAAAGATTTATTTTTGTGCGTGTTATATAGTACACAATTAATACTGACATTGCAATAAAATTGAATTTTTAAATGTTTGCTCAAACATTGTAAGTATTTGGTGCCATAACTATTTTTCCTCCTATTGTTAATTGCAAGAATATAGCCGTGCTTTACTATTCAATAAAAAAGTATGAAATACACTTTACATGGTTAAAGATATTGCAAGAAACTCAAATTTTGAAATTTAGATTTGAATCAAATCATGATCACTCTTGTATTTTTATTCTTTTAAACAAAGAATGTTTGAACTTACTGTGAAATCATAAATTTTCGTGGGGGTTAAATTTTCGTTGTTTTAGAGGTATGAAGAGACCCACGAATTCATGTCCACCACGAAACATAAAATGTTACATACACAACAACGCAACAATTCTTCATCCACGAATTCAAATCCCCACCTACCAAGAGTTTTTCCTCAAACCACGAAAATTTGACCCCACGAAAATATGTGATTTTACAGTATATAAACAAAACAGGTCCACTTCGTTATTATTCATTTTTTTTTTAATTTTACATGACTCTAGGCCTATGTCTTTGTTGTCAGAAAAACAGACAGGTTAATTGAATTTTATATAATTTGATATATATTTTTCATGATAATGGAAATTTTTCAACCTTATTTTGAAAAGGACTAAAAAATTAATGTCAAGCAATTTTCAAATTCCACAAAACTTCATCAAAACATACGGAAGCCCTGGAGGGACATTGACTTACTTGTTATGACTTATTTGTTATAACTGTTTTGTTTTGACTTATTTGTTGGGAATGTTTCGTAGCTAGAGATAACTAAGTGTAAAAGGCTATTGAAACCTGTTGCTTGGCTTACTTTTATAATAAAAAAAATGTTAAGTCTTATTTTAACTGTGATTTTTGATTGACGGATTGTAGTTTAACGTCCAGTACAGTTGTGAATTCTAAAGTAAATATTATTTTTGTTTTTTTAACCTAATTCTTATTTCTAAAAAATTATTATTTAATTCTTATATGTAACTTCCAGTTTGCGTAATGATTGATAAATTCAAGGACTTTTTTTCTGAAACTATACGTTGCCTACATTTTTCCCGCCACTTTTTGTGAAGTAAACTTGTCATAAAAAAATTAAGTAACAAGAATTCAAAGTTAAGTCATAAGAACTAAGTCAAAACACACAAGAAACAAGTCAAAACACAAAAGAAATAAGTCAATATCCCTCCAGGGCGTCAGTAATTAACAGATAAAAATTCAGTTATTACATCAGTACTGTACGTTTAACTACAAAACTACAATTAATCGTTCTCTATAGCTTATCTACACTTCTCAAAAAAAAAAAAAATAATAAGTCAAAACAAATAAGTTATAACAAATAAGTCATTACAAGTAAGTCAATGTCCCTCCAGGGCTTCCGTAAAAACATGTATTGTGTGAATGTGTGTACACTTAGAATATTTTGTTTGTAAGATTCTGACCTCATTAATAAAATACTCTGAATCATATTCTTTTCATGTGTTCTTGATAATATATGTAAGACAACTATGTGTCTGATTGTTTCAGAAATCAGTTCATCATTTCGTCCGCTTTCTTTCTTATTATTTTTGGGGGTTATTTATGAATTTAAGATTATAATACCGTTCCGTATTTTGGCTGACGTATTGTAAACCAATTGTTAGGCCTTTGTATTTACTGAATTTAAATTACAGCACTGAAGGTTCTGACTACTTGATCCATCAAGTGAAACAGGAAGTAAAGTCTCTGTGGAATAGGTTCGATGTTAAGAGAAAACACTGAGCAAGCAATTACCCAGAATAATATATGTACTGTGTAGACAAAAATGCTATAAATCCATTCCTTGAAACAAGAAATAATAATAG
Organism: Saccostrea glomerata; assembly: GCA_003671525.1. NCBI lineage: Eukaryota > Metazoa > Mollusca > Bivalvia > Ostreida > Ostreidae > Saccostrea > Saccostrea glomerata. Next base: position 100,250 of record PRKT01000229.1, on the reverse strand, counting down.
CAACTTCGTTGATAAAAATGCTAATGGATTAATTTTCAGGAAAACGAAATATATTATCTCAAATGCAATAGACCGAATTGTCTCAGCTTATGACATAATCAACTATTTCTAAATTAATTTCTTAACGTAATTTAATTTTGATCCGCTCACATACATCGCTATATAATTAGATCCTTTGATCCGCATTTATCCTTATGTCTAATTTAGTAAATAATTTCCCTATACAGAAATTTGTAATTCCATTGAAGGAATTCCATTAAAAAAACACGTCTGTATTGCAGTGTAGTTTATGTGGACCATATTTTGCAGATAATAAAATACTAAAAAGTTTAAATCCCAGAGATATACGCTCGGTAAGATTTAAACATTCGGTGAACTTGAATAGATTTGTCACGTTGTGTTTTGTAAAGCCTTATCATTTTAAAACCAGGAAGTGATATTTACAGAGAAATACAAGCAAGGAGTCAGGTAGGAAGTTTGACTTTACACTTAATTTACATATAATTATATAGAATTCATATTTTACAACGACATTTTTTCCAAATCATATACTAGAGAGAATGCTCAATTTATATCGTAACTGAAAACTAGTGTTCAATATTTCATATATCAAATCCAAATAGGCGAAATTACTTCATAGACCTTTTGGTGTCGATCTTGAATACTTAATAATGTTTTCGTATTCAGCTAGATGTTAATGAAAACTGATATTTTTTTCTAACCGTAATATATAAGAAGACCATATGTCGAATAGAAAAACCTAGGCCAGTATTGGAGTTACATCATTTTATACCCCTTCTCAATAAAAACCGATTCAATTTCATTTTATTAGTCTAGAAGTAGGAAGAAAAATATATGAAAATATACGTATACGAAATATTGACAGATGACTGTATAGATCGAGAAAAGACGGATATTCGTAATTAATAATAACGATGTCATTATAGGATAAAGGCACGGCTGCGATTTCTAAGTTAAGATATGCATTTGATGCAATCCCAATTCGATTTGGTGCAAATTTATGAAATTATAGCCAATTAATGTTTGAATGGACGGACTAAGCAAAAGTATAAAATCTGAAGAGGAAAAACGATTATAATTGAATATGATACCCTTACACGAGACAATATTCCTCGAAATATGTGTACTTAAGTACATGTATGTCAAACTATATTCCACACTGACGGATTTATAGTCCCTTTTGTGTCCAAAATATACATTCAAATTAATAGATTTTCTAAATTGGTGTTTGAATGGCTGTGGAACCCCACAATTAACCCACAATGAACCCCAACTGGTCCCCACACTGAGAGAATTACCTAGTTGATTTAACTATTGTGCCTAGTAAAGCGTTTTCGTGATTAGTAATCACTCTGTGTACTAGCCAAGATAGTGAAAAGTGGAGTAGTGGTCGTAAAGATACTTAAATACCTAGTGAAAGTTACTTATGAATTCTTAGATTTACTAATATTACTAATATTAGAAGTAAATATACCCAATACCTAGTAAAACTACTTTTAAGGTAGTGATTGTATGGACAGTAAATTTACTAGTCTTCCCAGTGACTTTCACTAGTTATTTTTTTTCAGTGCATTTAATATTCCTGGATCCGCCAATGCTCCAAGCTGGTAATTCTCTTTATGTTAATTTTTTTTTCAAACTTATTATACCACCCCGCTTGAAAAGTAGGAGGGTATATAGTAATCGGTATTTTCGTCCGTCCGTCTTTACGTCCGTCCGTCCGTCTGTTACGCTTTGGGGTATCCATCTCTTATTCCGCAACTCCTCTCATACCACTGAAGGAAATTTTATGAAACTGTCACAGAATCTTTATTACATATTGCCATTGTGCACCTTCTATTTTACTTTTTGATCTGACATATATCTTGAATTTTCCAGAGCAAAACATGATACTGCCATTGTATTCATATGGGAGGCGGGGGTATTACATGTATTTAGTGCGCTCATTGCTCACAGTACAATGAGCAATGAGTATAAGTTTGTTTTTTGTCTATGATAACAAAAAAAAAAGAATACGGAAATGATAAATGAGACGATACGCTTAGCACTGAAAAATTGCCATTTATGCCTAGGTCACATTTCCCGGCCGGTAGCCGTAGACCGGTTTTAATCGGTGGTAATCCGTGGTGTTAACGATGCCCAAACATCGGTCCACATCGGCCTAGTAGTCTTTAAAGTATCAGTCACATTATCCAGCGATGAGTATACAATCGGCAACCAATGCGTTTCATGATAAAAGTGGCATGGTTGCCGGCCGGAATTACAAAGGCCTAGTGACGCATTGCTAATCATAAAACGATGTTCCAGGATAATCGGCCGATGTATATTACATCGCTCATACATTGGTGAACATCGTTCTTACATCGGTCGACTACGGGCCATTGTTTGGTCGAACATCGACCGATGATCAGCCGTTATCTGTTGAACACCACTCAACCTCCCATGATCTCAGATTCAACGGATATTGGACGATGCTCGGCCATACATTGGCCGATCCTTGAAAGATGTCTTAATGATGGGTTGCCGATGAGGAGCGACGTGAGGCATCGTTGGAGACATCGCTGAATTTTAACCAAGAATTATTTCTTAACGATGACCCCACCGATTCGCAAAATGGCCTCAGTCACCGTCCGATCACTAGTGGTGCCCGGCCGGGCCGGCAACCACGCCATTTTCATCAAAAAACGCATCGGTTTCTCATCGTGTACCCCATCGCTGGATAATGTGACTGATACTTTAATATCCTTTGTATTAAATGAAAGATACCGGTATGATATTTAAGTATGACATATCTGTTTCATATTTGGTTGTTTTACTGAAAAAAATACGTTAATACGTTTAATTTGTTTCCAATATGCATGTGTACATTAATTGAACTGCATTTATAAAGAAAAAAAGTACAAATATTGCAGTTAAAATTGGTCATAAACATAGACACTGTGTGCTAACTTTAAATTTTAAGTGTGGCTGTAAAACTTCAAAGTTTAATCTTATCTAATATTTTCCTCGAACTTCGATTGAAATATAGACGTGACTTTCTGTTTGTATGAAAATAGGTTGGTACAGTGTTTTTACTTTTTAACAAGGAAGTGGTATTTTGGTGAAAATCAAACGGAGCTAGTTAGTTAAGGCAGCTGAATACATGTACAGATTTGAATGGTGTGTATAATTTTTTTTTTTTTGTTTTCTTTGAGTTAATTTTACTAATTTTCTAATTAACTAAATTTATTAATTGTTAGAACGAAAGTGAATTATATTCAGTTCCTTAAAACTGTATGTCAGAGTTTCTGTTTCAAAGAATAATATAGCACATCTTTTGCTTTAATCCTGGTAAGGCCTATTTTACATTAGAATAGAAAAATATATATAAATAGCACACAAATTTATCTTGTGAAACTAGCAGAGTATTCTATAAAAGACAACATGTGTCGTTACGCCAACAATGCCCGTGCTGGTAAAATCAACATTTGAATTTCACATTGCCAACTGCACAGTTTTGTAGAGGAAATGAAGATAAGACATTGTAAACACTATTCCAAGTTTTAGTAGGATATAATGTAATAGCCATAGAATCCGGGTAAGGGGGCACGGTTGAGGGGTTCGTGCCCCCCTCCCCCACCAAAACAATGCCGGTATATAATACACTATAGAAAACACTGCTACCCTATACATGTGACCCTCAATAACACCTCTGATGACCTTTCTTTTCTCATTCAGGAAATTTTTATGGTTGAAAATTTTTACCCCCAACCAACATTTCTCCCAATTAGAAATTGCTTCCAACGGACATGTAACAGGAATGTTAATGTCAAAAATCATCGGAACAGGACCAAATTCAAACTTAAACTGTATTTTTCCTTGGGGGGGGGGGGGCTTGTAGAATCAAATGTCAATTTACGTGCACTTCTGCAAAATAGATATATGAAGATATCGAATAGTATTCAAGGTGAAAAGTCCATAAATTGTATTTGATGACAAGATCAATGTATCGACCTTAGAACTAACGAAAAATTAACTTTATACGAAACTTCTGATATTCTTGTTTCATCAACTTGTTTGACAATACTTTAATTTGGTTAAGAAATAGTTCATGCGTAACGCATGCTCTTGCATATCGAATCAACTGAGATATATAAACACCGCATGCAGGTGTTAAAGGTATATTGCTGCATAATTAAGGGAAGTTGACGAAAAGTTAAAGTCATCACATTTATCATAGACCTTGATTATTAGATTAACATAACCGTCTTTTTCAATTAAAATATCCAAATATGAAACAGATGTTTCAGAGTCTGTGATATCTTTAATCTCAAGCTCACGGGGATATATCGTATCGACATAAGAATTGAAATACACGTAACAATTGTTAATTGACAATACGTTATCGATATATATAACTGTCGAATTGAAGGCCACAGCAAGTGTTTTCTTCTTTTCACATATTATAAGATTTTGGACAAATTCTGCTTCATATGAAAACAAAATTAGGTCTGCTAATAGCAGGGCGTAATTTGTATCCATGGGAATTCCAATATATTGTTGGAAAACCTGGTTTCCAAAAAGTACATATGAATTGTCAATTAGAAACTCGACCTACTTTAAAATGATATCGTTCACATCATGATAGATGTTTTTATGTCAATTTATCGTTTCAGACGTCTCTGGTCGAGCCTCTTTATTGTAAATCACTCATTTAATCACTGAAACCTATTTTTTATGAAAGCAACATAAATAATTCTTAAGTATTTGATGACCCTCGTAAGTTCCAAATACTTTTAAAAATCAGCGCTTACTTGTCGAAAAATTCATGTCCACCAAATATCGCACAGGCCAAAAAATACATCGTCAAAAGTGAATATTCAAATTTTGAAACCTTGTGTAATTAGACGCCAGCAGAATACACAATTGCTACAAAAGAAATCCAACATTATAATAATTTTCAAGGAAGTACAATTATAAATAATTCTTTTAATGAGTTTCTAACGAAACATGCATGTCGCCTTTTGAACATATAATGTCACCGACAAGCAAGGATAGATACTTTTTTAACCATAAGAATGTATCCACCCTCCAATGATGTCAAAGCTTTTTTGAAAATCTGTTATTGATTAAATTTAATATCCATTAGAAATACCGTATAACGGGTATTTTCTGCGGTTGGAAATTTTTGCGATTGAACCCCTAAAAGGTAGCAAATTAATTTTTGCGTTTTCAATTTCTGCGGTTGCACTTTACCGCAAAAATTATTTACGGGGTACAGTATACGAAATCAAACTCTAAGATTTGTTACAACACTATACATGATTACGTTTTGTAAATTCACCCAGGCACATGAATGAAAGGTGCATTAAAACAGGTATTACGCTATTATACTTGATTAAACTACTACAGCTTTTTTTTGTAAAATTATGCCTAGTCCCAAATGAAAATAATTATTTTTGTAACAGTACTAGTCCTTTCAAACAACAATTAAAATCATTATTCTAACACCGTAGACGTTAATTTTATATGCTCTATCAAAATAATTTAAATAAATTTGTAAATGAAGATAGTAAATGCCTCCAAGCCATAGTCTAAAATACATGTACACTTAAAATAGCTAGATTCATTCGTGATGGAGCTGATTTTCTAAAGATTCCTATAACATATATTGTAAATTTATCCATTTCTTCTTCCATTGTTCCTGAAGATATGAAAACAGCTAGGGTGAAACCTATTCACAAAAAGAACAGTTCACTAGAAGTAGGTAATTATAGACCGGTTAGTATTCTTAGTGTTGTTTCAAAAATTTTAGAGAGATCTGTTCATATGCAACTTTCAAAATTCTTAGATCGTAATAATATCTTATATGAGTTTCAATCTGGTTTTAGAAGTAAGTACTCCACTGAATCTTGTTTGATACATTTATTTGATTTTATAAGAGATAATACTGCAAAGGGATTATATACTGGAATGGTTATGCTTGATCTGCAAAAGGCATTTGACACTGTTGACCATGACATACTTTGTAAAAAACTAAAAGCAATTGGTGTTCAATCTGTTGATTGGTTTTTATCTTATTTGTCTGAAAGAAAACAGTTTGTTCACAGTAATGGAATTTCATCAGATGCTGGTATTATCACTTGTGGTGTACCACAGGGCAGTATTCTAGGCCCTTTATTATTTTTAATTTACGTTAATGACATGGTTACTAGTGTTGACGCAGATTGTAAACTTATTTTATACGCTGATGACAGTGCCATTTTATTTGCACATAAAGATCCTGATTTTATATCAGAAAAGCTTGGTAAAGTTTTAGATCAGACTTCGCACTGGCTTGTTGATAATAAATTATCGTTACATTTAGGTAAAACTGAATGCATTTTATTTGGTTCCAAAAGAAAGCTTCAAAATGTTGAAAAATTCCAGGTTGTATGTAATGACCATAACATTGATTGTAAAGAAAAAGTTAAATATCTTGGAGTTTTGATCGACAAATGTTTAAGTGGTGAATACATTGTTGAATCGATTGTCCAGAAAGTAAATAATAGATTGCGATTTCTGTACCGACAAGCCCGGTTTTTAGATACTTTTTGTAAAATGACTCTGTGTTCAGCATTAATACAATGTCATATTGATTACGCCTGTAGTGCTTGGTATGCAGGGCTATCCAAAACTTTAAAGAAAAGGTTACAAATTTGTCAAAACAAGATGGTTCGTTTTATTTTGAATTTAGGTCCACAGGCATCTGTTAATTACGAAATACTTACTAATAGTCAATTAAATTTATTAAATATTCAAGATAGAGTTTCTCAGCTTCGACTCAACCATGTTTTAATATTTTTCAAGGAAAAGCCTCTTCTTATCTTAATGAACATTTTATACTTCGGTCAAATTTTAGTAGCTATCATACTAGATCAGTCTCAAATGCAGATTTTGTCGTTCCAATAACTAAGCAAAAACAATCTGAATCATTTTATTTTAATGGAATCAAAGACTGGATAATGTTACCAGCACAAATTAAACCTGTTTTAAATACTGGAAATAATTTTGCTTTTAAAAGAAATGTCAAGAAATTTTTATTAGAAAGGGGAATTGCCCAGTGTAAAAGCCAAGTTGTGTTTTATTAGTTTTTATTATTAGTATAAGTTGTTCCAATTACAATCATGTGAATATTTGGTATACATTCATAATACACTTCATTTTTAAGGATCTCTGTGTTGTCAACTTGATCCCATATCTTAGCTATAGTATTTTAATTTTATATTTATCTGCTTATATTATTTAACATCCAATTAATATACATGTTTGAGTATAAGGACCCCATTGGAAATAAGCCATTGGCTTTCATGGGTTATCCTTGGTATACAAATATAATCTTATGTGAATCATATTTATAAATTCATGTCTTTCAAAAATGATTGATTCCGATATTTTATATTAATTATATTGTTTAATGCCATCTTTTATATATATATATCTTAAATTATATTGTGAATATTGCAACGTATGTGTAGTATACCAAATAAATATCTATCTATCTATCTAAAATTAATTGCTATCAAAATTAAATCGGGATTTTCATCCTAAGCTAAACAAACAGTTGCATAAACAACCACCCCAAAAATCACACATGTCACGTGCATTGAGGCGTTACTAATACAGACAGTCGTCTGATTTGAATGAAATTCACGAGACAAGCCATGTTGTGTACACAAGCGGTTTATTTTAATCACGGTCTCAAGACAATTCACAGGATTAACATTGAAAAGTTGGAAAATAAGAAAGAAAAATTGCCATATTTTATATGTAGCTATCACAGAGTTTCGATGTCACCCGCATTTTCTCGCTAACGAAGACACATCCACGCATGAGTCTGCAGACGCACTACTTATTATACTTGCATGTATAAAATACTTGAAGTAATATTAAAAATATTTTGCGATTGTAATTTTTGCGGATTTGTTCTATCCGCAAAATTCCGCAAAAATTGGACAAAGGCAGAAAATAACCGTTATACGGTATATCATTTCGATCTTTTACAAAATGTCGCTTAGGACAATATTTTGTTAATCGAACGTGTTTCATTTCGGGTATTTTCTTTATTGTACTTCGAATAAAAGTGGTTCCCCTTATATACACAGTTCAAACATATTTAAAAAGGAAAAGATATTCTAGGATCTCCAGCATCAGAATTATGAATCAGTTTTTACATTTTTTTTTTTAGAAAATGTATACTAAAAACGATCATTTTTATGATGAAATATACTTTTGCTTATATTTTATTCCTCGATCTTAAAAACCTGACAAGATGTACATCTTTGCAATTTTTAATTTTATTGAAACCTTATTTAGTGAAAATAAATGCAGTTTTTCTACGAACCCATAAAAGAATTGCAGGTGGAAATAGCATAAGTATTTTATAAAAATCATGATAAAATGTTACAAAAGATGAATGATGTTTTAATCTCTAATGATGATGATTTTTGTCATTAACAATCAATTATACCTCAAGATGTGTTTTGAAAACACTGATGCCCTGTCTGGCATTCATGGCAAAGATGAAAATTTCTTGAAGCTTAGTCAAACTCCAAGGTCAATTATTAGATATTTAAAATGATGGAACCTTTAGAAAAAAAATATTGTTATTTGTTAACCTGTGAAATAAGAAATCCATAGCACAAACCGCTTTAAAGTTTAGAGGATTCTTGGAGAGTAAGGAGTCAACGATTAATTTTAGGGCTTGTTATCAATTCTATTTCCTTATCATATGTTACTATATGCTATTGAACCCTGTACAGGATTCTTTTTTTATATTGCTCCTGAAATAAATGTTAAGAATTGAAAATTAAATCAATCTATTATGTTTTAACCCCGTTTTTCTCATTCCATTTTGCAAAGAATTCAACAAATATAAGCATGGAAGATGGCAAGGATTGATAAGCAAAATAGTATAATTTTAACATTGAACTGTTCATAAAACAGTTATTGTTGTTTTATTTTAAAATACGATATAGGCCCGTGTGGATTCGGGTTAGAATAGGTCCTCAGTACCCTCTTGCTTGTCGTAAAAGGCGACTAAATGGTGCGGTCCTTCGGATGAGACAGTATAAACCGGGGCCCCGTGTCAAAGCAGATGTGGCACGATAAAGATCCCTCCCTGCTCAAAGGCGGTAAGTGCTGAGCATAGGCCTGAATTTGCAGCCCTTTGCCGGCAATGGTGACGTCTCCATATCAGTGAAATATTCTGGAGAGGGACGTTAAACAGTATACAATAAATACGATATATGTTGTTTAGCTATCTTAAGCTCCTAAGTATGTATACATGTATGTATATTTCACAGATGTGTACCTCGTGACAGGATTTTCCCCTGGATAGCATGATATTTTTCCTTTTAACCTAGATCTTTTTTTTCCTATGATGCTCTTAAAGAAATATATGATCGGGAGATATTGTCATATACACACAACGACAATCGATAGTATCATTAGTTTTTAAAAAGGGAGTTTAAAAACTTTAAAAAATTCATCGTCCAATAAGTTTGACAAACACTGATTATAAAATCATAGTTTTGTATTTGCAAGACGATTACAAAAAATTCTATCTGAATTGATAAATAAAAACCAACCTGCATATATAAAAGGACGATACATTGGTGAAAACGCCAGACTGATATTAGACATTTTTGAATATTGTGAATCTAAAAACCAAGGGGGCATTTTACTATTTTTAGATTTCGAAAAAGCTTTCGATTCTGTTGAATGGAACTTTCTTTTTAAAGTATTAAAGAAATTCAATATGGGTAATAACTTTATTAAATAGGCAACCATTCTCTATACAAAACCGGTTTTTAAAATGAAAAACAATGGATGGATTTCAAAAGAGTGTTCAATGACAAGAGGAATTAGGCAAGGATGTCCCCTATCTGCACTCATTTCCTCTTTGTTGCCGAAATATTAGCAATTAAAATACAAAATAATCAAAACATTAAAGGTATCTCAATAAATGATAGAGAGGTTAAAAATGTACTGCACGCAGATGACAGATGACGAATTATCCATGAAGAATACATTAGATGTTGTGAGCGCATTTTGCAAATGCGCTGGATCTAAAATTGATACATGTATATCTAAAACAGAATGCATTTACGTGGGAATATGAAAAATGCGTTTGATGAGCATTGTGGAATAAAAGTTACAAACAAAGCAGTTAAATGTTTAGGTATCTACACTGTACATAGGTCATGATAAAGAGGAATGTTACAATAAAAACTGGATGAGAATATATCATGATATTGAAAAACTCTTTGAATTCTGGAAACGTAGAAAATTAACTCTTTTTGGCAAAGCGTGTATCATTCGGACACTTGCTATTTCAAAATTGATATATGCATCGTCAATTCTATGTCTTCCCGATGAGAACAATATTAAGAAAATTCAAAGATTAATTTTTAATTTCATTTGGGAGAAAACGGAAAGAATTAAATGGAACACACTGATTGGTGAACACACTGATTGGTGACATATCATGAGGCGGACTTTCTATTGTCGATGTTGAATGTAAACTAAAATCATTGAAAGCAGCGTGGATTCCACGATTACTTAATTAAAAGGTTTACTGTATGATATTTTAAATGATTTTTGTAAAAAATTATATGTTGATATCTATTTTCTTTTAAAGCTTTCATCAATAGGTGTGGATAGCTTAAAAAATTTACACGTTCCTTTACAAAGAAGTTCTAAATTGTTTTAATGAATGTAAAACTGAATTAAACTTTCAATTGATAAAAGATCTTCTGATGATATTTTGCAACAGCCAACCTGGAATAATCTTTATTTGGTATCTTAGGGAAAAGCTATATATCTTATTTGATAATTGGACTAAATCTGGAATTGAATATATATATGAATTGTTTGATGACAAGGGTTGCATCAGACCACTTGAACATTTTTCTAATATAATTGACAAATCTAATTGGCTATGTGAGTACAAAATTCTTTTGTCAGACACTTCGAAGAACACACAATTTTTCAAATGCAAGCAACATAAATAAACAAAATGTAATTAACTTCAACTTCCCTTTAGGGAACTTCAACATATCAGGAAAATCAAGAAACCTGTTATAAAAAAAACAAACATAGATCTACTTTCAAACAAAAAAAAAAAATCCAAATTTTAACCTCGGTCATAGTTTTTGAGATGTTGGTGCTAGGGCTTTTAAACTTCTAAGGTTTATTTATCAAGATGAGGCATTTCAATGGGTAAATATAGAATTAACATTATGACCTTGACCTTAGAGTTTGATCCATTTAAAAAAAATTACTTGAGATATTACATTTCAGCAATTACATTGTAGTACTAGGGATTTCATATTTTATAGATGTATTTCTTTCTTACAAAACCTATAATTATTTGGATTTCAACTACCTTTGACCTTGGATATTAAACTGCATTTGAGAAACACCAACTCTTGCCATAATTTTTCATACTGGCGCATCTGAGTTTTACAAAATAAACTTAAGTATAATATATTTTGTATATTTTTTTCCTGAAGAATAAAAAATACGAAATTTATTTACTTTTTTAAGTTTATGAATTTTACTTTTCAGAATTATGCAGATGGAGAACACTCGAGCCTTATTTATAGTTATTGGGGTCTTTTTGATAAATCTTAAAGGTATGGATTTATAAACTGATCAAATCCCGCGAAACCCGAAGGGGAATGAGAAATATCTTTTCAATATTTTATGTATGTGAAGTCAAAGGCGGTTGTTTTGTTAAATTCTGTTTACATATTTTTTTTAATTTCCACTACAGTTAAACCTTACCCATAATCATACCATTTTAAGCCTTAAATTATGATTTTGTTTTGAATATATAATGTTCATATACATATTTCAATAGAGCATCATTATAATGTGACTTTTCCCTATATACTACATGTACAGCCATCAGTCATGTTTGATGCGATTATCATAATGCTTTCGTTCTTTATGTCGTTTTTCTATACAAATATCTTTCAATACATTTCGGCAATCAAATAGATAGAGAAAAAAACTACACCACTTTGATAAAAATACAGTTAAATAAATACATGAACAAATATTTGTAAAAATGATAAAAGACTGTTCAATAGCGCAAAGATCAATCAGTATGAGGTGGAGAATAACCTCCCTTATGAAAGTAACATCATAATTCTATAAGAAATGTTAAGATTTAAAATTTAAGAAGATGAAAGGGGGGATAAGGCAAATGCAGTGCCTATCATGCGACAGACATGACGTGAAAAATTTAAGTATATCCAAATTTCATATGATATTTCTTCTAACATTAAAATATACTTTATTTAAAATGTCTCCAAATTAAAAAAAATCTCACAAAGACAGAAATAATTTGCCAACTAAAAACATACACAAATTATAAAGCACAAACAAGATCATTTTCTCATTCTTGAACAAAATATTTCAATATGAGCGGATCTTCTCTCCAATTGTTTGAAAGATAACCCTAAAAGTTTTCAATAAAATATAAAATTTTTGTTTTACAAAAATAGGGAGCAAGGACACACTATACCTTAAAAGTTTTTTTTCTATGACAAATGATTTGCATATTTCCGAAAAATACTCTATTAATTCAGGGGTCATATCACAAATAGGTTTAAATGCCCGAATTCCTCATGAGCTTTTTAGCGTAGTGGTTAACGCGTTAGTCTCAAAGCAATTTGATACTCCGTATTTTTATTGATAGAGTTCAAATCCCACGAATACTTTCTTATATTTTAATAAAAGAATTTTTTTCCCATGATTCTTTTTATCTCTGAAATGTTTTGTTTCTCAAAATTTCATAATTTTCAATAATGCGAATTTAATTTAAATACTTAATTCACAAAATGAAAATGATTTCTTGATATCTGAACATAGGAATTCGTTTTGTTTCCCAATCTTATATTCTTTGCCAAGGCTTTCAAACAGCTTACAAATAAATTATATTTAAGGAATATCAAGTAAAAGAAAAAATCGTTACATGTATTAAACTAGCAAAGATCGATAGTCTTTTATTTTAAAATTTCATCATTTTTTTTATAGAATTATATGGTGCCTCTGGAAGGAAAAATCCTACGCCGGACAACGGAACGACCTGGTTTGAAGCTCAGAAGAATTGCAGTGGAAGAGGTTTACGTTTATCAACAGAAAATAAACTGGATAACAAAGATTACTGGACGGGACGTTACAAACGATTGTCGGACTGGATAAAAATTATTGGTAAATCGTTGTGGGACTTTTGAATGTAAACAAAACAACAATATAAATTGTAACAGCTTTGATTCACTGAGACTCTTCATGTCTGAGCTCTGATAAATATGGAATGCCATATACGACAGCCAACTGCTTACTGCCAACTTCTGACTGCTTACTGCCAACTGTTAGCTGCTTACTGCTAAATGCCACACATATTTGAAAAAAGTTTATTTTTATATTGATATTTATGTGATTTTTCAAAAAAGGCGGGGATCTAGAACATTGCGCCCAAGAGGGTCACTCATGTTTAAAAAAAATCCAATTCAGAAATTTCTTGACAAGAAAAAAAAAAGTAAAGTCCTTTCCTTAATGTGAAAATTTATTTTGGCCGGGGAGAGGGGTTTCTCATGCATTATACCTTCATGTCTATGACATTTTTTATACCAACTTATCACGAAACCGCGTTTTCGGGGGGGGGGGGGG
>PRKT01000229.1:29216-79901 GCA_003671525.1 Saccostrea glomerata | reverse complement strand
TTTTTTTTTATTACTTGAATGTTTAGAACAGACATCTTTCTAAATATCTTACTAGATATTTGACTCTTGTCCTATACATATGCATCTATTCATTTCCATGTTTATGCTCATATATCATGTATATCAAACTTCAAATTAATTTATACTGGCCTTAGCCTCCTGCAAGTGTTGACCACCGCATCTTTGATTGACCATTGACCATAGGTACTGGATCGGTACTGCATGATTTTGTAGGTAGGTGAACTCCCTCAGGTACTGTAGGTTAGTCCCAAAACCCCGGTGTTTCCAAAATGACACATATGGTAAGGATTCAGACACTGGGTTTCTAAGCTGATTAATCTCAATAACAACATTGTTGCAACCCCGTGGTAAGTTGTGAGGATCCCGTCGGAGAAGTTGCATAAAATTACATGCTTTACACTCGTACCATGAATCAGGAAGTTCGTAAAAGAAAAATACCTTACAATCTTTGTGGGGGGTCGAAGGAAAGTTCGTTACCTCCGATTTGAAAAAGGCTAATGTCGGGGGCTGTGGATCAACAATCAGAATCTGTTTATAATTTAGGTCAAAAGATTTTTTTTTCACATATTGTCTTTCATATACTTGTCCATCCTTCTAATGTACGAATGGCCGATTAGCACAACCCTCGTCATGTCCGCCATTTTGAAACACCCCGCATGTACCCAGGCTCCGATGGAGTCGAAAAACATTCACAAAGCGAATCCGAAATATCACCACTTACATACTGTGCATAAAGTCGTATGCACTGCTAATCCACTGATTATTAAGCATTGTTCAAGATGAATAATTCGAAATCGTTATGTTTTCCTACAAAAAATGGTGTGTATACAAACACTTGCAGCATCTACCAGTGATAACAATCACGTGATATCTCCGACGTTAGCTCACGACTAATCAACGCAAAGCCCCAGAACCTGAGACTATACATTACATAACGTCCTAGCTCTGAAACCTGATATATACATGAAATATACTACAATCACTACATTCTAACCACAGAAATGGGAAATTACATATGTATGCATAAAACATATTATTATCAATAATATTACAGACTGTCGTATATGGCATTCCATAGATAAACGAAAGTTTCGAATGGCAAACCAGCAAAAATGTTTTTTTCTGGTGGCATTGAAAGAAACATCTGATGACCACAATTAAATACGAAAGGCCTAGTAGTCATATCGCTCAACTGAGCAACTAGCTAGGAAAAAGAGCAAAAATCAGTTCAATAATGAAAAACTGAAGTTTAAAAGTTGGTTTGGGAGAGTGGTGGTGGTGGTGTTGAACAAACGTATATCTATACTTCCTACGGATACTTTTAAATTATTCTGAAACATACATGTAATGACTTTGCTCTTACAGGGTGTAAAGCTTTATTTATATAATCTTTATATTTTTTGTTTAACGATGATTTTTCCTATGTATTCCTACGTAAAACCATGATCACCCACTGCGGCTGCAACTCCGCCCAAGGGGGTCATGATTTGAATAAACTTGAATTTCCTGTTTTCGTAAAGAAGAATCTTAAAGATTTTTTATACGTCATCCTTCTTAAAACTTTGATCACCCATAATGACCCCACCCTTGACCCAGGGGTCATGATTTGAACAAACCTGAATCTACACTTTAAGAGGATGTTTCTGATATTATGACCAATCATGGATTTGAATTTCTTGAGAAGAATTAAAAAAAATTTCCTATGTATAGTCCTATGTTAAATTTTAATATCCCATTGTCCCCTACCCTACATCCAGGAGTCTTGCAGATTTGAACAAACTTAAATCTATGCTACAAGACGATGCCTCCATATACCGGTAACTTTGACAAATCATGGTCTTGCTGTTTTTGAAAGGAAGATTTTTAAAGATTTTCCCCATATATTTCTATGTTAAACTTTGATACCCGATTTGACTCCACCTTACCCCAGGGGGGGGGGGGGGGGGGGGGTGGGATTATTTGAACGAACTTAAATCAACACTACTAAAGAATGCTTCCACTTGAATTTCATCTTTCCTTATCCTGTGCTTCCTGAGAATTAGACCTTTGTTTATTCAACGTAAAATAAAGTTTTTGAAAGTGATGTGTACGACAAATGTTAAAAGTTACCTCTCATACTCAATAAAATTAAATGATGCGACAGTTTATCATGATCACTCATAGACTGCTATTCTTCTAGTTTAAAAATCAGCTAGCAATGAGATTATAAGTTTATTTTATTATGTAATTGTATAAAATTCTGGACGAGTGATCAATATCTCTCTAAACAGATTAACTCTTTGCAAGTGTGCATTGAATAGATATTATAGAAAATTCTATTAGCTAATAGAAGCAAAATCGTTGATCCTTTTCTTCCAGGAAAATTAATCCGTCCATCAAATAAAAAATAATAATACAGTTCCTTTTTTATGGAATTTAAAAGGATTTTTTTAATTTTAGAAATACGTCTAGATTCAAAATTCAGAAATGATATTTTATTTGACATCGTAGATGTATTTTAAAAAACTAATTGATACAGAAGTTTAGATAGAAAGGTCCAGACAATTATCTGAAATGCTGAGGACTGAATCTCCATTTAACGCAGGTGTTGATCATAGTGATAATACATGTAATTACAAGGTGTGGTCAGACTCAAATAAATAAAAAAAAGGTCATAATAAATCATTGATTGTTACTAAGGTAAAATTGAAATACGACGGAAGATGAGGCCGATTAATTGTATATAAATGTACAAAATAAATTTATTATCACCATTACTCGTTTTTACGAGCAAATGTATGTGGTCAACAATGTTTAAATGATAGATATTGTTTCATTAATTTTGTTTTTATTTGGAAAGGATGTTATCCAGATGTTAACATAACGAACCATGTTCATTGGATCCAAACAGAAATGCCCAAAAAATCCGTGGGAGCCTGCCAGGAAATATGCAAATACGAAAATGTAACAACGTTTGCTGTAAAGGTATATTTCAATTCATATCACAATAAAATTAATACTTCATTTCAATAATGGCATATGAAATATTCCCTCAAAAAATATAAACATTTTCAATATTAAAGAATATTAACTTCTTTTTTCTTTGTTATTCCAAGTTAAATAGATGCATCTGTTTAAAAGGCAACGTTAGTTTTGAAGCAATGTCTCAGATCTCGCCATCAAAATGCAACTTTATTTGTGAAAATAAAGACGGCATTTATTCTGAAGATTGTGGTGGAGAAGATGCTTACAATATTTATATATCAGATCAAAGTAAGTTTATATTTATCAGGGTTATAAATATACATGTACACATTAATATTAAGCTGCTGCTGATGAAAATGTGTATTTATTGTAATAGAAGTTGCAACGTATTTTGCTTCTCATCGGTCATGTAAACATACAAAATGAACCAACAAATGTTTTGACAATCTTTAAAAAGAAGAGTTTTTTGTGCTCACCTGAGCCGAATGCTCAAGTGAGCTTTTCTGATCACATCTTTTCTGTCGTCTGTCCGTCCATCCGTCTGTAAACTTTTTATATCTTTGACTTCTTCTCAAGAACCACTAAGCCAATTTTGACCAAACTTTGTACAAAGCATCCTTGGGTGAATGCGATGTGGCCCATGGGCCGTTTGTTAAAATAATTTTTTAAAACCAAATTTGATTTAAGAAAAGAAGTTTCGAAAATTAACAAGATTGTTCTTTGGAAAGTCATATTATATATATATATATATATATATATATATATATATATATATATATATATATATATATATATATATATAACTGCTCCGTTTAAATTCATCATTTCGTTAGTTCTATGGTTGGTACAATGACCTAGTCAACAAGTACAATTTATCATGGAGTCAAATGCTTACTGACGTTTTTATACTAATTGTTAGTCCATTATTTAAACACTGAATTGACGATGGATGTTTCCGTTATTTCTCGATCATGACAAGAAGCACACGGAGGGTGTGAATGGTCGGCAGAGGAAGCTAACTCCTCCATGGCCTGATGTCACATCTAATGTTCAGGAGGTTCTTTTTAACTCTGCTCTCTATTTTTTATTGTTTTATGGACTTTTGATCCTGAATACTGTTCGTTTTCTCCATATGTTTCATTTAATAATGAAGATGGTTTGAGCTTGTTTGCAAATGATATACAATTATGGACTCTTACGTTAGAGATTAAGGTTTGTTATTCCCAGAAAAATATCAATATTGACCTAGGCGCATCCGAGGAAAGACAAGTCGTCGAGAAAAGGGGGATGCCATATTTAATAACTTATATAACTATCTTCCGGAAAGTTATTAAAAAATGTTCTGTGTTTCACCGAATCATATGTTAGTTATTTGTACGTCATAATTAATATGAATGTAAACAAAAGAGTTTTGAGAAATCACAAATCAAGCAAGTCGGTTGATTTCGGTGAGTAGATTCGAGGACTTTTTATCAAAGAGAACAAAACTATCTCAGGGTAGAGACAGTTCAGAAAAATAGTTTCTAAATTATTTTTTTTACGGAAAAAAAACAAATTGTAAAATAATCTATTTTGATTTTTAAAACTTCATGTTTTATTAATCAAAAAAAGCTTAAATATTTTCGAAATTGATTATTGTATCTAATCCAATTTTAAGCCTTGTTTGTTATATCTTACTATTTATGAAACATAGCTAATTAGAAAATTAAGAACATTTTTCGATGAACTTGGTGTTATGAACATTTGATTTGCAGGCGTATTTCCATTATATTACCACGATGAAGCAAACGTTAACCCAAAAGCTTAAGCAACTTTATAACTCTCTCAGAAAGTTTGAACAATTATACTTTTTTGCAGATTATACGGCTGACAAAAATGATCACTGCATGCTCTTACAATGTTCAACAGGTGATCCTAAATTCATGCTTGGAAATTGTTCAATTTATTATGACAAAGTGTGCCAAAACCCAATTGCAAGTAGGTAACTCTCTAACTATCTATCTTTATATCAATCAATGTATTATCTTCGGATGAAATTTAGAAAGAAATGTGCTCTAAGTCTTACTATACGAATTCTTACTATACGAATTATTATTAATCGCCGATATATGGCTGAAATATTGCTGACTCGGCGTAAAACGTTAATCAATCAATCAATCAATCGAATTATTATTCTGATGCTCAGTCATTGAAAAAAAAAAACATTTTGCATAGATGCATCCATCAACGGAGCTGCAAATTGGACTAATGCAATGAATAGCTGTAAAAAATCGAAATTCTCATCCTATTTGTATGGAGACCTTGATTTGACAAATGCAAATGGCAGCTGCATGTCACTGCCTATGGGAGGCGCTGTTGTGATGTGGATAGGGATAGCACGTCAGATATACGACAATGAAGACCAAGGCAAATTCAATTCATAATTATCTGTAACCTACCCCAAAAATCAATTTAAAATGTAAAAAAATACTTTGTATATAGTTGAAAAAACCCTATGTTATCCACTAATTTCTAGTAAATCATTTTAAAAAAAAGAATAGTTTATTATGTTTAAGTTATGAAAAGTGAATGCAAAGTAAATTTTCCATTTACATGTATCTTTTTATCAAATAATTTATTTTCATCATTTGAGTCTAAGTGTGTTTTTAACACAAATATGCTTTTTATGTTATTTTTAAACATTTAAGACACACGCCTGATATTTGCATGAAACTAATACAACATTGCAGATGTAATGTTTTTAAAAGTGTAATTTCATTTTACTTTAAAAACTATTTTTTATAAAGGTTGGACAATAGAAGAAGGAGAAGAAAGTCAATTTCAATTCTGTCAGAAATGTTCCAATAATGCAAAATGTTCTTATGATTTGTGTGGCAAGGGGATTGAGAATGAAGTATTTTGTTCAAACAGAAACGTAGAAATAAGTGGTACAACCGACATAACAACAACAGACGTATTCACTCGACAGTCCTTTAAAACAGAAAAAACACCAATGATTAATAAAACAACCGAAAAACAAACAACTACACAACTAACAACAAGTATAACAGCAAAAACTACAACACAACCAAATCAACAATTAACAACAAGTGAAGAAAGCTTTAATGCAACAAAGCAGCAAGAGACAACAGTGAGAATGAACACAGTTACAATCACAAAGAGTCAACAAGGAAATGGGAATGCAACACATGTGATTGGTAACCATTGTACACTAAATATTTATCTAAGTTTTCTACTGCTAGACAAGCTCACCTCGGATATATTTCTTTCCAAAATTGGTTCCGTGATCGGAAGGTTAAAAGTATGAAATTCGGTTGCGATTGACCCAAATCGATAAATAAAAATGGGTAATAATTGATCCTTAGACCTGCATTTGGCGCTTTGACGAGAAGATTGCGGTTCCTTACGAAGAGACCTTTGAACCAAGGTCCCGTGTCAGGGCAGACGCAGATTCTTCACCATTCATTGGCAAAGAGTATCGAGTAAAGGTTAAAATTTGAAGGCCTTCGCTTGTGTATGATGAAGTGTCTTAATGAGTTAAAAATTCTCGAACTGGACTTAAAACAAAATGCAAACAATCAATCTATCCCAAATTCATAATATAATTATATATGAGATTTTATTGTAGAGGACAGTATGTGGGGATTTTATACTGCCTCGCTGGTGAGCTAGCTTTTCTGGTGATGCGGTAGAGTCTCCCTAAATTTCAGGCAAGTTACACGTAAGCAACATCGAGTCTGTTTAACCCTTGGAAGGGTGACCGCTTCACGTTACAAAATTGATGGCAGCGTAGCGACTCTGGTGTCCGGTGTCCTGCTTCAGGAAGTCATAGAGCTAGGACTTAGTGTCCATTTACAGACATCGTGGCTGTGGACGGCAGGGGTTGCTGTTACTGAAGTTAGTTTACGATCTGCTTCAGAAAGCTCTAAGGCTTGGACTTCGTGTCCGGGAACAGCATTGGTTGCCTTAACTGTAGAGGTCCAGACACTCAGAGATAACTCATTATAAGCTTTCTTGAGCGGGGGAAGAGTAACAAACAGTATATAGGGAAGTTATACTGCCTTGCTGGTGAGCTAGCTTTTCTGGTGATGCGGTAGAGTCTCCCTCTATTTCAGGCATGTTAAGCAACGGCGAGCCAGTTTAACCTTGGATGGGTGACCGCTTCACGTGACAAAATATAATGCAAAAACAAATAAAACACTTTCATAGGGATGAATGATGTCATTTTTAAAATAACGGTATAAATGTGAACAAAACACACAAGCAGGTAATCAGTCTCATACATGCGATATGTAGTTCTTAATATTTAAGTTACGTAAAATATGTCTGATCCAGCAAATAGCGACTGGAAATAGTACCCATTAAACAAACGAACAAAACAATTTATGAAAAAAAGCAGAAAAAATTGTCCATTAAAACAAAATGGTTCATAGAATGCAATATGCAGTATGCAGTTTGCAATGTCACAAGAATACATGTATAATATGTGACATGCAAATCTCAACTGTGCATTCCAAAATTAGCGAGTACACAAAAACTTTATATTTTTCAGATCAAATAACAATACTGTATCAAAGTAGTTAACTTGCACCTTCCACGTTATTAATTTTAAATTGGAATTGATTCCTTTCATAACAAAGAAACGGTTTATGCTGTATTTATAGATGAAGATGACAAAGTGAGCAGTTTGATCCCTATCATTCTTGGGGTTGTGTTCCCAGTTGGGGCAATTGTTTTACTAGGAATATATATTAGGTAAAATCTTTAACATAGCGTTATAAAATATTTAGAAGAGTATGACTCTATAATGTATATTTCGGCAGAGAATACAGTAATATTTTACGTATGCAATCATATATCTTATTTATGTTAAAATTTAAATGTTAAATCTTATCCTTTGAAGGATTCACAATTCAACTGGACTTATTTTAACCATTAAATATTTTCAATTACATGAATACAAGACGTGTGCATATACCATAAATTATATTTTTAAAAGAGGAAAGTGCCCGGTATTCGACATTAATTTCGTGATGATTCTCATATGCATTTAATAAAACCTACACTTTTTCTGAAATGATATGTTTTCAAAAATACATTTTGTATGTCAAAAATCTTTTAAAATAAAAACTTTTGACGAATCAAAGTATACTGAGGTAAAATTAGAAATTCTAAATTAAGGTACACTTTAAGAAGAAAGTCTACAAGGAATTTCTTACTGGCACAATATTTTGGAGTTAGTAACGCTAACCGAATTACAAAAATTTTATTCTGTGTTACTCTTTTTAAACAGACGTAGAAATGATGGAAGAAGTGGCAAGGATAGAAATAAACCACCAGAACGAACGGGAACCAACAAAACACAAACGGATATTAATAATCCATCGTACTTTGTGTTAGAAAAACCTGCTTCCTACGAGTTGGCTGATGTAAGCATGTTAGATTCCGAAAGTCCATACAACGAGACAGAGGAGGGTGAATACGATCATCTGAGAAATAAGGATTCCAGAAAGAAAGAAAAAGATGACACCTATCAACACGCAACTTCTTTTTCAAACGGGGATGTTTCTCACTATGATTACACAACAACTAATCAGAGAGAGAGGTAATTATAAGTACATGTATATTGCTAAATGATTCTACCAAACACATTCATATATCTGTGCACAGGTACAGTGTACGCATCATTTGCATTCAAAATGGTGTCATTTAAATCTAACCAGTATTAGTAATGTTTAATTTTCTTTTTATTGAAGAAATAAAAACATTTAGCACTTTTTTAAATATATTTTTTTAATATTTTCAATATCTCAACACAAATAATATTTTTATATTGTATTAGGGACAGGAAGATAGAGAAAAGTAAGAAAATAATTTCCCCAGAACTTAGAGAGGACAGCACATATACTGAGGTCGATAGTGTACCACAAAATACATACTTTGTATTAGAGAAACCTTCTCCTTATGATTTGGCTGCCAATAGTACGTTAGATTGTGATTCTCCTTATAACGAGACCGAGGAGGGGGAATACGATCATTTAAGAAAAAAAGACTCCAGGAAGAACATTGTGGATGACACTTATCAACACGCGACGCCTGTTATGAATGTGGATGCCTCTTCAGGACATTACGGCACCATAATTGCTGATAAGAATCAGGAAGTCGAAAGCAATTATGACCATATGCATGAATCTCTTAATTTCAACAGAAATTTAGATTTTGAATTTAATTCCAATGAACATGGTATAAATATGGAGAACACATATGACAAAACTATATGATTCTTATTTTAAAATGCTTGTAGACTGAAAAAGTAGATATACATGGTAAAATATGATTTGAAATTATTTCATTCTAATTAACATAGAAGTATTTGAAGAAGAATTCCATCCCGTTTATACCCTGGTTTTGTTTATTGTTTACCTTGTATGTACATATATACAGCCGAGTGTTCATATTTAATGTATAGAACATACTTAAGGATTTAAGTGTGTGATGTTTAATTTCTCTTCTAAGGAAGAGAAATTATTAAAGGTTGAAATATAAGAAAATACCTTCTTTTTGTAGATTTTCTTTACCTTTATGAAGATAAGGACAACACACTTAAGACACTTGTACATATAATTATTGATAAAGTCGAATTTGAAATAACTAATTCGTAAAAACGAGACGTCGAGGAAGCCAACATTTATTAATTTAATACTCTTTTTCTGGCTGACCTTCTTGAAGTTAAGCAACTTTAGTTTTTCTTTTTATTTTAACTTAAATTTTTTTCTCCGCTGATATAACATTTATTTTAGCAACTGAATTTTTCAATAAAGTTACATAAAATGCAACTGTATGTTATCTGATAAACAAAGAACAAGACGATAACGACCATTGAATACAGTAAACGATTGGGACAATAACTTATTCATAAAGGAAGACCTATACGAAGATATACATGACTGTGTCACTAGAATTCAATCGGGGTATTCAGTTGATAGTTTGTTGACGATCACGTGCCCGTTAATTGACTATTAGCAGAATTAATATTTTTGCCATGCAAATGAGGGGAGCGTTTAACTCAGTTACATATAGTTGACTACTGTTGAATGACTACAGCTGTATATACATTGTATTTTCTTTGCAGTTGACCATTAGTTAAATACTCATCTATTTTCTTTGCAGTTAATCATCGGTTGAATACTCCTCTATTTTCTTTTCAGCTGATGATTACTTAAATACTCCCGTAAGACTATTTTCTTGCAATTGATCATTAGTTGAATACTCCTTTATTTCCAATAGACCACGCCTGTATACTCCATCAGTCAGTGCACGTAGGTTACGTGCATCTAAAAATTGGAGGGAGATTTGGAAATCTTAGACAAGCAGTGTTCTTGAAAAGATGCAATGTCTCCGAGTATGAATGAGAACGATAGAGTTTCTAAATTGACATATATCTATATATTACATGTAAGAATAGAACGGATATAGATCAGAATAAAATGCAGCTCATATAGCTTTAAATATTTAATTTTCTCTCTGCAAAATATTAAATTATTTTACTTTCCATAAAAAAGTAGCATTTTATAATCAGGATTTTTCAGGTTAATTATTATTTATATAAAAAATATTCCCAAGAAAATAATGGAAAATAAAAGAAACATATACGTTTACTTCGCCGGATCGAACAATTTCTGGGGTATATAATTGTTTTTGCCTGTCTGTCTGTTTGTCTCTCTCCGTCTGTTGTCAACTTTACATGTACCCTAGCCTATAGCTATAACTATTGGATGGGTGGGCTATGGCTGTCACATTTTATAGGTGCATTCCTTATTACAAGACCTTCTCTCGGTATCTCCACATTTGATCTTTTGACACTGAAATTTTACCTACTTTTACAAAAAAATACCACACTTTAAACTTGGTAATAACTTTTGAATAGTTGGAACAAGAGCTTCCCTACTTCACATTATTCACAATCATTGTGACAAGATCGTTCAGCTGGAGAAAATATTTTTGACCTTTTGACCTTGACCTAAGAGTGTGATTTATTTTACTTTTTATTCCCCCCGTCACAAAAAGTTAACACTTCTTCAATATTACAAAGCCAGATTATACAATACTGATAAAAGATGGCGTTCTGATATTTCTTACTTTCTTTCCTCAGTTGGATCTTTTGAAAAAAACAGATTGTTTGAACTTATATCAGTGTATATGAGAATAAGGAAAACTGCAAGACCTATTCATCTTCATGACATTCACCATATTTCTACAAATCAAGATATACTTCAGAATTCTTACATGTTTATGAAAACAATGCGTGGTACTGCAGTATACTGGAAAGATGTATTATTCAATTTAATTGCTATGTTAAAAAATTTGGGTTGTCCAACACTTTTCATGACTCTCTCTGCCAATGACTACCACTGGAAAGAGCTTGCAAAAATCTTGAAAATTCCTTTAGAAAATTTGCCCAAAGCTGTTCAACAAAATCCCCTCATTACAGCTATTCATTTTGAAAGAAGGTGGAAGGCGTTATTGAATCATGTGTTGCTTTCAGGTGAACAACCTCTAGGAGAAATAACTGATTACTTTGTTCGTGTTGAATTCCTGTCTCTTGGAAGTCCACATTTTCACATATTCTTCTTGGTGAAAAATGCACCTTCCTTGCAGACTTCTTCTCCTGCAGAATTGATTGCTTACATAAATAGAACAATACATACCACAATACCTAAAAGCAATACATCATTGTACTCTTTTGTAAAAACATTACAAATACACAAGCATTGTAACACATGCAAAAGAGGAAACAAATGTAGATTTTCATTTCCATATACAACTTGTGAGAATACTAGAATTATTCCTGCGTTAGATGTTTCTGCCTCTAGGCGATTTTATGAAACTAAACGTACTGAACAAGATAGCATGGTAAATGCATATAATCCATGTATTCTATTACATTGGCAAGCTAACATGGATATTCAGATGGTTGATGGCCCATTAGGCATTGCATACTATATATGCAGTTATGTTTGCAAAGCTGAACCCAATGTTTTAAAAAATGCTTCAGCTCAAACTCTTTCTAACATGAACACTGCTAATGCTGAACCATCTATCCGAAGTCGTCTCTCTAAAATAGGATTTTGCATATTAAAACGTAGAACTCTTAGTGCTAGAAGCAGCATACCGTATTGGAAATTTACAACTTGTTTGGTACTCCAGAGAGATTGTGCGTGTTATTGCATGTAAACCAGAAAAAAGGTTCAAACGTTTAAAGTCCAAACAGCAGTTGCAATTTCTGTCTGACAATACAACTGATGTATTTGACTATAATATTTTTGATTATTATTACGCTCGACCAGAATCTCTTGAAAATTTCTCTGTTTTCAGATTCATCCGTCTATACAAATTTTCACGACAAATCCCCAAAACAAAGCAAGTTCTTAAACTATCTTTACCTGAAAACATTTTTATTACACAACGTGCTAAATTTGCAACAGTTAGAGTTACCAAACCTCCTTACGGAACAGATGCCTATTATTATGCACTTTTACAGCTCTACTTACCACATAGAAATGATGACAATTTGATATACCCTTTTACAAACAGTAAGGAAGCTTTGTTAAATAAATATGCTAACTTTGACAGACAAGCCTTATGTGTTGAAATGCAACTGAATGAATTAGAAAATATTATTAAAGCTGTCCAGTTGTCAAACATAGAAAATTCTTTATTTAAAGAAAGTGATGCTGAATGCATCAACCCACAAGTAATAGAGGAATCAGCATTTAATGACTCTAATACCGGTAGTCAAAATACAGTTATTAATGAGTTGCTAAGTGAAAATCACAACTTCCTAACAACCAATGAACTTTTCTCAGCAGAACATCAATGGCATGAAATAGTAACCGCAGTTTCTAACAGAACATTTCACCTTTCTTTAGAACAAATGACAAAAGACCAAAAAAAAGTTTTAAGATATGTAATACAAAAATTTCAACAAAAGTCTGTATTTCATATATTTATAACTGGAGGGGCTGGTGTTGGCAAAAGCTTTTTAATAAACCTGTTATCCAAGTACATAACTCTGTGTCAATCAACATTTTGTGGCCATATCATTGCCCAGTATGCACTGTTGCACCAACAGGAGTTGCTGCATTCAATATTCATGGTAAAACTATACATTCTACTTTTAGATT
Organism: Saccostrea glomerata; assembly: GCA_003671525.1. NCBI lineage: Eukaryota > Metazoa > Mollusca > Bivalvia > Ostreida > Ostreidae > Saccostrea > Saccostrea glomerata. The sequence continues at coordinate 66,732 of PRKT01000229.1, read as the reverse complement.
GCCAGTGCAGCATTATCAACACACTGACGACTTTCCATTATCATCTGCATCTCTTTCTTCTTTAAGAAATCTCTTCGCTTCTGTTAACACTTTAATTATTAGATGAAATTAGTATGGTAAGCTCTAGGATGTTAGAGCTAATTCATTTAAGATTGCAAGCTATAAAAAATAATGAACTTCCATTTGGAGGACTAAATGTTATTGTTGTTAGTGATTTCTTCCAGTTACGACCAATTCGTGCAAAATTTGCTTTCACTCCACCCAGTTTGTGGCCTTTATTTACACCTTTTTTTCTCATTGAAAACATGCGACAATCCTCAGATAATTCATTTGCACAGTTATTAAACAGAGTTCGTACAGCATCTCTAAATCAAGATGACATCAAATTGTTTAAAAGTTATTTAATTTTTGAAAATACACATTTAGATCATTTACATATATTTCCTTTATGTCAGCAAGTACACTTGCATAATTACAAAATGCAGCAAATGTTACCACATGAACAATTCCTTGTTGAAGCTTACCATTACTTTTCTGATAATGATGCAACTCCACATAACCCTGTACTAGATAACTCTTTCATACCTCAAGACGACCGAAATGCTGGTGGACTTCCTAACAATAGAATAATGTTTAAAAACATTTATTTTACATTCATATGACAGAACTCTAATTTTTAAGCGTTGAACACCCATATTTATAGTAAGACAGAATTTGTATTATGTATGAATGAATTAAATTGAAAAGAATACATGAAATATTTGGAAATAACGAACAGTATTTAAGCTCAAAACTCCATGCACACTATATAAATGAAGGGCAGAGCAAACACGGATCTCTAAAACATAAGAGGTACGATCAGCAGCAAGGAGGGGTATGCAACGTCTGCCGAACGGTAATATCCACTGTATGTCCCTTGTCATGATCGGGAAATAACGGGAAAACCCGTACAAAAATTCATAGTTGAAAGAAAGGCCTATCAATGAATATTTTTAAAAAACTGTCAGTCAACATTAGTCAATCAACTTACCCTTTTCGCAGATTAAGTCAGTTTTCCAATTTCCGTTTGACTGGCATATGAATTGCTGCGACCCACTTTGTTTATAGTTTTCTGCACATTTTATATGTATCCGTCTATGTATTCCTATTCCATCCCACCTTTCTATGGCGTCAAAGCTTAATTACATTCTCATTTCTAGCGACTCCACAGTCTTTGTAGATAGAAATGCATGCAATATTTGGCAATATCTGTATTTATTTTTTGAATTTTAAGGACAGATGATACAAACAATGTTGTTCTTTGAAAAAGATTTGATATCATATCACAAATTTTGAAAAGTGGATGGTTCTAAGAATATTCTCTCTGAAGAACTGGAAAATGAAATAGACTTGGAAAATATTAGTTATATTTCAATAGAAAAAATAGACAAATTACATTTAGTCATAGTTGTTGAAAGTGCAGTAAAATACAAAGTGCAGTAGAAAACAAAATTGTTGAATTTTAAGAGGAAGATCAAAATGACGAAAAAATAGCAATTTTTACAACTTAACTTTTCCTTTAAAAAATCACCTGGCTTGGTATATTTTTCTTAAGTTTATATTACACTTTTAGCACCATGTTAACATATTCTGAAATTTGTTTCCATCTGTAAACCTTTACTGAATGTGTTTTGCCTAAATTTGTTTTTTCATTGAAATATAACTACTATTTTCCAAGTGTTTTTCATATTCCAGTTTTTAGAAGAAAAATTCTAAGAACCATTTACTTTTCTAAACTTGTGACATGATATTATATCTTTTTCAACGAAAAGATTTGTTTGTATCATGTCCTTAATATCATTATCAATTTAAGAAGATATCTTTTAAAACTGCGCAGGGGGATGGAGGGGAACGAGACTATTTCCCTCTTTATTTGTCCTATAGATGTCTAGATATTTCAACGTATATGTTAAAGAAACGTGCCTTAAATTAATAAAATTTTAAATATTACGAATGAGGGTTTGGTCAAACAAAAAATATACCTGGGGGAAAATTGTGTTAATCTGTTATGGCAATAGCCTAATTAAAACATTTGATAAAAGGTTCAAATCACTGTTTGTAAGAATACATGTAACAGAATGATATTAGATATTTGTCGAATGGATATACATATTTTTTTTATTTCCTTTGTAGCTTGTAACACGAACTTTGATTAGTTACAGAGTCAGGTGTAAATTTTAGTGTACCCGACTTAAGGCCGGGGTAAATAAAACATGACGTCATAATGCATACTTTCTCTACGATAAAAACCAAATAATATGACATCAAGATTGTTATCTTATCGAAATATTGAGACACAGTTGATAAGAATGATGTTTATGAATGAAGGAAGTTCTATGGGTACATAGGAAATAAATTTCTTATCCAAGTCCAATTAAGGGTGTGCAGGGATTTACCGCAGGATGTATTCCATACATCCTTCGGCGATCAGTCGAATAGAAACCGTACTAAATCCCCGTGCACCTGTAATTGAATCTGGATAACTAATATTATTCAAATTAGCTCAGAATACAAACACATCCTACATTTTTCTATATAAACACAATAAAATTCGTAGATAAATGTTAATATACTTTTAAAACAAAGAATATTTTTTGATAAGCTCTTACCTGACAAAATGCACTTAAATTCACCGAATGGAAGCTGCTGACATTTTTCGTTATCACTACAGTTTGCCTTCGAGCAAGGTCCAATGAGTTCCTGCATATGAAAAACAGATACATTTTGTCAATCTATATCACACTCACAGTTTCATGAATCAAACGCTTTGTCTAGAAATTTATGTAGTCTATAGTACAATTTGAATGTTAAATTTTCTATTAAAAACCAACCCAAGCGAGGTAATATCTTCTGTATGAAGGGAAATTTTTACCTCTTTCGTCCTACATACGAGGGGTGATCAAAAAGTTCGCAAAATAATTGAATAACTTCCATAAAAGAAACAATATTTGGTTTTAATGTTGATTACATTTTAAATTAATCCTCCCCGATTTTAATGCACATCAACCACCGTTCTGCGCATGCGCTAATCACGTGATATTGGCGGTCACGTGACGCTCTCCGTAGCGTTCTGTCACAAAAGTAAAAAGATTTTTCTAATTTTTATATTTCTTTCCATGTGAGTTAATTTTTATGACAAGAACAGTTAATTTGTAAGACATGGTCACATCTCGGCATTTATTTTACTCTTTTTTCTTTTTATTGAAGAAATAAAAACATTTAGCACTTTTTTAAATATATTTTTTAAATATTTTCAATATCTCAATACAAATAATATTTTTATATTGTATTAGGAACAGGAAGATAGAGAAAAGTAAGAAAATAATTTCCCCAGAACTTAGAGAGGACATCACATATACTGAGGTCGATACTGTACCACAAAATACATACTTTGTATTAGAGAAACCTTCTCCTTATGATTTGGCTGCCAATAGTACGTTAGATTGTGATTCTCCTTATAACGAGACGGAGGAAGGGAAATACGATCATTTGAGAAAAAAAGACTCCAGGAAGAAAATTGTTGATGACACTTATCAACACGCGACGCCCGTTATCAATGTGGGTTCCTCTTTAGGACACTACGTCACCACAATTGCTGATAAGAATCAGGAAGTCGAAAGCAATTATGACCATATGCATGAATCCCTTAATTTCAACAGAAATTTAGATTTTGAATTTAATTCCAATGAACATGGTATAAATATGGAGAACACATATGACAAAGCTATATGATTCTTATTTAAAAATGCTTGTAGACTGAAAAAGTAGATATACATGGTAAAATATGATTTGAAATTATTTCATTCTAATTAACATAGAAGTATTTGAAGAAGAATTCCATCCCGTTTATACCCTGGTTATGTTTATTGTTTACCTTGTATGTACATAAATTTTATACAGCCGAGTGTTCATGTTTAATGTATAGAATATACTTTAGGATTTAAGTGTCTGATGTTTAATTTCTCTTCTAAGGCAGAGAAATTATTAAAGGTTGAAATATAAGAAAATACCTTCTTTTTGTAGAATTTTTTTTACCTTTATGAAGATAGGAACAACACACTTAAGACACTTGTACATAAAATTATTGATAAATTTGAAGTTGAAATAACGAATTCTTAAAACTAAACGTCGAGGAAGCCAACATTTATTAATTTAATACTCTTTTCCTGGTTGACCTTCTTGAATTTAAGCAACTTTAGTTTTTCTTTTTTATCTTAACTTAAATTTCTTTCTCCTCTGATATAAAATTTATTTTAGTAACTGAATTTTTCAATAAAGTTACATAAAATGCAACTGTATGTTATCTGATAACCAAAGAACAAGAAGATAACGACCATTGAATACAGTAAAAAACCTTTTCGATTGGGACAATAACTTATTCATAAAAGAAGACTTATACGAAGATATACATGACTGTACCATTAGAATTTAATCGGGGTATTAAGTTGATTGTTTGTTGACGATCAAGTGACCGTTAATTGACTATTAGCAGAATTTTTGCCATGCAATTGAGGGAGCGTTTAACTCAATTGCATATAGCTGACTACTGTTGAATGACCATATGCATTGTATATTCTTCGCCATTAGTTAGTGATTCGCCATTAGTTGACCATTAGTTATATACTCATCTATTTCTTTGCAGTTTATCATCGGTTGAATACTCCTCTATTTTCTTTTTAGCTCCTGTAAGACTATTTTCTTTGCAATTGATCATTAGTTAAATACCCCCTATGTTCTTTGCAATTGACAATTAGTTGAATACTCCTCTATTGCCAATAGACCATGCCTGGATACTCCATCAGTCAGTGCACGTAGGTTACGTGCATCTAAAAATTGGAGGGAGATTTGGAAAGCAGAACGATAGAGTTTCTAAATTTACATACATCTATATATTACATGTAAGAATAGAACGGAATAAATAGAGCAGAATAAAATGCCGCTCATGTTGCTTTAAATATTTAATTTTCTCTTTGCGAAATATTAAATTATTTTACTTTTCATAAAGCAGCATTTAATAATCAGGATTTTCCAGATTAATTATTATTTATATAAAAAAATTCCTAAGAAAATAATGGAAAATAAAAGAAACATAAATGTTTACTTCGGCGCACGGAATCTAGACTGAGGATCTAATTATGCCCCCGGATCGAACGATTTCTGGTGTATATAATTGTTTTTGCCTGTCTCTCTGTTTGTATCTCTCTGTTTGTTGTCAACATTAACCTATAATCTATAACTGTTTGTTGTCAACAATAACCTATAATCTATAACTATTGGATGGGTGGCGCTATGGCTGTCATTCCTTATGACAAGACCTTCTCTGGGAATCTCCACATTTGATCTTTTGACACTGAAGTTTTACCTACTTTTACAAAAAATACCACACCTTAACCTTGGTAATACTGTAAACGTATTACATTTGGCTGTGTATTCTTTTTAGCGCCTTTAGCTTCCGCTAAATCAAGTACATTGTTAAATACTTTGTGTATAAAGGTTTCTATAACGCACATTCAAAAAGCACTGATTCAAATCTATGCCAACTTTTTGAAAATTCAATTTCAGCCAAATATCGTACACGCCAAATATAATACATTTACAGTAACTTTTAAATAATTGGAACAAGAGATTTCTTCACATTTCTTCACATTATACACAATCATTGTGACAAGACCTTTCAGCTAGAGTAAATATTTTTGACCTTTTGACCTTGACCTAAGAGTGTGACCCACTTTTTAAAAACGTTAACCTTGGTCATAATTTTTGAACAGTTAGAAACAGGGCTTTCATATTTCACAAGTGTATTCCTTGTACGAAGACCTTCCTTTGGGTACCAACATTTTAGACCTTGAACTTTTGAGTTTGACATGCATTTGAGAAAATTCAATCCTAGTGCAATCTGTCATACGGGGGCATCAGTGTTTCACTAACACATCTTAATCAAATTCACCAACGTTTAAAGAAGTTTCCAACTGGATTTAATATCAGATTTAATTCAAAATTAATTCAAAAGGTCGTTCTACCGTGTAGGTAGCAGAGAATTTCAGAGTTTAACGATGATCACGACCCCAGCGTCTGATTTTCACAAACATTACTGTAATTCTCATATGCGTTACCATTTTCAGCATGAAGGAAAAACTCTCTATAAGACTCTCATTCCCTTCAAATAAACTTTTTGCTAGTTGGGTAAAGACACTTCTGTATTTTATTTTCCCGTCGAAAGGGAACAAATTTCATTTAAAACAGTCTTTTGACGTCTCAATTCGCTATCAGTATGCAAAATATCGCGAAAAAAATTAGATTAACAGTAATTTAAACCACTTTAAGTTTTGAGTAAGATTTAAATTGAGTTATTGTGTTTGAAAGCAAACTTAAAATTCAAGGTTAACGAATCACAATCTGTGGGTGCTTAACCAAAGGAGGAATACAACATTTATGTGCTATTTGAATGCCTCATATACATTTTGTAAAAAGTTATGGCTAAATTAATATTATGTTTTTTATAGACAGAATCAGAAACAACAAAAATGACAGTGTAATAAACTGAAATTCTTCATTAGGCTGTAAAAAATTCCCTTGGTTCACTCTTCCGGTAACTTGTTTAATAATCCTGTGGGGAGCCCCTAAATTCCTTTAGTTCCCATGGTAACATAGCAACCCTGTGGGGAGCCTCTCGTTTTACTTTAAATAGTAAGGTTAAAGCGTGCTCTTTTTAGTACTCGGGGAAAACAATGGACGAGTTCGTCTAGTGCTACCAGGGGGCCTGTCCATATAAAACCACATGAGTCTTTTGCAACGTTTTCATGCCTTAAAGTCTCTCTACAGAATGTTACAGAGTTTTTAAATTGTCGGGTAGTGAAATTCCTTTATTAGAGAGTAGCCATTTCAATGTCATGTTGTGTAAAAGAGACCGTAGCGTGTGCGAGTGAACTACGGCGGCCCATACGACATATCTCTAAAACCAGTTCTGTGAGTTATAACCGGTTGGTGACCCACGTGAAACAATTTTATCATCTGAATTAAAATCAATATATGAACAAAAAACTGTGAAAATTTGAGAATTATTAATATTCAGAATTTGGAAATAATTCTGAATATTTATTTTCATTGAAAGACATTTCAAAGTGTTGGGCCTGGCGTCGGACCATTGTCTCTGGAACATTGGAGGAACCCAGTGTGCCACACAGTCCCTTATCAATAAACATTTTTCCGTGCAGCCATACTAAATGGAAATGGAAAAATCGATTCTTAAAGGATTTCCGCACTTATCGAAAGACCAGGGCGAACGGGACCAATTCATACCAAGGGACATGCGCACTGACTGACGTGGACCAGGACCAACTAACAAAGGCATTTTCAATTTATTTTATTTTGTACATTTTTTGGCTAACTTTCCTTGTTAAAATTTCTGTTTATTTTGTTCTTTAATTTTGTTATTAAATTTTGTTAGAATTTTAAAGATCTTCTTTTGATTTTTTTCATCAGGGTGTTTAACCCACACCCGCACAGACAGACAAACGAAAAGAGTGGTATATGCCCTCAAATTCGAATCTTCAATAATATACAACAAGGTTATAATAATATCAAAAAAAAGGGAAAGGTTTTATTCATTTCAAGATGGATTGACTGTACTATTGCACTTTCACAGCCCCAATTGGTATAGATTTATTGAAGTTAGAAGCACGTTGTATTGATGTCGGTAATCTTTCAATAAAACAGCAATGTTACGTACTTTGAAATTAGTGCCATACCAATATTGAATTTAAGTTGTAAATATGCATAATCTAGTTTTTTCTTAAAAAAAAATAGGTTTGTAATTAATCAATGAAAATGTATCTGTTATAATATATGAAAAAAAAACCTAATGAGTTAAAGGTACTTGGACACAGATTTGAAGTCAATATTTTCTCTTTAATATTACGACATATATATTTTAATAGCATTTCACACAAAATTTAATTAAAAATATTATTTAATTTGAAAGTTATTAAAGCTTCAAATTTTTTGGCGGGTTTGATTGACACATCCTTGCACTTTCACAAATTTTTACCTTATTCTTAATCCTAAGGAAAAGTGGCAATTTTGATGTGTATTAATGAGAAATATTAAAACTTTTATCAAGAAGAATAAATTTATTCAGAGTAGAAATGTTAGAAAGCAAAACACCTTCACAAGTATCGTCATTCCGAACTAAGAGTTGCGTACAGAGTTTAGCAAATCGAGCACACTCGTGTTATGTACACAGGTTTTGTAAATAGGGCTCGAGTTCTGTTATTGTTTATGTTTAGGATTCACCGGGTGCGTTCAATCGTCACAGTCTGCTTACCACAACTGCACGGACTGACAATATATTGTGTGTTTGTTTTGCTTTCGAACATGTATACTCTGAATTTTCTGGATTATAGTATTAATATTTTTCATTTATACAAAACGAGATTGCCACTTTTCACAAGGATTAAGAATAAAATTAAATTTGTGAGAGTGCAAGGATATGTCAATCAAACCCGCCAAAAAATTGAAATTTCAATATCTTTTATATGAAGTAAGATTTTTAATTAATGTTTGTGTGAAATGCTTTTAAAATATATAAGTCGTAATATTATAGAGAAAATAATAACTTCAAATCTGTGTCCAAGTACCTTTAAAATTTGAATAAGACTCAATCGGTGATAATTTGTATACAGAAAATCAGCCCTATATCTAAAAGCCTTTAGAAAAAGAAGTGCTGAAAACCGTCAAAAATTAAGAAGACTATTGAAGCAAAAGGAAATTCAAACTTGATCTGTAACTTATCAAGAAACACTTACCTTCCAAAAATCAGCCCAACATCTTTTAGCTTTAAGAAACAAAAGTACTGACAACCCAATTAATGGCAGACATAATGGCAGGCAGATGGATGGGCAGCTAGAAAATCAGACAGACGAACGAACACAGAAGAAACCTAAAGTTCTCCCAAATTTTACTGGTAGGGTACTAAAAAGGTGTATTTTAGAACAGTTATGCATTTGTATTATTTTGTAGCAAAACACCAGTCTGATACTATATGACTTGTATAATATTTACGTTCACCATTATTATTCACCTATATCGTTTTTCCTTATTTCGGATGTTGTCCAGGACCAAATCCCTAAGGAGTCATCCCGGTAGGCAGGTAGCGTTTTCGTGGGTTCCATCGGGGTATATGTATTCATATCTATGTAAAATAAATTTGGCATAAAGTTGCAATTATGGTTTCATGAATAAACGTGCCTGAAAAAATTGTTGTTGATATTCGTTGCATGTAGAATTTACTGATTAACAACTGTGGTTTTCATGAGAAATCGAGTTCATGCTAAGTGGATCTTATTATTGAGTGTCATTATCTTCATTTATGCAATACCGATGTTGTATATTTTGTTTTTCTATTTTGGGACCCCTCTGATAAACTTATTATTTTATTACCTGCTTTTTCTTCTCATTGCAATTTCGCAATTGCTTTAATATTTTATTCTTTTGAATACTATTTAAAAGTCATGGCTTATAGATGATCGGTTGAATTAATATTTCCTTAGTTGTTTAGTATATGCGTAGCTTTAAAGAAAAAAATACTTTTTTTTAAAATGTCAAAATATCGCCAAGTTTCTGTAAGCTACATGTAAATTGACTTTAAAACGTGTCTGATAATTTTTCCCGAGTCGGAAATAAATCGGTTATTGTTTTAAATCTCTGGTATTTATGAAATACGATTGATTAAAATGGTGTAATTTACAGGTAAGCCCCAATTTAATATAAAATAACAAAATAAATAGAAAGATGGTTTTTAATTAAGTTAGTCTAAACATTAGCTGCAGATCTGTAGCTCTCCGAAAAAAAGATATTGATAGACCGGAGAGCTACAGTGCCATCCATTGGAAAAACTGTATATTTATTGCGCACAAAAAAGTGCGCTCAGTTCTTGATTAATTCTTCCAAATTCTTACCTCAATTGCAAAAAGAAGGGAAGATTTCAAAAAATTTCTCTCTCCTCTATCAAGTACTCTCGTAGTTGACATCTGAACGAAGCATATTGGACCGAATTATCTTTGAAACAAAAATGGCGGTATAAATAAGCGAAATGTTCCGTGATTAAAATATCCGGGTCATGAGGACTATTAACAACATTTATGAGGAATGTTTGGTTGTGAAAACAGCGAAAGAATATATTAGGAACATACGGTTAGTAATATTTTGAGATCACATTTTGAAAACATGGAGAAATAAATCGATAACCGAGCGCACTTTTTTGTGCGCAATAAATATACAGTTTTTTCAATGGGTGGCTCTGTACATGTACGGTCTATCAATATATTTTTTCGGAGAGCTACAGATCTGCAGCTATCTAAACATATCAAAAATGCACAATTTATCACTTTAACTTATCTACAACACTATCTAGGGGGTTTCCGGCATTCTGACCTCGGCATTTAAAAGTCCAATGCATGTAATAAGGAAGTAAATAAACTACATTTATTTGAGGCGAATACGACCAACAAAAGGGATATTCATCAGGTATGTTATTTACTAAAAATTTCATTATGATTTAAAATTGAGTGTCATTCCTTTTCTGGTCATTTTTTCTATCTTTGTTTCTAAATAAGAAATAATACAATTTTCCTGTTTAACTCTCATTTCTTTAAAGGGTAGTCTACTGTCAACTTGTTTGTACAATAACATCCTTGTTATTATTATTATCTTTTTCTATTCAAAATTAATAGAAAAATAAACCAAAGATTTAAAAAAATTTCCACTCCTTCAATTCATTTATAAAACGTGAATTTTCTGAATGCAAATTAAGATTATTTTCAAACATGGAACCCAACTATTGCTTATCGAATCCGTTTAAACTATTTACACAGGACGGATGCACGGATATACAACTATGCTGTCGACCATTTCTCTTTTTATTTGAAATTTATATATAAGCCAGGCAAGTGCGTGAATGTAATTAAAAAATACGATGGCCGATATGAGCCGTCAAAATACAAGTTAAAGCAGCTCTATTATGTACGTAGAATCAATGGCAAAACACAAGAAGTAGTAATAGTATTTTGTACATGTACAAAATACACTCGAGACTACTTAACATTCCTTAGATTTATTGGGATTGATTGATTGTATATTGTTTAACGTCCCTCTTGAGAATTTTCACTCATATGGAGACGTCACCGATGCCGGTGAAGGGCTTCAAATTTTGACCTATACTCGGCACTCAGGGCCATTGAGCAGTGAGGGTTCTTTATCGTGCCAACGCCTACCGTGACACGGGACCTACATTTTTAAGGTCATATCCGAGAGACCCGTGACTTTCACTTCTAGTGCCGAGCGCTTTGCGAAGGAACAGTCACTACCTATGTTTACGTCTTAGGTATGACGCAGCGCCGCGATCGAGAATCGAACCCGGGCCTCCCGATCACGAAGAGAACGCTCTACCACTAGGCTACCGTGACCGGTAGATTTATTGGGAAGATTATCTGTAAACTTAAAGGGGACAAAATCAAAAACATGTGTTGCTGATTTTTCCCTCTATTTTCTCCCCTCATTTTTAGTAGTTTAATAAATGGTGTGCACCTTACCTCAGTTGATTAACATAATTCAGCGAGATTGTTCCTATTTTCGCCTTTGATACCTCTGTGTTTTTTTTTTTAAATTGTAGTTTCTGTTTTTTTTTATTTTAACTTTCACGACAACAAAATTATTAATCTTCATTCGTAGGCCCCAAATTACTAGTAAAAGATTCAAGAAACAATGAAGCTTCATTTTTTATTATTTCTTTTCCAGCCCGATGAAAATCTGTTGCTTGATGATAAGTGCAAGAAATATGTTTATTTTTAATTTTATGCTCTGCCGTTTCCATATTACTTTTTTCTCGGAACGAGGAAAAAAATAGAATGAGGAAATACATAATGTTTAACATAACATGCAGCTCATTTACTATGAAATCTGAATAACGACTCTCATAAAATATGCCTTCATTAAATGATGGAAAAGCCCGACAGATTAGATAGCTGACAATATATGTAGAAGTAAAATCAGTGTTGCTGTTTTAAATACATTTATCATTAAAAGCATTGGCATACATCATTTACATGTATTTACCCATTCTCAATAAAAAAGAACAGAAACTAGTGTTTTTTCCGACTCTCCTTTCACAAATCTACGGATTCCGAATGTTTCTTCGTTCCAATGAGAAAAAAAATAATTAAGAAAAAAGAAATATGGAAAGAGGGCAAGTAAAGTATGAAACAGGGGAGGATCCAGCCATTTTTGAAAGGGGGTTCCAGGGTTGTGTCCCTCTACCCCCCCCCCCCCCCCTTACAAACTCTCAAGCAAAGATTGACACACACATGTGGTAAGATCTAAGGTTGTGGTAAATATTATCTTTGTTTTACTTCCTGTTTTTCTTTGAAAACGTACCCCCAGTTCAAATAAAAAAAATAAACACATTTCAAAAACTACTTAAAATTTAATAGATTTGCAGCATTTCCAAAGGGTACAAATTTTTTTTTTAGAATTTGAAAAACGTTTTTGGGATGGGGTGCGGTTTAAAATAAAGAGTTACATGTTAGATTCTTAAAAAAATATAATCAAAACACGGTACATACATGTACATAGCCAACACAGCCAACGATCGCGGGAATCTAATATCAAATAAAACCTCGCATCATACATAAAATATATAAAAATAAGTAGACTATTTTCTCATAAAAAATAGTGAAGGTGAATGGAGGAAACTAAATGTGTGAGAATCAAACTCTTTAATACATAAGTTAGACGTACAAATGTTTACTAGAATTCTCGTTCTCTCTCTCTCTACACTTGACAAAAAATAAAAGGGGGTTCCAACCCCAGGACCCCCCCCCCCCCCCCTCTGGATACGCCAAAGTGAAAAAATAAACCCATTTCTTACACAGATCATCAAGAAACAGATTCTCATCTAGTGGCAAAAGAAATAATTAAGATGCAGATCTCTTGTTTCTGGAAGTTTTAACCAGCATCTTGGGGCTTATGAATGAAGGTTAAGATTTTGTTGTCGTGAAAGTTAAACTCAAAAACACCTAGATAATCTTCATAGAGACACTTGCAAAATATTTCAATAGATCAAAGACGAAAATAAAAAAAAACTCACTGCACAACATTTATTTAATAAAATAGAAAAAAAACCCAGATACACATGTTTTTGATTTTGTTCCTTCTAAGTTTACAGATAATCTTCCCAATAAATCTTAGGAATGTTAAGTAGTCTCGAGTGTATTTTGTCTCAAGATTTGTACATGTACAAATTACTATTACTACTTCTTGTGTTTTGCCATTAATTCTACGTACATAATAGAGCTACTCTTACTTGTATTTTGACGGCTCATATCGGCCATCGTAAAAAAAAATGTTACACTTCACATACACAAAAATAATTAAAATTCATAAAAATCTTAATTTAAGGAGTGAAATCAGGCTCGAAACCTCCCTTTTTTCTTGTAAAACATTTTAAAAGAAACAGTTGCAGAAAAAAAAAATATTATTGATGTAAAATTCTGCAGTGTTTACTTTCTTTACTCTTTTTGCATGGAAAAGATTATTCCATGTGATTTGCAGTTTCAACTACGCATTTCTTTACTACTGGATCAGTCCATTTGTATTCTACAAAAGGTGTGAAACGCTCTTTTCGCGCTAAATGCCATTAGTATACTATCTTCGCGCCTTTTCATTTGATTGTTCTATTGTATACATCAATGGGTGTGCTACATGTAACATCCTTGTAATTAAATAAAGTTTGTCCTTTTAACTTCCTTCTAAAGTTTCAGAAATTCTACAGTTTTTATATCATTCTTTAAAAGAACATATCGTATAAATCAGTATATAGACACGCAACACAAAAGAATTTTTTTTAATTTGTTTCCGATCCCGTGGTTGGTTTATTCCATAAAATGATAAATAGACTAGTCCAATAAACAATACAGTTCAAGTCATCGTATCCAGATGCATAATCTATTATATCGCGGGTACGTTAAGGAAGCATATAAATCATTTCTCGTGAAATTTAGACTTTTTAAAGAAAATTAACTGATAAACATAAACTATTATTAGTTGAAATGAAATAAGCTAACAGAACAACAATACATCGGAGTTTAATAGTATCTTCGCGTGAATAATATAGTGGAAAAAAATTCTATTTTTAATAAAAAGTGCTGCTAGAGTGCCACTGTCAAGTCAGTAAAATAATTATTCCACACATTAGCACGAAACCTTATCCCATGTTTTGAATTTTATACATATGAAAGGAGGTGTTTCGTAAAACCATGCTTAACCCGGCATTCTAGCAGCACTTTCGAAGTATTTTAGATGTCAAATTTTCCATCTGTTCAAATCTTATGTTTTAGAATATCCAACTTATTGTTGTTCTGTTGCATTATTTTTGTCACAAATGACAGAGGAAAGGCCGACCGGGATACATATATAGCTGACTGTCTTCAAAAGAGAATATAATGGATGAAAATAAATTAGCGTATCTGTTTAATTAACTGAAATCCATATGAATTTCACATGATATTCACGATATGTGCTTATATCTACGTTTGCAAATGTTTTCCTTTATATAACACTACTGAAAGCAATGCGTATCTATAACTGTATAAATTCAGGTACAGGGTCAAGAGGTCATAGATGTGCGTATAGATAATCGTTCGACGTAATTTCTCAGCGATGTCATAAAAAGTCGACACGAGTTCAGTGGATAACATACATGCCGTTGGGTTTGAAAAATTATGCATTTCAGAGACTAAAAGTCACAATCAGGCAAATATAAAGCATGGGCTTTATGGAATTTAATCTCGTGACCAACCCGTATTTATATCCAGATAGATGTTTAAAAATGATACCTTATTTCTTAATTAAACTCCATTTTACATATGGTGTTATCAGTGGTAGATGTTAATCAAAATGACAGAGCATAACAAAATAAAACCATTTTAATTTTGTTAATGTTTAGACGTTTCCATTCATTTTTAGAGATGGATTACATCTCTAAATACCAATATGATGAAAACTTCCAAAATTGACGTCTTCTGGCATACGATGACGTCATAACATACATGTTTCATTGATTTAGTCAAGGTAGAATATTCTGTATGCTTCCTTATTACCTCTGCTATGTCTCTGTTCAGATGCACACAATAAATAAGAAAGCAGTAAAAAATCTAGGATTTTTCTTTCCACAAAGGCCTACCGTTCACGTTAGCTCAGCCGGTACAGCGCTGGCTCCGTGATCGGGAGGTCGTCGATTCGTATCTCTGCCGCGACTGACCTAGTCCATAAAATGGGTAGAAGTGAAAGTTGCGAGTCTTTCGCATGAGAGCTTAAAAACCAAGGCCCCGTGTCAGCAGCAGGTGTTGGCACGTCAAGATCCGTCACTGCTCAATGGCCCTGAGTGTCGAGTAAAGGTCAAAATTTGAAGCCTTTCACCGGCATACGGTGACGTCTCCATATGAAGTGAAAAATTCTCGAGAGGGACGTTAAACAATATACAATCAATCAATCAATAAACAAAGGCCTAAATTAGAATTTACTTATTTCATTATCAATATGATAGTGTCACTTACCACCCGGCCCCACCCCTTAAAGAAAAAAAATAATGAACAAACATTACTACTGTTTACTTCAGAGAAGAAAATACACTCCAACAAAATGTGTATTTACTTAAATCCATATTTTAAAATGTTAACAATGCATGATTTGATAACAATTTTTATATGTGTAAGAAAGTAGTCTGAAATCAATTTAGATCCGAATGCAGATCACTCCGTTTGCAGACCCCTCCCACTACCCCAATAAAACTCTTTAGTATGCAGTGAAGAGATGTTTCTTTTACAAGTCAATCAAGAATACAATTACACAAGGTTCTCAAAATATAAAGTTAGGATATGTTTTAAACCCACAAACTTATTGCTCAAAAGATTTTCACTCTTCATACAGAAAAATTTAGTCAGGCAAGCTTTATAAAAGGCTATTACTTGTATGGATAATAAAAATTGATTTGGACCTAACGGTTTTGAAATTAAACTCCCGTAATTTCCAAACGTTTATCAATCAGCACACTCCGAATTTAACTCAGATTTTTTAAAAGACGTACTTGAGTCAACATATTTAATTTTTAAGAGTACTAATCTGGTTAGATTAAAAAGTAAAATATTATCAATCATATTACAAGCAGCTTTCTTTTATAGGTCACGTAAAGACAAAATGGCACAGACATATCTACTGTTTAGCATAATAATTTTAATCTGCATGTCAGGTAAGGATTTGATTAGTTTTCCTTTACGTGCTTTTCATCCATGAATCGAAGAATGCAGAATATAACTGCAGAACTTCTTAATAAAAAAGGGCATGTCAAATGGGATCATAATCAGCATTTGACATATTCTTGTAATTGTATGGCATTTGAATTTATGTATTGATTATATGAAAAGATTGAGTTCTACGAAAATGCTTCCGATTGCGTAATAAAATACAGTTGTCTACGGTATCTATAGGATTAAATCTTTGAAGAACACCACTTTATTTTAGCTGATAAACACAAAATCAACTCTGAAAAGTATTCCAGAGAGACGAAATATTTTCCAGACATTTTGTTAGCAAGCAAACATTGAATTAGATAAGAAAAACATGGATTTCTTAAAACAGTTTTAGTTCCATTTCACAATTTCATTTGAAACGACATCTTGCTATCGAAACACCTGCAATAATTTTAAATAAAGATGGAAGAATTAAAATATATTTGTATGTTATCTTATTTTTTTTTTAAAAATATCATTTCTTTTTATTTATTGCATAGTATATGAGTTTAATTTACACAACACTCATTAGTAAAACTTTTTTCTTTAATTTAGCATCCGTTATTGAAATGGGAGTGACATGGTTTGATGCACAAGAAACTTGCCATAGGAAGAATAAAAAAATGATTGTTGATACATCAGCTGCAACTGAAGGGGATATTTTTTGGACAGGACGCTATACATCTCTATCAAGATGGATAAAAATCCTAGGTTTTTCCTATTTCCATCACTTAAACTATGAATTATATATTTTTACGCGTTGAGAAAGACAAACATCATATTAAATTTGATTTTCAGGTAATTTTGTTTTATAGTTTTATAGGGAAGAAGGTTAACATAAAAAGAACAAGGTATATTCAATATAAATGTGATCATGCATTTTTTTCTGCACTGATAAGAGATCAGAAATAAAGAACATATTTTATAGTAAGGCATCCTTCGTTCGTCCATCCGTGTGTCCTTCTGCTTGTCTGTAATTTACATGTATTTTTCAAAAAAGTACTCCTCCAATAGTTTTTGGTCAGAGTTTTATACATTTTGGCACACACGAAAACTAATTCAAGAAACACAATTTATAAGATAAATTAACCGAAATACTTTCAAAATGCCACTTTTGCTACAGATTTGGTCTGATTTAAAGATGGTCTGTAAGTCGCAAAATGTGCCTCGCGAGATTGAACGATAATTTTAACTTCCGGATACCTCAAACATGGAATTGTGTAATGAGTTAAGCATGTTTCTGGTTTACATAAAGTTTTCGAGGAAATTTAAGTAGTTTTACAAATCAGATAGGTTTTCCGACTTACGGTGAGTGATTTGTGTCTCTTATAAGCTGGGGTTCGATTGTCAACCAGAAAAATTTCTATCAAAGTACAGTCAGGTAAACAAGTCAGAGAATGACATTGATTTCGATGAACGGTAGTGCAATGACTATTAAAAATTAATTATCTGTAAAGTACTTTCAAAATGCTACTTCTACAGTTTTTTTTACTTAGATTTAAATATTTCTTTGTACACAAGTAAACCTCACTTAGATATACAGATATAATTCTTTTTTGCTTTTGCAAAATGTAAAATACAATTGCTATTTTTCATTTCCTCTCATATGCATGTAAATACAAACCAGTAGAAATGCAGTCTCATAAGATTTTTCGATTCTAGAATATTGAACTTATATAAGATTTTAAGTCATGATTCGGAGTTGTTGTTTTCCATGTAGAACAATAATAAAAATTGTCATGCTATAAAGACCTTCTAAATGTTAATCGCAACACCATTAATTTGAGTATTTTCTCATATTTTCTTTTAAGGTTGCTGACAACATCAATCTTCAGTGCAAACTTAATTTAGAAAAAATATACTAGTATTTTCTGCATGACCTGAACATATCTAAGACATTTGGTTGTTCAAAGACTTTTGCACAATTTATAAATGAAAGTACAGCGTGTATCATATTAATGCAAAAATTATTGTGGACAATTTAACAGCTGTAGACACTATTAGCATAAGGTTAATTAACTTGAAATGATCATACTGCCAGGAGTCTATTTTAATATAACAGAAACAAAAAGGTAGAAATTTTATAAATTATGACATCATATTAGAATTACATGAAGAGTCAACATTTTTATTGTGTTTGCATAGAATTAAAGTATGAGTATAGGGAAGTTTTCACAAATTAACTTCACTTTAAAGGCAAAAAAAAAAAACAATTTAAAAAGGAAGCGCCGGAAAAATTTAAATGTATTTATCTGATCATTGTAATCCTATATGGCAAGGTCATCCAATCTTTATTTTTCTCGTAAAACTAAATTGGAACATGCGGTAGGAGGGATATGTTTTGATTATCTTGCTGATTGCATCAAAAACCTTGGTCTGACGAATTTTTTTTCCCTGGAAAAGTATATTTTAGATCAAAGTAACTTAAACTTTTCATCTCATGAGTACATTTTCTACCTGTAAGCATGTAATGAAAATCATAATGTATTTAACCAATTCTGCTTCTTGTTTTATTCGTGGTTTCTCTTTATATTCAGCCCCTCCTTTATGACATATTTTCTCAAGATCCATCATATTCATTTATTCATTCCTCTGAAAACCAAAAGTATGCTTTGAAAACATGCTATCCCTGCAAACATATGTATTAATATAGCAAACACAGTTGCCCTTTCCAGAAAAAAATCTTACGACTAAGACTAAAATTTCTCTCCACTCTACAACAAATATATAAAGCTGCGAAAATCTTATTTTTTTTCTATTACATTACGTATATCAATATTCTATTATTCAACTGTACACGTAATCACTTATTCAGAAGAAAATATTTTTATTAGATAAAAATTACAGAGTGGTAAAATTTTAGTTTTAGTCGTTAGATTTTTTTATGAAAAGGACAACTGTTTTGAATAGATCTTTGATATGATGTATCTAAATTGCCAAATTAATTTTCCAAGGTTGTTATGCTGATGCCGAAGTAGAAAAACAACTACTCTATAGCTTTAAGATGCAGTATCCATCTCACGGACTTTGCCAAGAAGAATGCCTTTTGTTGAATAGTAATACATTTGGAATAAAGGTAAGTTCTGAGTAATCGCTTTTAAAATGCCACAGGGAATCTCTCTGATTTACCATATGAATTTAGGCATAGAGGTGATCCTTTACAACTTTTTGTGAAGCCTTCCATCTATCTGACTGTCTAGGTGTCCTTCTTGGTTTTTGTCCTATTTTCTAACGCTTACAGATATTGAGGTGACTTAAGTCTACAATTATATCATGATGAGTTACATGTACATTGTACATATCAAATTCACTTTTTCTTCTAACGCTTTTTATTTTGCTTCATTATACATTAATTTGATAAGAGTGTTACATGCAAATAATTGGCTGTTAAACACACATTTTCTGATAAAGATTCTTTTCATATTCAAAGTCATATATGGCGTATTTCTGAAGTTCAGACAAATTAAAATTAAACAAATCTTTCTATTTATTTTATTAGTTAATGTAGAGAGAGTTTTTTTTTTTTTTTACGTTTTTTAATTTATTGAAGATCTTAAATTTTACCAAAAATATAAAATTTTGTTTCTTCTTTTGGATAAATGTCTAAACATTCATAAATATTGAAGAGGACAAGATAGGGTAACAGCCGAATCTGGCCCCTTATTTGATATAAAAATCAGAACACTGGTAAAATTATGATAGTTTGTAGTTAAGAAATTAAAATGATGCTTACTTTAAGACAAGTCCTAATTTTGATTGAAAGCTTAATTACATGGAAGCCACTAGAGGGTGCAGAAATATGACATTTTCCCGAATTTCCTCAATTCTGGTGGATTTTCATCATATTTGGGATACATTTCTCTTCGGAAAACATAGAGCAAACGCTTGCCTATCTGAGATTTTTACACATTAATTGCGTCTGATATAATGTATAAAATATATAAATTTCGTAGATAGGCAAGCGTGTGCTCTATGTTTTCCGAAAGAAAATGTGCTGTAAAATTAATGAAAATTTGCATAAAAATGAGAAATTTCGAAATTTGACCTATTTCCTGACCTCACTATGACCCCTGTATATTCTAAATCTTAAAACCAACACTCATTTTGTGGCAGGGATGACAACAGGTTTTATGGATAAACTGTTGGATCATTCTGAAAGACTCCTAAATCTGTGGCCAAATACTGGTCTTACCCTATCTTGTCCTTTGTTAAAATAATTATCTTTATGATTTCAATATTATTTGGAATAAGATTTTGGAAAGTCACTTAGCGGTAGGTGACGGATCTACAGGGGGAAATTAAATGAAGTGTAAATGAGCTAAGATTATTTAATTTTCATCAGCTTCGTATTTTACATGTGCATGCACGTGCTCCTTGTGTATACATTATCACTGTTTTGTTTTAGAATGATACCTGTATCTGTTTACAAAGACCTGTTGAAGGCCAAAGAAAATTAGCAAGTATGTGTAACATCATTTGCAACAAGGCAGTCGACATTAAGTTTTCAACAGCTTGTGGTGGTATGACAACTTACAACGTATTTCAAACAGGTTAGAAAATAATACTCTTAATTTAACAATCACAATTTGTAGATAAAGCTGATATTCATACTAAAATTTGTATAATTTAGTGTAGCATTATATTCCCCTTTTAATGTCAGGAATGGACACCACGTTTGTTCAAAAAACACAGGGTTGATAAGGAAGAATACAGAATATTTTACCTTGACTAAGTCAGTGAAACATTATGACGTCATAGTAGGCGAGATGACGTCAATTTTAGAACAAAAGTTTTTTTGTAATATTGGTATTTAGAGATGTAGTTTATAAGATATTTTTATTTTGTTATGCTGTATCTGTCAATTTGATTAAAATCTAACAATGATGACGTCATACCGTATATCCGTTTTTTTTCGCGTGTTGGAAATTTTGCGAAAAAGTGGTAGATTAGTACAGTTTGTATTCTGCGTAAGTTATTTTTTACGATTTAATAATTTTTTGGTCTCACATGATAATGTATTTATGTCACATTATAGCTGACATAATTTCTGCGTGTTTTATATTTTGCGAATTAAAAATGGTCGCAAAAAATGCGAAAAATAGATCATCGCGAAAAAAACCGGATATACGGTAAGTTCACATCGAGTAACATGGGAATGGATCATATCGTGTAATGAGAATTTGGCTAAGACGGCATGTACAAAGATACGTAAAATGGAGTTTAAAATTAAATAT
Source organism: Saccostrea glomerata (assembly GCA_003671525.1). Lineage (NCBI taxonomy): Eukaryota > Metazoa > Mollusca > Bivalvia > Ostreida > Ostreidae > Saccostrea > Saccostrea glomerata. Next base: position 45,119 of record PRKT01000229.1, on the reverse strand, counting down.
TGGGAATATTATGTGAAATTTATATGGAGTTCAGTTAAATAAACAGGTATGCTAATTTATTTTCATCAATTATATTCTCTTTCGAAGACAGTCAGCTATATCCGTATCCCAGTCGGCCTTTCCTCGGCCATTCGTGGCAAAAATAATGCTATATAAAAAAACAAAACAAAACAAAACAAAAAAACAACAAAAAAAAAAAAAAACAAACAAACAAACAAACAAACAAACGTAGGGTAAGGTTTTCGCTCAAATGTGTGTTATAATTATTTTACTGACAGGACAGTGGGATTCTAGCAGCACTTTTTAGGCAAAATATATGTTTTTCGACTGTATTATTTACTCAAGGAAATAATTAAACTCCGGGGTATTGTTGTTTTGTTAGCTTTTTTATAAAGGAACATTTCGCTATTAACAGAAGTCACGAGATGTCGTGGTGGAGGCGTACGTCATTGCGTTAGACGCTCTTTTATCTTTATGCAATAGTTAATAAAAGTTTATGTTTGTCAGTGGTTTGGGTAAATTATCAAACTTAATTTTCTTTAAAAAGTCTAAATTTCCAGAGAAATGATTTATATGCTTCCTTAGCATTCCTGTGTAATATATTTATTAAAAAACTGTAGGTTTATAGGATTTTTTAAAAAAGGTATACATTCTACCTAGCTATATGTAGCTGTAAAATTCTAGCATAAATAAATAATTTTGTTTTCCTAACCGTGAATAAAAAAGTATATGTAACATGTTAAAAACCTAATACACGTGTTTCCATTTCTATTTTGTTTTCTCTGTGAAAACTCTCTGGACGTTAGTGGAGTTACTTTCTAGATAATGCTACCGGAATGTAATTTAGGCAGGTCGATAGGCCAGAAGAAGGCCTACTATGCAAAATAGGCATGCAAATCTCTTGCGCATCTGTCTCTGACGCTAAGGAGGCCAAATATACATGTAAATCTCGTGCGACTGCCTTTGTGTTTGATGTCAGTGGCCGAAGACTGTTTTAATTGGTATGGGAGTCCTCGTGTAATTCAAATCTATGTCTACATTTTTAAAAGCTAAATCTACTATTTTATTTCAAAATGAAATAGAAATATAAGGAAAAACTGTCTAGTTATGTCGCCCGTTATGCAAATTATCCTTTGTTTCCCACTTGATGCCCTGGCATACTATACTAACTAGAAGGTGATTCCACTACATGTCTAAGGCACCAAATTAAAAATGTACACTGTACATTATAACAACTGTGATTTCAAGATATCGATACAAGACTGTCCAATGTACCTACCATTTTCGTCCGACTAGTATGAATTATTCCGTGCTGCAGATATTTAGGCCAATATCAAAATTTCAAAGTTGTCCCGATTCCAACAACGCTACCACCGACAGTAATTGAATTGCTTAGAAAAACCTGGAGTTGACAAAACTGGAATGTTCATTAGGACAGTTTGATTCTAATTTTCAGTCCTTTGTCTAGAGTTTACACTTTTTGAAAAAGATTTGTAAATATAAGGGACTAAATACTGAGGAAAAACGTGGACAAAATTGCGCCATGCCACAAATGTCGTTAAGCCTTTCTTGTTTAAATTGTAGAAAACAAAAAACTTTTTATAGCATTCACGTTTAGCATAGTGGGTGTATTTTAACTTTGACCTACTTCATGAACTAAATACTCTACATGAGCATGACAAAAATCGCTCTTTTCAAGGATCACAGTTAAGTTTTCACTAGAATGGCAAATAATGCGCGCATGATTTGAAGATGTTCATGGCATGTGTTGCTGTTAACAGTATGATGACATAATCAATCTGAGCCTCACATCCGTCGAGGCCTTGAAGAAGGAAACAAATCTTCCTTTGGAATGTAATTGGTGCGTTTTTCATGCCAAAGAGCATTACTTTATATTGGTGAAGTCCATCTGATGTAAGAAAACATTATTATTTTCTTTTCGCTTTTTGGTAAGGATGCTTGCTAGTACGCTTTCAAAAGGTCAAATTTACTGACAAATTTGGTATTTCCAATTTTTCAATACATAAATCGATTCTAGGGATATGATATAAATCAGCTTTTTTGACAGAGTTCACCTTTCTTAAGTCCGTACATCATCGATAGGTACCATCCGATTTTGATACATGCACAAGAATACAAGGTTTATCTTTCATAATTCCAAAGGACCTCTATAACCATATGAACAAACACCTAGGACAGAACCAAAAGGACTACTGGACTACCACTCATGCAGCAAATATAGGACAAAATGATCGCCTTCGTCAATGTATGTCTTTTGCTGGTAACAGATCTTCAGCATTGTCATTAAGGTTTGATGAAAGCGTTTTAGCGCCCCCTGAAAATCAAGATGATAAGCAGCTGATCTATACTGCTTGATATCTATCTCATGCATGATTTGCTGGAACAACCCCGACATAAAATTCGATCCTTAAACTGACTGTATTTCCTTAGGTGACTCTTCAAAACTTGACTGGGCGTTAACTATGGTCTCTACCTAAATATTCTAAATAGGTATGGCTTCAGGGAATCAGGAGAATGGTAAGTAAATACTTGTTCCCCGATCTAGTCCAAAGCAAAGGTTCTGCACAATTCACCAACGACTAAACGGGTCTTCAAAAGCCTGAATGTTTTTGAGAGGAGCAGATGGTATTTCTGATTTGATTTACCTACTATCTGACAAACATGACATGTCTTACAAAACGCAAAAACATTCATTCTTAGCTAAGACCAATAAATAACGTGACTGAAAATCGGTAAACTGCTACACACCTTACTATTGGAAACCAAATGAAATATTTAGAATCGATACACTAAAAATGTATTAAACAAAAAAAAATAACTACTTTATTCTCAGAATAGAACTCATTCTCGCTTAGACTGGCTTGCCTGTCTGATATTGGATATAAGATATATTTCTTACGAATGAGACAGGAACTGCCAGTCTACTGTCGTTTAATACGAATGAGACAGAAACTGCCTCGGTTTACAGTAAAATCGTACACAAACCGAGGTGGCAGAAGATAGTTTCGAATAGAGTACCGGTCAAAAAATATAAAAAAATAGAGACACCTGAGGTTTGAATGCTTATTGTAGGAAATTTATAGCTAGAATATTTTATGGGTGCATTTGGAGGGAATTGGTTGCCTTGTGTATTTTATTGAAATATGACACTTTATTGTCACTACTACTGTATATGGGATATGGACTAGAAATACGAAACTACAAAATGTATGCTAAAAACTCACTCTACCGGTATTTCACCAGAAAAACGGGGTGGGTTCATAGGATGAATTGTAGCTTGAAAACGAGGTGGTTGAGTCATTATCTCTTGCTGTTCATTGGTATGTACAAATGTTATTCTGCAATATGTGTGGTAGCTTAGGTCATGAGCACGGGCCTGGAAGCAGTTGCGGCTGCGGAGAAATAGTGAAAACAGGCTTGATTAACATGAAATTTTGAGATTGTCCCTGTGCCATCTTTAGGGCTCCTTGTGTAAGTTGTACATGTATTATTCCTAAAAGCTTCAAATTCCTCATGGGAATACATCATACTGTTATTACATGTAGAGGGAATTTAAAATTTTTCAATGCACATTTTAAAAGCAGCTCAATATTAAGTAAACCGTCAGTCAAACGTTTTGATTGCAAAAAAAAAACTATCCTCTGCCACCCGAGTCGTATACAAAAAGCCAACACGTACACAAATCAAAAGTCAACTCGTACTCAAATCAGAAGTCAAATCGTACACAAACTAATGTCATTCGTGCATAGTTTTTCATATGTGATTAAAGGTATAGTTTTCCTAAGTGTACAAAAATTGAGGAGTCAACTCGTATACAAAGGTTTTTTCTTGTACATTTCAATCTATTTTATGCCTCTGAATATACCTTTACAATATGTGCAAATGGATTTTTTCCCCACAAGATTTTGAATTTATCGTTATTAGATCTGAGGTGTCAACTCGTACATATTTTTGTAATATTAATATTTATTTGATACGTATATGAGAGATTCTGTAAATTTAATTTTACATCTTAAACTACATAATCAATCAGATTAAATTGAATTTCTCATTGTTAAACATCACCAAAACAAAATTGTAATACGTAAAATTTACATTTTAAAAATTGTATTATTTCATGCAAGTTATATAGAGATATAAATATAATACATCTCGAAAGTTAGAAATTTTATGGCACGATGAAGTTATATATATATATTGTAGAGAGAAAATGCGATCGAAATAGATCGTAAGATTTTAATGGTATATCGTATCCAATTTCCATAAACATTGATGAAGTTTTTCAAATTTAAAAATGGGGTATTATTAAACAGAGTTTGCTAGAGTTTTATAGAGTACTTCAGAGTATGCTAGACAAATCGTATTTCTTAATATTATAAAACTATTTATGTAATTAAACAACTTGATTAAAAAAGTATTATAAAATTATATTGCAACATTTGTCCAAAATATTTGTATTTTTAGGGAATTTTTGACAAGAATGCAACATTCATGATTCAATGCATTAAAAATTATTAATACCCCGATCTTGATTACTAATTTGTTTCAGACATTAATTCTAACTAAATCTTGTCTATCTTAAAATCAAAAAAATTAAATTGATTGCATTACATAATATTTAACATTTTACACATTAACAATGAAATACTTGAAGTTTGATTAGATCGAGATCAAACGATTAACCGTTACCTGAAATTAAAAATTAAAATAACTTCTAAAATAAGGAACACATACACGTTTTATTATTATCCCCGCTTGAAAAGTGGGAGGGAAGATAGAAATCGTTATGTCCGTCCGTACGTCTGTTACGCTTTGGGGTATCCATCTCTTATCCGCAACTTCTCTTATACTACTTAGTGAAATTTAATGAAACTTTCACAGAATCTTTGTAACATATTGCCATTGAGACCTTTTATTTTACCTTTTTATACGACACGTATTTTAGGTTTCCCATAGCAAAATATGGACATTGCCATTATAGTATATATTCTTCCCTATTATATCATATATGGCGACTTCTGAATAACATTTGATATTCCTCTTTACACATTGCCGTAAAGCACCATATACCAGAGAGAGCACTGAGCTCACTTAATAATACCCCCGCCTGTTTATTATGTTCCCCAAACGAAGTTGGGGAACATATTGTTTTTACTCTGTTTCTTATTATTATTTTTCTTCTTTCTGGGTACTTATTTGTCCGCGAATGATCTTGTAAACTGTTCATCCGATGTAGGTAAAACCTTTATAGGGTAAGTAGACATGTTATGTAGATTTGCGGAATCAAGGTCATTTTGTGCGCACTGCTTGCAAGAGCGCGCACGTGCAACACGTGGAATGACCAAGATAATAGATGTAGCCGTAACTTTTCCATTTTTTAATGAAATGTTTTGAAAATTATAATATAAGTATATATTAGTATTATAGACAACAGGACGTGGTCAAATTATCATGAACTCACGCGCATGCACGTGCGCTTCGCTCTGATTGGCTGAAACTAAAATATCAATATCTTTCTTGTTTTTTGACAAAATACTTTGAAATTTTAAATATAGTCAAACATTAGAAGGTTCTACAACATGATATATAATATTTATCATGAAAGTACGTGCATGCACGTGCGCTGCAATCTGATTGACTTAAATTTGAAATGCCCATAACTTTCTTAATTCTCATTTAATCAGGATGAAATTTAGAATTTGAATAGGTATAACAGATTCCTACATTATGCTACTTTCAAAATTGAATGCATGGACATGCACACACTTGCGCATGCGCAATGCGTAAAATGATTAAAATACTTGAAAAATAGTAACATTTATATCTGTATTATTTCTTTTGATTCTCAGGAATTCTTTAACCAACATGGCCAAGATCATCTTGCATATGCATGCGCGCGCAAGCGAAACGTAGATATCATTGTAACTTTTATAATCTTGAATGAAATATTTCGATAATGAGCAAATAAAAAACGTATTACAGAAACAAGGCACAAAAAGGGATTTGGGGAGCGTTTGGGGAACATCTGTAACGGTTCCCGTTACAATTATCACTAGTTCAGATCGGAATCGGTTTAACTTGGGGAAAATCATGTAAAATAGGTAAATTTGACACCTTTTATTTCTCTCAATATACCTGTTCCAACCAATTTTATTAAGTGACTCAAAAGTTTGTACGTTGTGTTCATAATAACATGAGGTAAAAATTATGTCGTAGTACACTGTAATGTATTGGATTTTATTACGTATCGAAAATTGAATACTGAATTCAGAAAGTCGCTTGCTCAACTCGAGTTTGGGCCACATAATTTATTTTATAAAGAAGTATGATTTGGAGTCTTATTCGTTGTAAATTAAAAGATAAGGGTCTATGCTATAAATAATATTGATTGACACATCCATCTTTTGAGTATCTGTTAGATATAAAACAAAATAAAAACGTTACAGTAGAAATTTTTTTACCCTCATGTTGACCTTTTTGCAATTAAAATTAGACATTCACCAAAAATAGGACTATTTTTTTTATGTTGTTATGTGTCACGTTTTTGCTTTATTAAGTCTACATGCAAAAAATAATTAAAATCCATGACATGCGATATGCCACTTATTGTCTGGTTTTTCGGTGGACTGCCTCTAAATACAGTAAACATTTACTTTTTTAACACAGTATACATAATAGAAAAACCTATCGTGGCCATTTGAGATTCTCTGTGACTTTTTTGAATATTTGGAAATATTTGTTCAGTTTGTTCGAAGATTTTTTTCTTGAAATGATGATGTGACATACGACCCCTGATAAATTTACAAAATATTAAATGCCCAAAATTTTCTTTAATTTGCAAGCAATTTACCACTGATATTTGTAGCATAAAGGAATATTAATTTTAACAAAAAAAATAGAAACGTAATATCTAGTCCCTATTTCTCTGTACTCAAGTATCTTTGGTCTCTTTGCACGTCCGTATACATTAGACAGTGCATTCATACACTTACATCAATCTAAGAAAACTCTAAATACACGAAGAAGCGGAACATTCTGGGCAAACATGAAATTCAAGACAGAAGGTAGAAATAATGACCATACATGTTGACCTTTCTGGAATGGTCCAGAAGTTTCTTTGTGTTACTTAATACATGTATAAACATGATGAAGCGATACAAACATTATTTCAATTTCAACACATCTCAAAACATAAGGCAGCCTACTTTATAATTAATGGCTTGTATATTTTTTTTTATATTCCAAGTTTACATGTAAATGTATTAATTTTATTTTGTGCTTTCAATTCAAAAATAGAATTTTGTCAAGTTAAGAAAAACACATCTGTATGTATTTTTTTTAGGAAATGTGTGTTTTTTTTCAGTATATGATACTTTATTTATTTACTCTATTATAATTTGCATTATTTATTTGCAGACTTATACGATGCCCACCAATTACATAACCCGGATTTGAATCTTTGCCTTGCAATAGAATGCAGAACAGCCTATAAAAAGTTTCGTTATGACAGCTGTTCTGAATTTCTTCTTAAAGTCTGTCAGCATGCAGATGAAAGTACAGGTAAATAATTTTCAACATATGTGATTTTTTGAATCGATGTAGATTCTATTTGATTTTTCTGATTTTTTTTGTTACCAATTTCCCTTTTCTCATACAATTCACCTAACTAGGTATATTTTAAAAGGTTATACTACTCTTTTAGCTCCAAGCTAACATAAATTTATTTTCACCTGTAAAACTTTACTGAGTGTGATTTGTGGACATTTGTCATGTTATTTTAAGTATTAATTAATATTTTACAATTGTCCTTACTTTTATGCAAGAAAATACATCTATATTATTATAAATGTAACATGATCCGAAGGGTCGTACATGTATCACGCCGAGTTGACCGGTGTAAAGACGAATAATGACCCCCATCGAATAATGACCGGGGGTCATTTTCGACAGCGAAAAATGACCCCCGGTCATTATTCGACGTGGAAAAATGACCCTTTTGCCCGTAGAAAGAGTGTCACCATCCTAAAAATTTGCAGAACCCACGTGAAGAAAAATGACCCCCGTAGAAAAATGACTCCCTATGGAATAAAGCTGAAATTTTTAGGGGGCAAAAAAAAAAAAGATAATGAAGCATATTGGCCAAAATGCTCACCTGAGATAATTTGGAATTAAATGATGATATGTTGATCTCATAACATTACACAATTATAGCTGTATTTCAAGGTCAATGCGATGATTCTGAATCTAAAGGAGTAAAAGATTTATCGAGCCTATAGGGTTAGGTAAACATTGTTTTTCGATGGTAAAAATCATTGAACTGACAGAAAAAATTAGCAGTATTATATATTATTATATCCTCTTGAAAAGCGGGAAGGTATATAGTGATCGGGACGTCCGTCCGTCCGTCTGTTGCGCTTTGGGGTATCCAATTCTTATCCGCAACTCCTCTTATATCTAAAAAAAATGTGTTTGCGAAACAGCTATGCCCCTGTATGGCAATATAGCGAAGATTAATCTTTTCTTAAATGCAATTTAAATATATTGGTACCCAAAGTAGGATTTCTCACAAGAAATACAATTGCAAAACAGGAAAGCCCTCGCACCGCTTGCTTAAAAGTAATGACTAAGGATAAGCTTTTGAAAGGAAGAACAAACTGAAAGGTCAAAGGGTCAAAATTGATGGTTTCTTAATAAAAGTTTAATGTAACAAAGATTACACATGTGAAGTATGAAAATCCTAGTCCTTACTGTTCAAAAGATGTGACCAAGGTTAAAGTTTTTTTCATAAGTACGGAAATCACAAAGGTCAAAAGGTCAAAGTTTTTAGTATCCAATGAAAGGTCATGCCAAAAAAAATACATATGTGAAGTATGAAGGTACTAGTATCTACCGTGTAAAAGTTATGGCCAAAGTAAAAATTTGGCATTTTTGTGTAAAATGGGACAAACTCCAAGTTAAAGGTCAAAAGGTCAAATTTGGTTGTACCCAAAGTAAGGTCTTGTCACAAGGAATACGCAAATTAAATATGAAAGTCATAGCTCCAATAAATGAAAAGTTATGAGTTCAAGGTTAAAGTTTTTGCTGATAAAAAGACCGCCAGACAGATAGGCAGACATACAAATGGACACGATAAAACTATATACCCCCGAAACTTCGATTAAGGGGACATAAAAAGAAATGGTCTTCAATTAACTTTTCATATTATGATACAGTATAAAAAAGACGTTACGAAAATGAACATGTTTGTTCTGATTTTTATATTAAATTCTCTTAAAAATGTACTCAGAACTACGTAAAAGCGTGGAATAAAACAAGAATTAATAAATGTAATGAATACTGTGTGCTAAATCAAAAGTTTATGTCTACATGTATAGTTTTTGCATTAGAATGTGTATTTTACACTAGACAATAGCATTACAGAGCATATTTTTAGGTGTTATACCCACCCCAACCCCTTACGTATTTAGGAGGAAGTCGATCATCAACAAAAACAACAACAACAAAAAAAAACCTACCCTACGTTTATTTTTCTATAAGGAGGGACTAAAAATAAGCTTAAAATAATCTACTATTCTACTAATTTTCAACTGTTAAGGCCGGTGTAAAGACGAATAATGACCCCAATCGAATACTGACGGGGGGTCATTTTTTGCTGTCGATAAATGACCCCCGGTCATTATTCGACATAGAAAAATGACCCTTTTGCCCGTAGAAAAAGTGTCACCACCCTAAAAATTTGCAGAACCCACGTGAAGAAAAATGACCCCCGTAGAAAAATGACTCCCTGTGGATTAAAGCTGAGATTTTCAGGGAGCAAAAAAAAAATTAGATAAAGAAGCATATTGGCCAAAATGCTCACCTGAGCTTATTTGGAATAAATTGATGATATGTTGATCTCATAACATACGATTATAGCTATATTTTAAGGTCAATGCGATGATTCAGAATCTAAAGGAGTAAAGATTTATCGAGCCTAAAGGGTTACGTAAACATTGTTTTTCGATGGTGGAAATCATCGTACTGACAGAAAAAATCAGCAGTATCACACATTATATTATCCTCCGCTTGAAAAGCGGGAGGGTATTTAGTGATCGGGACGTCCGTCCGTCCGTCTGTTACGCTTTGGGGTATCCATCTCTTATCCGCAACTCCTCTTATTTATAAAAAGATGTGTTTGCGAAACAGCTATGCCCCTGTATGGCAACATAGCGAAGATTAAACTTTTCTTAAATGCAATTTAAATATAATGGTACCCAAAGTAGGGTTATCTCACAAGAAATACAATTGCAAAATAGGAAAGCCCTAGCACCACTTGTTCAAAATTAATGACTAATGATTAATGTTTGAAAGGTAAGTCAAACTCAAAGGTCAAAGGTCAAAGGTGATCGATGGTTTCTTAAGAAAGATTTAATGTAACAAGGATTACATTTGTGAAGTATGAGATTACTAGTATCTTCAGTTAAAAAGTTATAGCCAAAGTAAATAAAAAAATTGGCTTTTTTTTTTTGTAAAATGGGACAAATTCCAAGGTAAAGGTCAAAAGGTCAAATTTGGTGGTACCAAAAGTAAGGTCTTGTCACAAGGAATACGCAAATTAAATATGAAAGTCATAGCTCCAATAAATGAAAAGTTATGTTCAAGGTTAGAGTTTTTGCGGATAAAAAGACGGCCAGACAGATAGGCAGACATACAAATGGACACGATAAAACTATATACCCCCGAAACTTCGATTAAGGGGACATAAAAAGAAATGGTCTTCAATTAACTTTTCATATTATGATACAGTATAAAAAAGACGTTACGAAAATGAACATGTTTGTTCTGATTTTTATATTAAATTCTCTTAAAAATATACTCAGAACTACGTAAAAGGGTGGAATAAAACAAGAATTAAGAAATGTAATGAATACTGTGTGCTAAATCAAAAGGTTATGTCTACATGTATAGTTTTTGCATTAGAATGTGTATTTTACACAAGACAATAGCATTACAGAGCATATTTTTAGGTGTTATACCCACCCCAACCCCTTACGTATTTAGGAGGAAGTCGATCATCAACAAAAACAACAACAACAAAAAAAAACCTACCCTACGTTTATTTTTCTATAAGGAGGGACTAAAAATAAGCTTAAAATAATCTACTATTCTACTAATTTTCAACTGTTAAGGCCGGTGTAAAGACGAATAATGACCCCAATCGAATACTGACGGGGGGTCATTTTTTGCTGTCGATAAATGACCCCCGGTCATTATTCGACATAGAAAAATGACCCTTTTGCCCGTAGAAAAAGTGTCACCACCCTAAAAATTTGCAGAACCCACGTGAAGAAAAATGACCCCCGTAGAAAAATGACTCCCTGTGGATTAAAGCTGAGATTTTCAGGGAGCAAAAAAAAAATTAGATAAAGAAGCATATTGGCCAAAATGCTCACCTGAGCTTATTTGGAATAAATTGATGATATGTTGATCTCATAACATACGATTATAGCTATATTTTAAGGTCAATGCGATGATTCAGAATCTAAAGGAGTAAAGATTTATCGAGCCTAAAGGGTTACGTAAACATTGTTTTTCGATGGTGGAAATCATCGTACTGACAGAAAAAATCAGCAGTATCACACATTATATTATCCTCCGCTTGAAAAGCGGGAGGGTATTTAGTGATCGGGACGTCCGTCCGTCCGTCTGTTACGCTTTGGGGTATCCATCTCTTATCCGCAACTCCTCTTATTTATAAAAAGATGTGTTTGCGAAACAGCTATGCCCCTGTATGGCAACATAGCGAAGATTAAACTTTTCTTAAATGCAATTTAAATATAATGGTACCCAAAGTAGGGTTATCTCACAAGAAATACAATTGCAAAATAGGAAAGCCCTAGCACCACTTGTTCAAAATTAATGACTAAGGATAAATGTTTGAAAGGAAGGTCAAACTCAAAGGTCAAAGGTCAAAGGTGATCGATGGTTTCTTAAGAAAGATTTAATGTAACAGGGATTACATTTGTGAAGTATGAGAGTCAAGTATCTTCAGTTAAAAAGTTATAGCCAAAGTAAATAAAAAAATTGGCATTTTTTTTGTAAAATGGGACAAATTCCAAGGTAAAGGTCAAAAGGTCAAATTTGGTGGTACCCAAAGTAAGGTCTTGCCAAAAGGAATATACATATATTGAATATGAAAGGCATAGCTACAATAAATGAAAAGAAATGGTCAAGGTTAAAGTTTTTGCGGAGAAACAGACCGCCAGATATACAGACATACAGACGGACACGATAAAACTATATACCCCTGAATCTTCGATTACATGGACATAAAAAGAAATGGTGTTCAGTTAACTTTTCATATTATGATACAGTATAAAGAAGACGTTACAAAAATGAAAATGTTTGTTCTGATTTTCATTTTAAATTCTCTGAAAAATATACTCAGAACTGGGTAAAAGGGTGGAGTAAAACAAGAATTTACAAATGTAGTGAATACTGTGTGCTAAATCAAAAGGTTATGTCTAATTGTGTAGTTTTTGCATTAGAACGTGTATTTTACACTAGACCATAGCTTTACAGAGAATTGTTTTTAGGTGTTATACCCACCCCACCCCCTTACTTATTTAGGATGAAGTCGATTATCAAAAAAGCAACAAAAACTTGCCTACCGTTATTTTTCTATAAGGAGGGACTATAATTAAGCCTTAAAAAGTCTACTATTCTACTAATTTTCAACTGTTACTTTGCCAGGATACTTTCAAGTAAACCCCCACCAACATTTAAAGTATGCTTTAATCATGGCGAAGTAAATTATGATATCATAGAACTTGGGCGAAGGCTTAACTTCATTTCAATATTTTATCTAGAGCCTCTTTTAGTATTATTGAAAGGTATAGAGTTTTAATAAAATTTTTGCTTTTCATTTTTTTTTTTTTTTGGTTTTGATTTAACGTATTTTTTTTTTGGGGGGGGGGTTTAAAAATTTCCTCCTCTTTCATTGTCAAAAAGGATTTGCCAAACTTATACAAGCTAAAAGTTGAAATGAAGGAAAATTTAATTTTTTTTATTAAAGAGTATTGGAACCTGATTGTTGCATGGTTTGATATCTAAAAACAAGTGGAATATCATTCTTTAAGCAAACACTATAAGGAGGAAATTAAAAAGAAATTTTATTACTTGACAATTAAAAAATCTCTTTTCACTTTAAAGGGGGTCATTTTTCAATGGGGGTCAATTTTTTATCGGACTAACATATACAATAATGACCCCTATGACACTTTTTCTACAAAAAATGATTTTTTTCTACGGGTAGGGGGTCAATTTTTGTCGGTGAAAAATGACCCCCGGTCATTATTCGATGGGGGTCATTATTCGTCTTTACACCGGTTTACACGGTAAAGCAAGCTGTATAGACCTTGCTGTATACAGCAAAATGTTACTGTGTGTACGGCGCTATTACACGGAATTTAAACCTCCCCGAAGTCGTATATTCCACGCGTTCGAATAGAACTTGTCTCTATTCAGTAGAGTAAGTTGTATGAGACTTTTTTTTCTCTGGCCAATCGGTGGCCTTGGATTTGTGTAATCTATTTATGCTTCACTGACCACTTCATTAGATGCAATGTATTGTTCTTTTTAAAAACATTTTTAGAAAATTTAGTACATGATTTTATAATATATGCATGTGATAAGACTATCTAAAGAGTATATTGCTACATGAATAAGGGAATTTTGAAAGTCATCATATTGCATTAGGGGACAGAAATATCTCTACAATTAATGTTTAAAATGCATTGGTCACAATTCAAATCTTCGAAATATCAAACTATTATCACAAATCTTTTTTTGAGAATAAATCTGTTTTGCATGGAGTAAATCTGGAATATGTGCAAGAATGTCACAATACACTTTCAAGTAAATTTCTCTCAAAGTGTTTAATATTTTGCATTACATGTTGGTATATACTTTCTCAAACTCAAACTAGTCTTTTGATTTTTTTTCTCAAATCTGAGATTTTTTTTCAATTCTGGGATTTTGCTACAAACGTTTTTTTCCGACTCAGACGAGGAAAAAAAATCTGAGAATTCTCAGAAATATTCAGATTTGTGTATACCAGTCTCAAACAAAATTATTTTATCTCACAGAATTATTTTACGGTAAAATGACTGCAAATGTAATGACGGTGTTCATTTTAATCAATAAACACAGGAAAATAACCTGCAAGCACAGAAATAATTTTATTTTTATTTTCTCCCAAAACTCCGGGATGGGAGGGGGGTAATAACGCACATGTAAAAAAAAAAATATAGAATTGTCCACGCATGGAATCAATCACGGTAATTTTACTTGGAGAAATAAAAAAAAAAGAAAGAATAATATGAATATTCTAGTGGCGTGTTGGACATAACAAGTACTATATCTTTATTTATACAGAGAGTCAATTAATTAATCAAATTCATATTTCAGTGTGGTATTTGTGCATGGAAAATTTATTACTACAATGTTCATGTTTATCAGAAAATGAAATATAACTGGATAAAATATCAAACCTCCTCGGTCCAGTCTTTTTTCTCTGGCATTCATATTATACTATAAGTGAAAATTATACATGTAGTTGCGCGCAAATATTAAAATGAATCTGTCTGAAATTCCATGGACAAATATTAATATTTCTGTTTGTTTCGAAGTAATATGGAAGTCACTATTTATTAATCATTGTTTTTTTTTTCACAAACAGTATTTTTTTTAGTATGACAACTTACATTTTGAAATTAAAAGTAGTATGATCCGTAGTTTTTAAAACTTTTACATCATTACTCAGTGAAACTTTTACTTACAATGTGATATTAGAGATAAATCAAATTATCATTACTTGATGAGCGTATGCGAGATTGACTTGGGTTTCCAATTCAATGATGATGACGATATTTCAAATTAAAATTTAACAGATTTTTTCTCTTCCCATGCTTCTATGTCGATCGAATCGAACCTAATTAGGGCGTTTATTTGTTTGCATAACAAAGAATTGAACCTAAGTTAACCAGTTTTACCGTGTGTACAGGTAGGTAACATATTACAAAAGTTGTATACGACAAGTATTATACAACTTGTATTATTATACTTTCATGTTAAATACTAAAATCTGATTGGTTTGGACGCAGTTAACAATCCGTTCTATT
This sequence comes from Saccostrea glomerata, assembly GCA_003671525.1. Taxonomy (NCBI): domain Eukaryota; kingdom Metazoa; phylum Mollusca; class Bivalvia; order Ostreida; family Ostreidae; genus Saccostrea; species Saccostrea glomerata. Next base: position 29,937 of record PRKT01000229.1, on the reverse strand, counting down.
ACCCTCAGCCTTAGCAACGCATGTGACAACGGGTAACACAATGATAATGCCACATGCGTGGATATTATGCGCGTACGGTTCACCGTAGAATTCTCAAAACGTCAGTTGCGCGTTTGAAAGAACTGGAATAATCTTGACGTCAATAAAAGCTTGCGTCCGATGTAGCTTACTTGAAAACAACAAACGACAGACGAAACATGCTTGCGAGTGCAGAAATAACGAAACTTTATATGATAAAAGACTCTTAGAGTATCAAACAAACAATAAAAAGGTCAGTAAATCTTTTTAGAAGTAGCGAGGAGTTTGAAAGCTTTTTAAACGGTAACCTAAAGATGATCGTCGATTTTTTTTTGCTGACTGATAATTTAAGAAGACATTCAGTATAATAAAATAAATGGTGCCTGTTTTGGAGGGTAACAGTTGAAATTGCCACCCCTCGGAAAACCATTGTCAACCTCCGCTGACGCGTGTATTACCGTGTAAACCGGCCTTTACTTTGCCACAATACTTTCAAGTATACACCCACCGACATTTAAAGTATGCTTTAATCATGGCGAAGTAAATTATGCTATGATAGTACTTGTGTGAAGGCTTAACTTCATTTCAATATTTTATCTAGAGCCTATTTCAGTATTATTGAAAGGTATAGAGTTTTATTTATATTTTTGCTTTTCATTTTTTTTTTATTTAAGGTAATGTTCTTTTTTTTGGGGGGGGGGGG
>PRKT01000229.1:0-29061 GCA_003671525.1 Saccostrea glomerata | reverse complement strand
GGGGGGGGGGGGTGGATGGGGGATAAAATGCATGAATTACTCGAAGCAAGAACAATAATAATATACAGCATATTTTTCCCTTTTCACCTGTTATTATTTTGTATCCCTTTAAAGGGGGGTCATTTTTCAATGGGGGTCAATTTTTTATAGGACTAACATACAAAATAATGACCTCTAGGACTTATTCTACAATTTTTTTTTCTACGGATGGGGGTCATTTTTTGTCGTTGAAAAATGAAATGACCCCCGGTCATTATTCGATGGAGGTCATTATTCTTCTTTACACCGGTGCGGATCATCATTTCAATTGAGACGCGAAGCGTCTTGTTTGATCTGGTGATCCGCCCCATTCAACTCGAAGTGAAACAGCTCCTTGGATGAAGTTACTGTAATAATGATCAATTTATTATATACCCGCTTAAACCTGTTCAAAGAATTTAAATAAACTTTATAGATCCATTATATAAATGTAATATTTAAACATTAAACAAAGCACAATGTCATTTTTCTGCGTACTGCATCATCCGTTTCAGAGAATGGTGATATTCAGAAAACCACAGTGTGGTGATCCGGAAAGTCGGATTACAACTTCACATGCTTGCACTAAATCAACAGTAAAATTCAGTGATACACAGATGGGTATATGATACAATGTTAAAAGTTTATGAGTAAATATAGGGTATATGGATAATTTGCACCGGTAATTATTTCCAGAGCCTTTAGTCATGTACAATAAAAGGGGCATGGACACAGTTTCCATTGAATTTTTCAAACCAATTTTAATGTTAACAATTCCTATCTAAGGCGTCATCTAATGATTAGCAAAAAATTGAACATAATTTGTTGATTAACAAAGGAGATACAGAACTTAAAGTTCTTCATAATGTAAACAAGGCTCGTTCCTTGGTTTGTTTACATATAGAAAATATCATATTTATAACAAAATGAAATTCAGCAAATCAATAAAAACTTTAGATATGAGCAAAAAATTGAACATATTTTGTTAAATAACAAAGAAGACACAGAACTTAAGGACAGATGATACAAACAAATTTTTTCTTTGAAAAAGATTTAATATCATGTCACATGTTTAGAAATGTGGATGGTTCTTAGAATTTTTTCTCCTAAGAACTTGAATATGAAAAAGACTTGGAAAATATTAATAATATTTCAATGAAAAAACAAATATACACAAATCACATTCAGTAAAGGTTTACAGGTGAAAACAAATTTCAGAATATGTTAACATGGTGCTAAATGTATAATATAAACTTTGTGATTTGTCTTTATTTTATTTTTTTATTGAAATATTACCCGTTATGCATAAATCATCCCATGTTTCCCACTATATCGTTGATGTCTCTGAAATTCTATACTAAATAGACAATAATTACTTATATTACTAAATTAATTACTTATCCATTTCATTGTGAAATAAAATTGTAGATTTAGACTTTAAAAATGTAGACTAAATGATTTAAATTCAAGAGGACTCCCATGCCAATTTCAATAGTCCTCGCCCACTGACGTCAAACACAAAGGCAGCCGCACGAGGATTACGTGCATATTTTGCCTCCCTAGCGTCAGACACAGAGACAGATGCGCACGAGATTTGCATGCATATTAGGCCGACTTAGCTTCTGACCTATCGACCTGCTTAATTTATATTCCGTTAAAATTATAAAAAAAAAAATCCCCTTATTTTCAAAGAGTTATCACAGAGAAAAAAAAATTAGAAATGGAAATATTGTTGTTAAAGGCTCCTCTCTAGAATTTTTCACTTTTATTGAGATGACACCATGTGTCGGTGGAAAACTACAAATTCAATCCTATACTTGGCACTCAAGGCTATTGAGCGCTTAGAAAATTGCAAAAGGGGCGGTTATTTTTGTATTCTCTTTATGATAGTTAATGTCATATTTTACCTTCCAAAAATATTTTGAAAATAAAAATAAATAGAAGAAACAACTAAAAAAAGTGTATCACTTTACTTAAAGTGAAGATAATCAACCCAAATTATGCTAATTTGTTCATTTTCCAATGAGACATTTGATGATAGACAAATTTCATTTTCATTTTCTTCATTTTTTTGATACGATTCTAGTTTATTTTAAACACTTAAGGGGGGGGGGCTAATTTCCTGACAACTGAAAAATATTTAATTGGGCGCTTATAGGAGTAGGGGCAGTTAATAGGGATAATACAGTATGTATCTTTTCTACGTATTTCTTTATCATGTTTTATAATTAACATGATTTCAGAATGTTATAATATACACATTACAATTTGAACGTATCTCGGAAAAAGACAGTCCTAAACTATCTTAACATAGATTGCTATTCAAAGCTACTTGTTTTATTTTTATGATTTTCCAAATCTTTTATCTTAGAATTAGAATATTGAAGAAGTAAAATGATTGTCATTTGACATACTTGCAACTAAAAATTATAAAAGAATGTCTGAAGGGGCGCTGATAATATCACTCCAAAAATGACCCAATTCAAAATGAAAAAAAACCCTTGGCAAATGTTTAGCTTTCAAAAGAAATGCAAATCTCCTCAGATTAGATGTATTAACACCTCACATCGCTTAAAGGAATATGTATTTTTAATCTTCTGTTTGACAGGGATGTTTAAAGTTTAAAGATTTTTTGTAATAGAAGGTCATTTTTCTTAAGGAATGAAGCTTATTTCAACTTATGTTATACGATTATTTAAACATGACTTGGGGGCAGTTTGTGCATTATAGAGCACGCAGTATTATAGTTAAATGATTGAAGAATATGCAGTCGGGATATATTCAACATAATTCATAGACGTCAAAAGCAAATTAAACGGGGGGTGGGGGTTAATATTGAAATTGGGCTAAACCCCAATTAAACCATAAACCACTATTTTCAATGCCCAGATAATGTTTATCTTTGCAAAAAAAGTGGAGGACGCAATCCGATAATTCGAAATAATATTGTTCATATTAAGTTTGAACTTGCAGTAGGGTTGATTTTTTTAAGCTGAAACAAAATTCTTTATTTAGTGAAAAAATAATACTCATTTAGATTAATATGTTTAAGTATATTTGCAGAGTTAATTAAAGATTTTCCTGTAAATATACATTTCACCAGAATTGAACTTTGTCATGCATTTTTATAAATTTTCAAATAGATATTTTTTGCTATGTAATCTAGGGAGCCCCTGGCATCCCTAGTGAGGTTTATTACAGGGGAACAATTGCGTATGTCGTTTACCCACGTTATCTTGTTATCACGTTTTAATGAATAAAGTATTATAAAAAAAATATGGGTACATTTCCAAATAAAATCAGTATGGGGAATTTTTTTTTATGTTATTACCCTTTAAACCATAATATTTAAAAGTATCTATTTTTAAACTATTATCTTGGGACGATTTTTTCATAATACGCCTAAACAGTGCTGCATGAGTCAAATACCAATAAACTATTCATACTAAATGTTACGTGATAATTTTATTTGTTGTTTAACGTCTCTGTCGAGAATTTTTTACTAACATGAAGACGCCATCACTTGCCGATGGAGTGATGGATATGGAGATAAGGAACAATATTTATTATCAAAGTCCATAAAACAATACAAAATAGGAGCGGGGCATACACGGACCTTCGAATCATCAGGCGTTGGATCAGGTGAGATCCAAATTATGTCATACACTCATGGAAACATGAATTGTGAAACGATTTCTTTCCATTTTTTGCAATCATAACAAGAAGCATACGGAAGTTGAGTCAGTCGGCAGATGATGCTTATTGCCTCATGGCACCTGATCCATATTCTGATGTTTTTGATATCTGTGTGTGTTCTGTTCCTGAGCATTGTTTGATTGGACCAATGACTTGGATACTATTTGTTATAACTGTATTTCTTTTACATAACATCTGTTTTGCAAAGTTTAGAAATGTTAAGATTCTGTCAGAATAATTTTTGAGACAATGTATGGATGTGTTTCTATGACATCAAGGTTACGTACATTTATTCTTGTCATGATAGAAAATCACTTACATGTAATTTAATGATTTTTTTTTGTATAGCAAATATTGAAAATTGGAACTGGACAACATCAATGGCCAATTGCATTGCCTTGGGTTCTTACTTATTTGCTGACATTGATTTGTCAAACGTAACCTCGGCATGTCTGAAATTAGAAACAAATATAACAATAACTGGCCCATCATGGCTTGGAGTTACTAAACAAAAGTTCATTAGCGTTGACAGGGGTTAGTCTGACTACGTACACAATTTCTAAAGTTCAAATATATGAGTTATATTCAGAATTTAATAAATAACTATATTTTTAAATGTATTTTGAGCAAATGTATGAACAGTTGACTTAGTTTTTTATGTTTTGATCTAAATTTACAACGTAGATAATATATGCTGGCGGTTAACTTTAAAGATGTCAGGACATCAGAACAAGGATACGAAATATAAATAGTAAATTTATGAAAAACTAAATTCAAACGATTTGCTAAGAATAGGGATTATTTATCTTAAACACAGTAAATGTTTAATGTTTCAGGCATGAATATCACGGAGGAAAAGAAAAGCACATTTGTAATGTGTGAGGTATGCAGAAATAAAATTTGCTCATTTAATCATTGCAGCAAGGAACTGAACGGTACTGTGAAGTGTGTGCCCGTAAGTTTTACGTTTAAATCATATAACTAATTAGATTGGTATGAGTTTTAAAAAAGAAAACAGATCTGAATAAATTATGTACACAGTGAAGTAGTCGAATATATGTCTTGCAATTGATTTTGGATATTGCGAGAAGTATACACTAGATATTATAAAATGATCAGGAATTTTTGGTGCTTTCGGATTGGTCAAGACGCCTTTTCCTGAGATGTACCTCAGAGTGAGTTCACCTCGTATTACGTTCGGGTAAGTTTACTCGGGTTTTCCCTCTTGACCAACCATAGATTTGCTTACAGTTTTTTCGACCAGTCAGATTGCGTGTTTCAAAGCATGTGTCGGTGTGAATGTAAACATGTCAGACGCCAGTACCAGGGTGATTAAACACTTTTGAAAGTAAATGGTTTAGTATTTATTGTTTTAATAATATTGTTTTCAATTTTTAACTACTAGTTCATAATTAGATACATGTAAGTCGTGACAATTATATTATGGGTGTTTTTATTTGATGGAGACAAGATTGAAAGTATCAAAAGTATGTGTTGTAAAATTCCTGATCATTTAATAAAACGGTTATTGACTTTTGAAATCAGTCTACTCGTGACTATACAGACCTCGTCAGGTATTGGTAAACCTCGACCTCCTGCCTCGGTCAACCAATACCTGACCAGGTCTGTATAGTCACGAGTAGACCTCATCAAAAGTCAATAATTGTATAAAGTTGCTGACGCATCACCTAAGATAATTAATATTCTACTGAAAATATTCTTTTGATAACCGGAAAAAAATGTATTAAACTTTACACATGCTCATATTTTTCTGAAAGTGTAATATCCAAGGAATAATTTAAAGACAAGTAAAGTGTATGTTAGTAATCATCTAAGGGAGATTCATCCCCTCAAACATAGGCCAAAATAGAGCATGGTAAATTTCATTAAAAATGCTATTAGACCATAAAAATACCTCATTAACTGACAAATACGTACAATCATTTGGTTTAAATTTACTTGAAAGTATTGCAAAGTAAATTGTTTAAGCAAAATATGAGCAAATAAACACCAATTAGATAACTTGTACCCAAAAATGTTGTTAACCTGTGTCAAATTTAGGCAAATTTTTCCCTATGAAATTGCTTGAAAATCCAGAAAAAAACGTATTTTTACAATTAAACTTTTTCAGAAAATTGTTGTACAGTTTCTTTGAAATTATGGTTCCTTTTCATAGCTTGAAAATTAAGTAGGGGTAAGTGTTTTGATATTTTTTATATCCCCACCCCCTATTTCTTTTTCAGCATTTAATGAAAATAAATCAAGGCATTTAGGCCTCATAGTATGTGTTTTATTCATGAAATATTCAAAATTAGTGTGATAATTTCATGTAATAATTGCAATTTTGTTACGAAAAGCTGTTTATGAACAAAAAGTAATCATTTAAATAATAAAACTTCAGAATAGTTTGTTGGATGTCCTCTCTTTCTCTTGCCCTGCGGGTTCCGGATTGGGTTCTGGTGTGTGGTGTTGGATGGTGGCTTCCCTAGGATCTGTCATATCCAGTCTCACTTTCTCAATCTGATTTGCATGGTTTTCTCCATCTGATTTTAGTGGTTCTTAAAACCTACTCTCTTCTAAAGTTCTTGTGAAAACAAGTCTAACCTGTAAAAAATTATTTTAGAAAAAAAAGATTATAATTTACTGGTTTTATCATAATGTTGTTCAAAAAATGTACAATCATTATTTTGTCTGACTTTGTTTTTATGAAGCCAAGCCTGTAGTTTAGACACAAATAATTTCTACATGTTCTACGATGTTTCAGAAATATTCCATTTTTTAACCCGCATAGACCTCCATAAAATGACGCTACCTAGTTTCTTACCGAATGTAAACAGTTAAATTTATAGATGTTATCTTATTATTTTCTTACGGTATGTCTATAAATTTGGCATAGATATTCTGCATTTACAATATCAAAGGAAATTTATCATATATTAAAAGCTAAAGTTGCAATGAAAAAGATAATACGAATGTTGTCGTCTGCACGCATAAGGAGACCCTTTAGGCCTAACGTTACGTACATGTTACATGTTTATGCTATGTTTGAGTTTGCGCCGTGACATATACTTAGTATTTTGAAACTTCTGTATCTATAATGCATAAAAATTGTTATTTTCAATAAGTTTTAAAGCATCGAAACCTACATTTTCGCTTTTCCACTGCGACTGGAACGTCATCAACACACTTCGGCCATGTCGGCGCTCTTGGCTTGCATGTTTGAGGACCGCTTTCGAGAATGTACCTGTAGGCCTAATTGTGATATCGGCAATTTTTTATTTTTTTTAAATTCCTGTCGGTTGGCTCTTTTAACGAATTGCCATTCGGCATTCCTGTCGCTTTGAAACGGGCGATCCTGTCTTCTTTCCCTCTCGATCATGTCGATTTCACTTGTCGACTTTCTTAGGCCTATGTCGTAAATTTCGTAATTTTGAGCACGTCTCGGTCATTAATACAACATAGATATAATTTTAATTTAAAAATAAATAGAGTTTAACATGTAAATCATAAAACCTTTAAAAACTTGTTTGTAATTTGTAAAATGATCATAAGAATTCATCCTTAAAGCAGTTAGAAATGACTGTTCGAATTGAACATTAAGAACAAGAAAGGTTAAAAATCCTTTTTGGTCCCTATTTTGTGATGTGACGAAGAGCAAAGCAAATATTCATCATTGATTCCATGTCTAAATATCAGGAATGCGTTGTAAATATAAATCTGTAAATACAGACTAATCGAGAAAAAATACAACACGTATCAGTTAAAATCTTTTTTAATTTTGCTTTGAATAGATACTACAAACATCTTCAATAACAGTTAGAACAACACAAATATATTCAACATCATTCGCAAAAGAAACAACGCAAGTGACACGGACAGCCTTATCTACACCATCAGTCTCCATGGTCACAGCAAACTCAACGACAATGACTCTAATTTCAACTGAAAAAGAAATATCTAAGGATACTAATGCTACAAATTCAAATGAAAACCAAAAAGAAAAAAAGGGTATGAAAAATGTTATGCCCAAATTTTGACATTGATTTGCAATCGCATAACATTCTTTTATTTGTTAATTTTGAACCTGGAAATTTGTCATAAACCTTTCTAAATATGCCATTTGTTTTATGTTTTGATAAAAAAAACCCATTCAATTTGTTCTGAAAGATATGCCTAAAATCAATAATTTGTAAATGTATTATAAAGTTTACATTATATTTATTTCTTATTAATTCAGATCTGGAACTTCTGTTCAGCATTTTTATTCCAGTTTTTCTGCTCCTCATTATCGCAGCTTTATTAGGATTCTTTGTTTATAAAAGGTATATATGGTGTAAAATTTTAAGAATGCTTTACATGTTGATTTTGATAAAATAAATTATAATTGTTATTTTCTATCACTTAGGAAACAAATAAAACATAAAAAAGACAAACCCCCAGAAGATCGGAAAACTACCTTGGGAGAACAAAACACTAATGGAGAAAATATAGATACTGATATTTCCAAAAGCACCAACAGTTACTTTATATTAGAGCCGGCTGAGTCGTGTTGCGAAATAAAGAAGAAATATGCAGAAGATGCTGAGAGTCCATATAATGAAAAAAAGGAGGGAGTATATGATCATTTAAGAGACACACAATCACGGAGAAAAGTTGATGATATGTATCAAACCTCGCCATATCTTCAGACATGTGATTTTACAAATTATGCCTTCACGGGAGTACTAAAATCTCAGAAATCTGAAGACACATATGATCATGCAAATATACAAAACTCATATATAAAATCTGATTATGACACGTTGCAGCGAGACTAAAAGTACTATTATAAGGATTTAGATACAAGTTCAGATTTTGAATATATTCCGCAAAAAATAAACCTGTAGAATTTTGGATAATTTACATGTTATGATATCACACAAATGTAGTCTTAATTTATAATCAAATTATAAAATCCAGAATTTCTGACATTGGGAAATCATATTTCACAATCATGAAAAAAAGCTGCGAAGCTCATCATAATCAAGTTAACTGTTTTTAAAACAGCTTTATATAACATTATATTTCTCATTGAGCCAATCGCGGACGTGGTGTAGTGGAGAGAACGCGTCTAGAGATGATCAAAACGTCGCGGTCTTCACATCCCTCAACTGTGGAACGTGCAGACCGGTCCTTCAGATGACACCGTATAAAGCGAGGCCCCGTGTCGGAGTAAGTGTTAGCACGAAAAAGATACCTCACTTCTCAATGGCTCTGGGTGTTGAATATAGGATAAAATTTGCAGGTCTCCCCAGGCAAGTGGTGTCGTCTCCATATCAACGAACAATTCTCGAGAGAGACGTTAGGCATCATAAACGCACATAAACACATTGAGTCTAATATATAATGCACATTCTGTTCCTTCCAACAATAACAAGAAATATATACTTAGAAACAACTTATTTCTCAGAGGTTTAATTTAAATTATGATATACATGTATCCTTCCTTTTGATATATCAAAATCTGTTTATAACCTCGTTGCAACACACATATATAAAATGCATTCATCACAAGACTGTCAAAACAGTTGATTTAACTTACAGACTATGTAATTTTCAATTAACTGTAGTATTATGGTTTACACTTTTTTAAATAAACTACTTTATAGAATAGTATGATATTTTCAAATTATTACAACACATAAGTCTTCTCAACAATTGTTGAAAAAAAAAATCACCGATGAAAACCAATGTTCTGCGACGAAGCTTAAAAAAACCCCAATAAATCTGTACTTTGCGGTACGTGTTTCGTTTAATCAGTATATTTTTGTGACTATTATTAATTTTTAAAACTGGTTTCATTAAAAAAAAAACAAAATATTGGCAAAATGACCATTGAGAAAGAAGTGAAAGCCCGTGGAATGTTGATAGCTGGATAATCCTTGCACCACGTTTACTTGCTTTTATTTAAGTTGTTAATTGTCCTTGATATTACATTTTAAAATCAACAACCATTTAAACACAGTTTTCCATAGGCTATGCGTCATTTTCATCGCCAGTTTATCATAATTTTAAAGCTTTGGACCACATTTAACCAAACCGAAAGTGATCTTGATCTTCGTCTGAGACCAATGTTTCGTGTCACACCATGTTAAAAAAGTGTTAAATTGTCCTGAAACAATATTAGAAACATGAAAACAAACAATCGAATAAAAATGGTACGAAATCCGTGCTCATGGCAGTCTAACATCATCCCATGGTGGTCAGCAGCTTTTATACAAACATTTGAATTTACCTGATCATTTTATTTGTCAGTGAAAGTTAGAATTCTCGAAAAAAATATCACCACACAAATAGTCCGTCGCTGTGTACACCTTTCCGAATACAACGAGAAAAATTTGGATTAGAAAACTAGGAACAACCTCTCCCTAAGGGTGTAATGACAATGTCAATAGTGTTGGAAATCTCTCCAGTCCACTGTGTAATAATGTAAATGTGATGGGACTTTTTAACCATACACAGAGACGTAAGCGTAGTCATGGGCATCGGTCGTACCATTAACGTGCAATACACGACGTCTCTTTTGATTCATTACTATCTTATGTAAATCAACAATTAGGTCTACATCATATTTGCACCAAACTTTACTCTGTTCCTTTGAAACTTTTAAAAAGTCTTCTTGAAAAGGCCAAGGAAAGTCCATTTTTTGATTCCAGGACACCAGAATATAGGCTCGGATTTGTGATTATGGATATTGCAAATCATAGGCTTTTTAAACCCGCACGTTTTACGGAAGAAAATGCAGCTAAAACAATCATTCTTTTCCTTAAACTTCAATATGCCAATAAAGGAACTGACGCGGTTAATATAAGTAATATTCTTAATCACAAAAGGGTCCAGTCTTGTATTCCACCATATTTCAAGTTAAAGACCACTCCTTGTATTTCTTACAAATATACATCGACCATTGCTTCCAAACTTTTAAATTACAAAAAAAACTTTACATGGCTTGGATACCGAATATCTGAAACATAATCCTCCATCGTGTTCATATTCTTCTTCGCCCTATAACTATAGTCCTGCTGGACACGTTATTACAGGTGACGTAAATTTAGTTAATAATGAGGACCTAAGATCAATTATTTTAAAAAGTCCTTAATAAAATATATCAAATGGAACCCCGATCCTTCAACTAGAGTCAGAATTTCATAAATATTATGGATTCTGTTGAAAATTACGCCAGACGATGGGCCAGATGTGAAAAAGAAGACGTTGACACCTTGTCAGAATGGATTAAATGTATCAGATCCATGTTAAAGTGGCGTATTAAAAGATTGAGGGGTTATATGAAAACCATCTATCCTTTATGTTCAATAATCCATAAGCGAAAAAGAATAAGATAGAACTAGACCTTTTTGTCGTTCAACAAAAACGGAGGGCTTTTCGACCCCTTAAAAATTAAGAGCTTAAAAAACCTACGTGATAGAAAACTTATAAGGTTCAATGTCACAAAAGTTCTTTTGAGATCAATACTCAGTTTAGAACATAACGGGTTTCTATCTCAATCAGCGTCTACTCAAAGAGATATAAATCTTTCATGAACATATAAAATGTTTAAAAAAATTGCTTTTTTCACTTGTCTAAAACTCCTATAAGGGGTCAAAAAAGACCGCACGGCCCATCGTTTTTAAAGTGTACTTTTTATGCTTGACGCAAAACCAAAATTAGCTTGAAGATTGGAATAAAAAAGTTTCAGAGAAAATGCCATTTTCTGTACTGACCCCCTAAAATCCCTTCTATTTTTATCACAAATATGATTCTTGTGAAATATCACAAGAATTGCTTGCTTCCCTTTTGAGATAATTGAACAAGCGTTATTTCGTAGTTAACATAGAAATCTCCACAGGTAACTTTCAAGGACTCATAAAACCGGAAGTTCTCCTCGTATGCATACCAAAATTAAAGCATAGAGAAAATCTTAGGCTTCAAAAAGGTGGTCAAATGGAGATAACTCTTGTACAATTATTTTTGAAATTACTTAAAAATATGATAATTCAGGTCTCTAAAAGACCTCTAAGGGATCGAAAAGTGAACCAACGGCCAATAATTTTCAAATTGTCCTTCTTATGCTAAACTCAAAACCGAAATAAGTTTAAAGATATGTGGGCAAATAAAAAAGTTACAGTCAAAAAACTGTTTTCTATACTGACCCCTAAAACCCCTTCTATTTTAGGAAACTTTGTTTTCATGACCTTACCACCTACGGACACTGCCAGAATTATTAATCATGTGAAATAGCACAAGAATTGCTTGCTTCCCTTTTGAGATAATGGAACAAACGTAATTTCAAATTCAACAAAGAAATCTCCATAGGTAATTTTAAGGGACAAATAAAACCGGAAGTACTCTTCATATGCATATCAAAATTGAAACATACAGAGCATATTAGACTCCAAACAGGTTCACAAAGAGAGATAACTCTAACACTGTCATTTTTAAAAGACTTTAAAAATACAATATTTCAGGTCTCTAAAAGTCCTATAAGGGGTCAAAAAGTGACCCCATGGACGATATTTTTTAGACTGTCAATGACCCTGCTAAGCCTCTTCAAGACTACAGAATGTCTATACGGTAATTCACCATCACCAACTGTGGCCACATATTGTCTTCACAAATGCGTAGAGGAACCTTGTGATATTGATGTGAAATATTATGTTACAAGAAACTTTTATGTCGATGACGGACTGTCATCTTATGATACAGACAATGAAGCTCTAGAAATCCTGTTAAGGACACAGAAGATTCTAAGAGATAGAGGCAAAATTAGATTTCACAAATTTGCTTCCAACAGCCAAATTGTCATGGATTCCTTACCACCACAGGATAGAGCAAAAGATTTGAGTGATGTGCATTTAGATCTACATACAACACCTACACAGAGAAGTTTGGGTCTAAGTTGGAATTTATCACTAGACGTATTTACCTTTCCAACAGATCTCAAAGATGTTCCAGAAACTAAGCGGGGTGTGTTATCTTGTTTACATAGCTTGTATGATCCTATAGGATTCCTGTCACCCGTCACCTTGGCCGGAAAACTTATTTTTCGGAACATTACACAACTTCAAATTGGATGGGATGATCCTCTTCCAAAGGACATACTTCTGCGCTGGCGGTCATGGCAAAGCTCTCTTCATCACCTTTGCAATTTTAAGATAGCTAGAAAATATGTACCGGTATCTTTACAGAGTGCTGAAAGGATTGAGCTCCACACCTTTGCAGATGCGTCAGTGAAGGCTATATCTGCTGTCACATATATCAAGGTAAAAAACAAGGGAACAACTTACCTAGGATTCGTAACTGGAAAATCTAAGCTGGCCCCTCATCATGGACATACAGTTCCAAGACTGGAAATTTGCGCAGCTCTCCTTGCTACTGAGATTGCTTCATTTGTTGAAAGCAAACTTAATATTCAGATTCACGACATGAGATTTTACACTGACAGTCGTGTTGTTTTATGTTAACTATACAACAAGACCAAGAGATTTCAAACATATGTGTCAAACCGAGTCCAAAGGATACTTACCAATTCAAAGTCAGAGCAGTGGACCTTTGTGACATCAGACCAGAATCCAGCTGATGTAGGAACACGTTCTATTTCTGCAAATGAACTTACAACATCTTCATGGTTAACAGGGCCAAAGACAATTTTGGATCATAAACAACAAGATTCTTCAAATTACCCATTACTGGACTCAGATAATGACTGTGAAATCAAAAAGACTGTCACTGTTGTAAACACAAATATACATCATGGATTGAACACAAACATTTTCACAAGATTTTCAACCTGGAACTCTTAATTCGAGGACTATCATTCATGCGTAGCGCTTCAAGAGCTCAGTCAAACAAAGCTTTACCAAAGTATGGAAAAGATTGTTATCAAAAGTGCACAGTTTGAAGCTAATGGACAGGACACAGAGAGACTTAAAGAGCATAAACCAGTCACTAAAGGTAGTCCGCTTCAAAATCTGGACTCATATCTGGATAATGAAGGTCTGCTTCGAGTAGGAGGCAGGATTCTCACTGGAGACGTATTAGCCGGATCTAACGGACCAATTATTGTTCCAAAAAAGTTGCATGTGGCACGATTACTTATAGAATACTGTCATCTGAAATCTAAACATCAAGGACGTCACATTACAGAAGGTACTGTAAGATCTGCAGGTTATTGGGTCATAGGTGCCAAGAGACCTATATCATCATTATTAAATTCCTTTGTAATTTGTAGAAAGTTACGACGCAAAGTAGAAACGCAAAAATTGGGGAACTTACATGATTTCCGATGCAAACCATCACCACCATTCACTTATGTGGGAGTCGACACCTTTGGTCCCTGGGAGGTAACAGCTAGGAAAACAAGAGGAAAAGTTGCTAATTCTAAAAAATGGGGAATCTTATTCACATGTTTGAAGAGCAGAGCAGTGCATATTGAACTGGTGGACGAGATGTTATCCAGTGCGTTCATCAATTCCCTACGGCGTTTTATAGCAATACGTGGCAAGGTCACCGAATTTCATTCTGACAGAGGGACTTATTTTGTGGGGAGTACAGATGCACTTAACATCAATGCTATCAACATAGAGTCTCAAACATTGAAGAAGTTTATGGTGGAAAATGGATCTACTTGGATATTTAACCCACCATATGCATCCCATATGGGAGGGATATGGGAAAGATCACTGGAACAGCTCGCAGAATTTTAGATGCAATCATCATGGAGTTGAAGAAACTGCTTACATAATGTACACATGATGTTTTGAATACCTTTATGTATGAGTTTTGTTCTATCATCAACGGTCGGCCATAAGCTAACGTGTCTGTGGATTCAACAAAACCATCAGTTCTTTCCCCTTCAGTATTGCTGACACAAAAACCTGATGTCGATTATGGACCGTTTCAAGCAGTTGATGTGAAAGACATGTACAAATCATCATGGAAACACACTCAAGTTTTAGCCCACCAGTTTTGGAAAAGATGACAGCAAGAGTACCTTTACAGTCGTCAAAGCAGGCGGAAGTGGACTTGCGGCAAGGAGAATATCAAAGTTGATGATGTAGTACTCTTAAAGGATTCAGACACTGTAAGATACTAATGGCCCATGGCAGTCGTTCCACGAACTTTCCCGAGTATAAAGGATGGACATGTTTGGATAGTGGAACTACGCACTATAACAAACGAAACCTGTATTACTTGTGTGAGACCTATTACCGAGATTGTACACCTGTTTACACCATGATAAGAGTGACGTTATGAAACGTCAGGCGGGGAGTGTGACGCCACATGAATTTTCAGTGCCGTTTCCGGTTCATCATTTTATACTGCACCGCCTCCTTCCGGTTTATGTTGAACTGTCTGGGGTAGACATTTTTCTCGTGCGACTGGGTCGCAGTCCATCAACTTTTTCCCCAATCACCTTCTGGGACGCTCACTAGTTCCGTGGTGCAAAGGCGCAACGATGTATGTGTTTTTTTCTTATTTGTAGAGTTTGTATGTGTATAAAATTATTTTCTATCATTTTTTGGAAAACTTTACTAGGATTCTTGGCATAGTGTGTAAGATAATCGTATGAGTGTGAATTCTAAATTTTCTAAATTGTTAGTAAATATTGTTTGTTATTTCAGTTGTTACCGTCGTACATCATATCATCATGCTACAAGTTTAATAAAGTATGAAAACTGCTGGATGTTTTTATTCCAATCCTGTGGCAGAACAGAAATATTAAAGCAAACTTTAAAAAAATAATTTGTCGATATCGAAACTACATCGTGTCTTGGACATAACTCAATAAATTAATCTTATGTTGTCAATTACCAATGAACAGGGCATTTAAACTGTGTTAAGTATTGGCAATTTTTTCACTCAAAACAAAATTATCGTTTACGGGTTTTTGTTTATTACGGGTTTTTAATGATAGTCATTATGAAAAAAAATATATCAATTAAGACTAGACAATCTCGCGCTCATACCTGTGAAAATTCAGTAAAATTGCGTCATAAACGGCAATAGTATGACGTTAATTATCCAAAACCTTACCGTTCAAAATTATCAAAAATGGCGACTGCAGCCTGTACTGCGGTGCACCGAATTATTATTCAGTACTGAGTTGAGCGAGGTATGACCCCTAAACAAACTAAAAAGGAGATGGAAACAATAGAAAAACACAAACACGGGCTTATGACTTTGGTGAACACACATCTTTGCCAGCCAAAGGAGACGATCCGCTCAAGGCTAGCGAAGATGGTGAACACATGGCACAAAACATTCAAGAAAGGTTGGACTGAATATCCAATGAAAGGGGCGCGGGGAAGACCATCAAAAAGTGATGGCAAGTTGAAGAGTCGGGTTTTGGACGTTATCCGAGAAGACCGACGATAAACTGTTCGTTAATTATAAGTCGGTGACATAATCGGAGTAGGGAAATCATCTGTTCAGAGGATTCTTTCTGATCTGTCGGGGACAAGAGTATGTACGATTTTAGTACCTCGACTACTAACAGAAGATCAAATCTTTTTTAATGCAGTGCAGATTTTCTTCGTCAAACGAATTTTTAAAATTCCAAAGAAAAGATGACCAATTTCAAACAAAATTGTTACCATGGACGAAACCTGGCCGCATTACATTGAGCCTGAAGGATAGCGCCAGTTAAGTGTGTGGAAAACTCCCTGCACGCCGCCTCCAAAAAAGGTTAAGCTGTTAAGTCCGTGGATAAAGTCATGCCCCTGTTCGTTATGGACAGACAAGGCATCATCTTATCCCTCGCAGAGCCAAATAGAACTACAGTAAATGCTGCATATTACTCTAAGGTTATTATATAAAATATTATTATACTTCTGTTAAAATGTTTTCTATATAAAGTTCTGAAGGTAAAATAGCTATAATTTTTTTTATAGTTCACACATCGCAAAGCTATACCCCGGGGTATAGTTTTTGTTATTATACCTCTACTGTAATTACTCTTTATAAAATTAATACCATAAAACTGCCTATTTCCATGAGAAGAGACTATTTCGCACATCTGAAGACTACTCCCTGGAAAATCGGAGCTACTCCCTGGGACTACTCCCTCATGAATATTTATTATTAATGTTAACCAATCAAAGTGTTCAGTAGGCGGAGCGTTCAAGGGATGTCGAGACTGTGACATCATGTTAACAATGTATCTATGACGTCATTTCGGCATGCGATGTCAAAATCATACTTGAATTCTAGCAAAATGAAGACAACGACAATTCTTCGAAATGTCAGTCTAAATGCTTTTTAAAAAATAATTTAATTGTTTTAGGACACTATGCATTACTTATCATACAATCTGTTAAACCGCATGTATTTGTAATTATGCCGTTTATGCCTCTACAATGTTTTTTTTTAATGTCGGATTATCTGGTAAAAAAAATTAAATCGCCCATTATTGTTTCGGTATAATAAAACAGTTATGGAATGGGTACGATGGAAATAGCAAATTCATGGTTCCCCTCGGTAGGAAACTATTTCCCTCGGCGGCGAAGTTTGCCGCCTCAGGAAATAATTTCCTCCCTCGGGGAACCATAAATTTGCTATTTCCATCGTACCCATTCCATAATTGTATACTTTCCACCCTCGGAAAATTTTCATGCAATTTTTACCTCCAATTTTGATGTCCAGCGATAAATCTATTGACTGATGATGTCATAAAGACTTCAGTAGCATTGTGACCTCATCTGGATTTCAGATTATTCTTGCAGTATTATCTTACTCTGATCTTACTCCTTTCTCGAACCTCAAAAATTATATTAAACATCAGTATAATATAACGCTTATCCACTGGACAAGTGTATACTATTTCTTGAAAACAAAATAATTAAAGCTATTTTCTAGGGGTGGGAGGTACAGGGATTTTAAAAAATTTAAGTCTGTTTAAGAAAAAAATTGAATGATTAAATGTTATATAAAAGAAAATTATATCATTATTTTTTAAGGTCACTGAAAATTAACAAGAGAAAATCTTAATGATCTTTATGATAAATATAATTTATTAAAGATGTCCATCGTGATTTTCTCTAAGCTTTGCGGAAAAAATACCGGTTTTGGCAAACAGCACGGAATTGTTGATTTATCATCAAGACAATGCTCCAAGTCAAAGGGCATAGATAACGGAACTGGAATTAGCTGGACATCTTGGGATTTCGGAGACTCAAATATCCGCCCTACTCTCCAGATCTTGAAAGGACATTTACGAGGACAACAATTTCCAAATGTGACCGAAATTCGTCGTGAACTCTCAATATTCAACTATTCAACAAACCACTTGGACAAGAATGGTTCAAAAATGTGTTCAATGCTTGGGCAAAACGGCACGAGAAATGTCTATCACACTGCTGGCACTATTTTGAAAAGAAATAAATGTGACGTCCTGCACGTTCATTTAAAGTAAAGACTTCAAAAGACGTTGCACCGGCAGCACTTATGTTAGGTTCAATCAAACGTCGGAAAATAAAAAAAAAATATAGGGATATTTCATAATTAAAACTATATTTTATTCATGAAATGTTGGTCATGATCTGTGTCAATTTGTTACTTTATAGTATTAGCGAAACAGAAAATATTGAAAATGTTTGCATTTTTCTGGGACAACGCTTGTATAGTATAAGTAACAACTCTTAGGATTAAACACTAAATAGGTTCTGGAAATTTTAAAAGTTAGAACTATGGTGTCCTATATTCATACACTATATAACGATCATTCATGAAAAATGTGAAGTAAATATTCATGAAAATTAGATACATTTATATTTTATGTAGAAATAAATAATATAAATTTACGAACATTGAATTGATCAGAGATTGATTAGTGTGCCAGCAACCCATGCCACAATTCAGGATCTTGTATCAATTTGATAAATTCCTTCCGCTGCATCTGTCCGCCTAAATACTTTGGACATCTGTGTGATAGGAGTAAGTGAAATAATTTCACTGCTGTGTTTGAAATGAAAAAAAAAAATTCTGTATTTCTAAAGAAATGAATAAATGAAAAAAAAATAATGAAAATGTATATCAGGGTTTCCCAATCCAGGAAAAAAAATTACCAAGACTAGCGATACTATACATGTTATATGGCAACATCCTGAGGTAGTGTAGATTCTAGTTTGTTCAAATCATAACCCCCGGGGTCAAAGTTTTACATAGGAATGTATATAGGGAAATCTTTAAAAATTTCTTCTCAAGTACTGGGACGTATTCAGACTGTGGTGAGGGCTTGTACCAAGACATTTACATGTAGAATATCACACTGCTGTTTTGATCTCGGTCCCCTTATCAGCTCGAGCGGTTGGTATCGGCTCAAACTCGGAAGGAGCGGGCCGGGACCATCCGAGGGCTGGAAAGTGTGAAAAGATTTATAATTGCAAACTTCCTTATCTGTAACGGTTTACATTTCATGCCTCAAGAGTATGGAAGATAAAAAAGGTGTCTTCACTTGTTGCATTGTCTTGTTTTAAGGTTTCAGCTTATGGAGAGTTATATTTTCTAATTCAAATTCTACTTTTTTTTCCTTGCATCTCTGTATTTTTACATAATTTAAGCACATTAGTTCTAAACACATATTACGCCCTCTCTCTAATCGAGAATGGTTGTATAAAAGCATGCAAACACGTTCTTTTTAGTGTTATTGATTTTGGATTCAAATTTTGTGATTTAAAATAAAAAAAAATTAAAAGTCGAATTTACACCAAATCTCAAATATATTGAAGCAAAGTAGTGTATGTCGAAAAAATAAAGATAACAAGTGATGATCGACTTAACTAAATTTTTTTAAATAAAAGAGTACGATTTGTATTTTTAAACATGTAAAGACAATTTAGGGAAATGAAAAAGATAATAAAGGAGAAATGCTTTTTCATTTACAACAAGGTAGGGAAAAAAATTATATATGCTTCCGTGTTCAAGCGTAGGCCTTAGCCTCATTTTAGTCTGCAAATACTGTAGTGTATTATATTGAATTTTATGGACTATATATCCATACGATAGTATTTTGAATATTACCTAAAGTGATATAATAAACAATCTATCATATTTATAAAACAGGCACGTAGCATCGTTTTTGAAAGTGGGGGAGAAAAAAAATTACTTAACTGTAAAAGCTGACAAGCCAAAAAAAGGGAACTGCCTAAACTCGAATATCCTATTTCGTGTGTGTGGGGTGGGGGTGGGGGGGGGGGGCAAACTCGATTATTATACTTCGGTTAAAATGTTTCCTATATAAAGTTCAGAAGGTAAAATAACTATCCCTACATGTAATAGTCCACGCATAGCAAAGCTATACCCCGGGGTATAGTTTTTGCTATCTACCCTCGGAAAATTTTCATGCTATTGTTGCCGCCAATTTTGATTTCCAGAAATAAATCTTTAAACTGATGATGTCATAATGACTTCATTAGCATTGTGACGTCATCAAGATTTCAGATTATTCTTGCAGCATTATCTTACTCCAAAAAAGTTCAAACCTAGCAAATTATAATTATGCATCAGTATAATAAAATGCTTATCCATTGGGTGTGTGTGGGATAGCTCTTTTATCAAACCCTTGACAGAAACTATTCCCCTCGGGCAAGCCCTCGGGGAATAGTTCTCTCTCAGGGGTTTCATAAAAGAGCTATCCCAGTCACAACTAGTGGATAAGTGTATAATATCCTATTTCGTGGGGGGATGGGCCAACTTTTTTCGAGGCCAACTTCCTTTCACTTCCATTTTTTTGCATACAATACTACATTTCCTTGATATCTCTATACTGTGGTAAGAAGTGAAAGGGGGGGACCAACTTTTCAATGGACATTTTCAATAGTAAAGGTAATGTTGGGGAAAAGGTGCACCCCCCCCCCCCTTCTTGTTGCTACGTGCCTGAAAAACATCATTAAGAAGAGAATATGAGTAACTTGATAAAACAATTTTGAAACAATTATTATAACAATAATAACAATGCATTATAAAATATAATATAAGCATGCTCTTGCGCTTTATATCAATTGAGAGAATAAACCTCATGGACAAATGCCAGGTAAGTTTATTTCTTCATAAATTAAGGAAGTTGACGATAGAAAAAATGTTAGAAAAAAGTTATTATGTTTACCAGTTTTGTTGAAAGGTTACCGTTATCGTCGTTTTCTAGTAAAATACACCTGTATGCATAAGTGCAACAGATGTATCGGACTCCGTAATATCCTTTACTTCGAGCTCCTTTGAAATCAACGCAGGAATGAAAATAAGCACCATCAAAGGATTAAATGCCGAACTGAAGGCTACAGCAGGAGACAATTCTTCCTTCACGTAGATGACCTTCAATACTTCCTGCCTTGAGTGAATACAAAAACATGTCCAACAAGAAATTAAGAATGGGAGCAACGGGTGCCGCTTGAGGACTTGATCTCTAAAAGCCAATCAAAAACCGTCATTCAAAAACTTAAGTTATCCAAAATATCCTTCCAACCATTTTAAAGAAAATAAGAAACTACTTCTTATTCCCAAAATATCCGTTCTAAGGAATTACGGATGATTTTTTAAGCTAATTGTATGCATAAAAGACCTGTGTACAATTGAATGGTATGTTAATTACTGTATGTTAAATATCTATGAAAGAATTAACTGCTTTGTTGAAATGCTTATAAAAAGTTCCCCCGTTGCATAAAGCAAATCATATTGGAGTGAGATTTTAAAAGTTGGAACTCAGGAATGGAAAAACATTCACATAATGTACCCCTCGAGGTAAGAAAATACTGTAAACTCCAATGGTTCCAATATATAATTATTAACAAAAGTTTAGCAACAAATTCTTTTTTATTTACAATTAAGAAAAAAAAAACTAAATTCTGCCTACTTTTGTATCATACTGAGGATGAAATAATAGAACACCTTCAATTGAAATGCAATAATTCCCAATTTCTTGTAGAAGAGTTTATTTGTTTATTTGAAAATAGGACTCGGGTCCAAAGAAAATCTCTTATTTTAGGATTTAGTGATAAAAATCATGATATTCAAGAGGCTATTCTCATTTGACTTAAATATTATACTAATACTACAAGAGCACACAGAGACCTATTAATATATACAATGCAATGTTACAAATGAAATTGCATTATGAACCACAAAAAATATTCCTTAAAAGAATGGTAAAAAGGAACAGTTTGATACCCAGTGGAACAAGTGGAACCTGGTGTTTTCTCAACTTTTACCTTTACTCTCTCTCTCTTTCTCTTTTTAAATTTATGATATGTGTACAATGATGTATGTTGTGTGAATAAAACAAATTTGTATACAACTTATGATCAGGGGTAGGATTAGGTGCGTAGGTGGAGTAACCATCCAATATTTTATCGTATGTTTGTTAAGCAATCCAGTTAGTTAGAGTAGATTGAATTCAATTTGTTTTATGAAGATGTAAAACGTTTTAAACACATAAATGATTAAATGACGAATTCCATTCTTGGAAAGTGAACTGCGAGTATATATTTATATGGTTTCCAGGCGTAGAATTAACAATAAACCTTACAACCAAAGACGATATTTCTCCCAGACTAGTTAGGTGGAACGATTACATACTCTTCATATAATTTCTCCCATCCTTTTATAACTCCGATTTGATGAAAACCAAAGGATATATGTTTGTACTCGTCGTCATTAGGGACTTCGTTTCCAGCGGAAGACCCTTCTATTATTCTATTGTTTCTTTTTCACTTTTATTATTAGGGTCTTCCGTCTTTAGTGGAAGACCCTTCTATTATTCTATTGTTTCTTTTTCACTTTTATTATTAGCTATTCTTCCTTTTTAGGGGCCCAGTGGGGATCCGGGTTAGAATAGGTCCTCAGTACCCCCTTGCTTGTCGTAAAAGGCGACTAAATGGGCTGTCCTTCGGATGAGACCGTATAAACCGAGGCCCCGTGTTACAGCAGGTGTGGCACGATAAAGATCCCTCCCTGCTCAAAGGCCGTAAGTGCCGAGCATAGGCCTAAATTTGCAGCCCTTCACCGGCAGTGGTGACGTCTCCATATCAGTGAAATATTTTGGAGAGGGACGTTAAATAGTATACAATCAATCAATCAATCCTTTTTAGGGTTTTCCGTCTTCAGCGGAAGACCCTTCTATTATTCTATTGTTTCTTTTTCACTTTTATCATTCTTCCTTTTTTTCTTACAATTTTTGTGCAGAAGATTTCTCGGAGATGGCTCGATCGATTAACTTAAAATGTTCAGTGTCTTCACCTAAACTTGATTCATTTTTCTCATTTTTTTGAAATTCATTTCCGGTCGGAAGTATTCACTTCCGGTAGGAAGTTATCGCCCTTTAATCGAAATTTAGATGGCCTTCTTGTCTGCTTCAAAACTCAAGAATGGTTTAAGCTAGAGCACTGAAATTTTTACCAAAGATAGAGGACCTGGGTCAGGATATTTTCCGGAAGTGCCTAGTATGGAAGGTCAAAATTTAGGACACGAATCATGAGTGATTTTTCGAGACATTTTGTATCATATCTTTTAAAGTATAGTTATTTTGTTAAAACATACTGAGCAATGTTTGTGCAGAATGACAAGATCTTTAATATGATATCAAGAAAAAAGTGCAGACTCATCAAATTAAGGGCCGAGAGGGGCCAAAAGTCTTTATTCGATTTCTCTTTTATAGTCAATATTTTGTTATTATTTATTGAAGCAAAATTGTTTATCTTGACAATCTACAACTATATATTATGATTTTAATGAGGTATTGTACATAATTAGGGGCCACAAGGGGCCAGAGTGCTAAATCTTTATATCTCAAAAGTGGGAAATATTTTGATAAGTAATATTGAAAAAAAAGATGTTCAAAATAAGGTTCTGAACAATATGATAACTTTCTTTTTTCGCTAAATGTCCCCATTAAGGAGTTGAAGGGTTGGCCCCTAAATATTTCTTTTGCAAATAACTCGAAAATGGAAAAGAATCTCTGAATAATTGTTAAACAAAAAGTGTTCAAAATCTTGAGAGCTTTAAGGTGAAATCAAGAAAAAGGGGCTGGGGACTCAAATTAAGGACCGAGAGGGGCCAAAAGTCTTCAATCGATAACTCTTTAGCAGTCAATATTTTGTTATTATTTACTGAAGCAAAAATGTTTATCTCAACAATCTACAACTGTATATTATAGTTTTTATGTCGTATGGTACATAATAAGGGGCCATAAGGGGCCAGAATGCTAAATCTTTGACGCTTTATATCTCAAAAGTTGGAAATATTTGAATAAGTAATATTGTACGAAAGATGTCCAAAACAATGTTCTGAATAATATGCAACCTTTCGTTTTTCGATAAACATGTCCATTAAGGAGTTTAAGGGTCGGCCCCTAAAAAATTCTTTTGCAAATATCTTGGAAACGAAAAAGAATCTCTGAATAGTTGTTGAAGAAAAAGTTATCAAAATCTTGAGAGATTTAAGATAATATGAAAAAAGGGGCTGATTCCTAATATAAGGGGCCCTGAGGGGCCAAAAGTCGAATTCATAGGTCTTAAATGTTAAAGATCTGTTTACTGATTATGGAGGCAAAATAGTTCTTCTTCACAATCTTTATCATTATTTTCAAATGAAAATCTCAATTTAAATCTTATCTCATCTCATCAAGAATCGGACGGAAGACCCACTAGTCGCTCGAAACGAGATCGTATCTAGTTAGGATCTTCCGTCTCCAACGAAAGACCCTTCTATTATTCTATTGTTACTTTTTCACTTTTATTATTATTTTTCTTCTTCCTTTTTCTTTACAATTTTTGTGCAGAAGATTTCTCGGAGATGGCTCGACCGATTAACTTGAAAATTTCAGAGAAGATGTTTCTGTAACTAAATCTTATACGTTTTTTTTTTCATTTTTTCAATAAATCACTTCCGGTCGAAAGTTATCACCCTTTTAATGATTTTTAGAGCGTCTCCTTGTCCTCAAGTAAACTCAAATACGACATTAGCTAGCTAGAGAGCTGAAATTTTCAGCGATGATAGACGACACATTGCTGAATTGCACATTGGATTTAAGGAGGAATGCCACACCAACTTTTTATTTTATAGATCTCATAGTCAACCTTTTCAAACAATGGTTTCAGCACTGAAAGGCCGTCATTAGCTTTCAATTGTTTTATATGAATTTTTTTTTGATTTTTTCAAAGAAAATGAAAAAAATTAATTACATCCAGATAAGATACTTTCTTGTAAAATGTTTACTGTAAATGAATACATCACATGAATACCTAATAAAATATGTAAAGAAAAGCCGTATAGATGTTAAATTTTTTTAAACAAAAAATATTTATGAAAATAAAACACATAATTTGTGAATATTTTTTAAATTTGTGGTTAAAATCTTCTTAAAACCAGTCATAATTTGGGAAAACATGGTCATGAATCATATTTATAAAAGAAATTGAAACGAAATTGCCAAATTTTAGAGAAATTAATTCTTTTTCATCTTGGCCAATCCCGATCAATATTAAACCGATCCCAACCATAATTGTAAATTATTGGAAATAAATAACATTTCCCCCAAGAACACTAGTTTGATTAGGTGTTATAAGAGTTAAAACATTATTGACCCTGACAATAAAATAGATTTCTTCATTGTAAATACACGAAGAGGCAATAAATAAGCATTTTATTCATTTTGTGTTAATTTTGATCGGGATCAGTTTAATTTTGATCGGGTTAGGTCTAAAAAAAAAATTAATTTCTCTACAATTTCTCAATTTCGTTTCAATTTCTTTTTAAAAGATGATTGACAAACATGTTGTCCTTAGTTGTGACTAGTTTTATGGTGTTTTTAACCATAGGTTTAAGGTATTAAATGTATAACAAGCATTGTTGAAGAATGAAATTTTACTTGATACTTTCTCATCTTTAGTGCTTGGAGGCTTTAATTCTAAAGTTACATAAAGTTTTGTCAAGACATATTTGAAAAAAGTAGGATTTTCAAATCATATCCCCGCTGTTTTAAACAGTGAAGGGTGTGTTATACCAGAAGAAGAATTCTGTGAAAAAAAAACTCACTATCAGACTGTAATTTTACTTTAGATGAACAAAAGTAACAAAGACGCTTTATAATAAAAGATTTTTTTTTCAAAAGTTACAATTAACTAGTAAAATTTCCATATTAAAATACGTTACTCAATGTTAAGTGTGCATTTCTTATAAAATCAATTAATTCTGAAATTTTTTAATTAAAAAAAGAAAAGAGTGGGCTAAAAATAACTTTGACAGAAAATGACTTTAATCAATAGTGTACAAAAATAAAATACATAAAATATTTTTTACCAGAATATTTTTGAATAATTTAGCATTTACAACCCCTACCCCCAATTTTAGTATCCGTTTACTTATACACAAATAAAACTTTTTATTCTCAATACCTTTAGTATGATTATGCCATACATGCATATATTGATAAGAGTAGAAAGCAACATATATAAATAAGTTTTATGACATTTTCAACAATGTCCTTGACCTTTCAACCTTGAAAAAAACACGTTTTTATACAATTCTGGGAGATAAAAAAAATGTACATGTAGTCTTGTTATTAAGTTAGCTGAAAAAATGTGGTATTTTTTTTCCTCATATGTACAGGGAATTGCAAAAATCATGAAAATAAAATCAATTTAATATAAATATTTATAAATATTTATTATGATACCCCCCTCCCCATCCAATTTTTCTCTATAAAATAAATATCTATAGATTCAAAAACCAAAAGTGTTTATCCCTATTTTTATTAAAAAAAAAATAATATTAGAAATAATTTAGTCCTTATTTTTTCAATTAATTTCCTCTCTGTTACGGTTATTTTATGAATCTTTAATTTAGAGCAAGGAAGATTTTTTTTTTCATTTTGGAATCACAACCATAATTGGTACACAGTCATGTAATAATATTTGAAGAAACATCTGTTATATCCATGGTTTCACACAGAAAATGATTTTTTTTTTTTGATCAGAGAAAACTTGGGAAATTTTTGAATTTCAGGGAATTTTTTTTTATGCAAATGAATGTACACGGTCTATAGCTGTAACCGCGGTCTAGTTTAGCGAATTAACATGATTATAGATGCAAACGTCTATATTATATGTACATGTTTCTTTGCTGTGTTCACTGAAAAACGAATAGAAAAAAAATATGTTAATAAATTACATAGTTCAAAGAAATAAAAACTTACCTCATTTTCTTTACACATCGAAAGATGTGTACTATTTTTAGAACTTGGAACTGTATGTTATAATTTTCAGGTTGTATGTTACATAATTAGGGGCCATAAGGGGCCAGAATACTAAAACTTAAACGCTTTATATCTCGAAAGTGAGAAATATTTTGACAAGTATTATTGCACAAAAATGTTTGAAATAATGTTCTAAACAATATGCAAACTTTCATTTTTCGCTAAACGTCCCCATTAAGGAGTTGAAGGGTTGACCCCTAAATATTTCTTTTGCAAATAACTCGAAAACAAAAGAGAATCTCTGAATAGTTGTTGAATAAAAAGTATTCAAAATCCTGAGAGGTTTAAGATGAAATCTAAAAAAAGGGGCTGGACACTCAAATTAATAGCCGAGAGGGGCCAAAAGTCTAAATTCGATAACACTTTACCAGTCAATACCAGTAAAAGGGGCTGGACACTCAAATTAAGGGCCGAGCGGGGCCAAAATTCTATATTCGATAACTCTTTAGCAGTTAATATTTTGTTATACAGTACTGAAGCAAAAACCTTTATCTCAACAATCTACAACTATATATTATGATTTTAATGTCGTTTGGCACATAATGAGGGGCCAAAATGGGCCAAAATGTTAAATCTTTGACGCTTTACATCTCAAAAGTGGGAAATATTTTAATAAGTAATATTGAACAAAAGATGTTTAAAATAATGTTCTGAACAATATGCAATCGTTCATTTTTCGCTAAACGTCCCCATTAAGGAGTTGAAGGGTTGGCTCCTAAATATTTCTTTTGCAAATACGAAAAACAATCTCTGAATAGTTGTTTAAGAAAAAGTGATCAAAATCTTGAGAGCTTTAAGATGAATGAAGAAAAAAGGGTTGATTTCTAATATTAGGGGCCGTAAGGGGCCAAAGTTTTAATTTTTAAGTCTTTAATGTTCAGATGTCTTTTTACAGATTATGGAGGCAAAATCGTTCTTCTTCACAATCTTTATCATAATTTTAGAATGAAAATCTCAATTAAAATCTTACCTCATTTCATCAAGAATCGGACGGACGACCCACTTGTTGCTCGCAACGAGATCTTATCTAGTTTAATTTTCTAATTCGAATCTTTAATATATATTTCTAAAACATTTAATCCATTCAGAAAAAGTGTTTGGTTTTCCTTTTCATATTTAACCCAACGCTGGACATAATCTTCGACAGAAATCATATTAATTAAGAGTGACGTTCTTATGACAATAAAAAGGCTGGGTCTCTCTGTATTAAGGACTTTTTACGATGACTGATTTTAGGTCTACGTTTTCAATTATAATAACGTCACTTGTGATGGCATGTTTTGTGGAACTGTAGTTGGAAAAAAAAAAACCAAGAACATGTATGTTATATCTAAGTATTGTAAGGTTTGCTCATGACTGAAAATTTTACAAATCTAACCTTAAGGAAACAACAGGTCGGACCAGAATTATCTTCTGACACAAGTGTTGGATTAAAGAGGCAAAATAGATTGTACGGGTATTCTTATTGTTGAAGAATTAACAAATGGACTAACTTTAACTTACTCAAATAGTTCATGTAAAATTTTTCAAGAAAATCGAAAAAAAGTTTAGTGCGAATATGATGAAGACAAAATTGTTTATTGACGTAAGCTTTAAAGGCAAATGTGGATCAAGGGAGACATCAAGTATATTTGTTTTATTGTTAGCCAAGATAGTCAAGAACAAAGAAGAATAGAAATCCTTGTGCCTTAGCTGCAGGTAGGTAGGTCGTGGGAATTGAAGAAATTTAAATTCAAATACGCCTTGTGGTTTAATGCATATTAAACGTATACAATGTATGTGTATTTTATTTCTTTCCTGAAATGGTAATTAGCTTAGAATGTAGCCTGAAACAGATAAAAGAAACAAAGGCATTCTGGATAGTTACATTTCCTCTTTCTTATATCGGAAAAGCACCCATATTTATTACTGGTCATGACTTTCTCATTATTTTATGAAAAATGACAATTTAAATATCTTTTTTGTTAATTAAGTTTTTAAATTATGCCCCGATAACCACATTTTAGACAAAATAAGATAAAAAAGAAAAAGAATACAGAAGAGATTTATTCCTAAAGTTTGAAAAA
>PRKT01000228.1:731476-840979 GCA_003671525.1 Saccostrea glomerata | reverse complement strand
AAAAAAGGCACGGATCCAGGACATTTTTCCAAGGGGGTCACCCTGGTTAAATTGAATTGAATAAAATGACCAATATGTTTTATCTTATGTAATATTCAATATATGCGGTTGATAGTATATTGTTTATTTTTTTTACCGGTATTTGTTTTGCTATTTGAAATAGGTAATAAAATGACTATTTTCTGCTTTTAATCTTTAAAGAACCCCCCACCCCCACCCCTCCCCCGGAGACAACAAAACCTTTGAAGAGAGAATAATAATAAAAAAGATTTGTCGTTTCGCAGAGAAAGATGTTTTGAAAATAAATATACTTTTTCCATTATAATCTATAGTTAAAAATTTCCTCAAATTAAAGATGTATATCTGTGTGTTATAATGTTTCACATTTGCATAGGGGGGCATTTAAAATTTGTACAGTCATATGTTAAATAAACTAATCGAACTACCGGTATAATGTCCTTGGACTCTTTTGAGAAAACGCCGATCAAACAATTATATCTCTTTGTTTGCACAAATAAAAATGTTTTACATGCATAGATCTAGAGAGAGGGGTCCGGAACACCCCTCTGAAATTTGTAAAGTTATATAAATGCACAAACTAAACAAACTTTAAGTTATTTTGTATAAAATAAATCAACTATAAGGGACCTTTGAACCAACACCCCAACCGAAAATGTGGATTCGTGTTAAGTTGGTATGAAAAATGTCATACACATGAAGGTATGACGCATAAGAACCCCCTCTCCCCGGCCGAAATAAATTTTCACACTAAGAAAAGGACTTTACGTATTTTTTTTCTTGTCAAGAAATTTCTGGGTTGGATTTTTTTTTACCCTCTTGGAAAAAATGTCCTATAGTTCCGCGCCCTTTTTTTAAATTTACATAAATATCAATATTAAAATAAAATTTATTCAAATATGTGTGGCAGTTGGCAGTAAGCAGCTGACAGTTGGCAGTAAGCAGTTGGCAGTAAGCAGTTGGATGTCGTATATGGCATTCCAAAAGTTGACAAGCAAAAAAAAAAACAAAAAAAAAAACAAAAAAAATAGGGAAAAGTTGTGTTTGCCCAAAGTCGAAACTTTTTTTCAGTGTCAACTACTTTCAGTACCAATTCTAATACTTTATTTTCAGTGTCAACTACTTTCAGTACCAATTCTAATACTTTATTTTCGGTACATCACTAACACTGGGGGGGGGCCAACAAGGTTTTCAATTAACATTTGTTATAATATAGGTAAGGTTGGGAAAAAAAGTGGGGGGGCCAGGCCCCCCCTGGCCCCCCCTGTTGCTACGCCCCTGAAAAATGGCCATGGGTTCGGACCGAGAATGCTAGGCCTATAGGTGAAACGGGAATGGAATCATCAGCATCATACTTTTTTTCTTTCGGGGTTCATAATTTCAAATATTAATGAAATGCAAAGCAAGATGTTTTAATAACAATTCGACTAATTTCTCTTCTAAAACTGGTTACATGTAAATATATCGTAATTTCGTCACCACGGCTCGAAGAGTTAGCGACTTCACTTAACTCATGAACAATGTAAACAGTTACAATCTTGATGTTGCCAGCCTTGTTTTAAAAAAAATAATTTTATTTACTCCAAGTAATTCCATGATACTAGCCTCAAACGCGGGTCAGTTTATTTGTTTATTATGGAGGAATAAATGTGCGTTAACTCATGTTTTGACAAATTAAAATGATCGATTGTAATTGTGAAATAAAATCCGCCTTATCAAAATTGGAATTATAATATATAGGCATTATTTTTCTTATCATTTATCTAATTAGTTGATGGATTGGTTATACTTATGGCATATCTTTATGAATTAAACAAGAACGCTTTGCCTGCTTCTTTATCACGTTGGCATATGCGGTAGGCATCAAAAGCCTGAATGTTACATTGTAATTCGATAGTCGGTACAATCTCCAGTCAAGGTGCACAAGATATACACAACGGGAGAAATCAAATCAAAGTATCCAATCCCAGGTTTAATATCAGATGATTGACAGGGGTTCTAAGACCAGGTAAATTTGAGGGAGGTGCTTATTTCGGTTTATGCAAGCTATTCCCACTTTCTGAAAATCAGGTAGAAAAAGGTGAAATTTCAAGTGGGAGTAGGTGAAATTTTGTGTAAACAAATAATTAACTATGTTCTTAAATTTAGGTATTAAGTTGCTATTTCTTGTAAGATCTTTTTATAATTTCAAAAATCCAAAATAAATCATATTTTCTCATAGCTGCAGATCTGCAGCTATCCGGAAAAATATATATTGATAGACCGGATAGCTACAGTGCCACCCATTGAAAAAACTGTATATTTATTGCGCACAAAAAAATGCGCTCAGTTTTCGATTTATTTCTCCATGTTCCTAAAACTGTAATCTCAAAATATTACTAACCGTGTGTTCCTAACATATTCTTTGACTCTTTCCACAACCAAACATTCGTCATAATTGTTGTTATAGTCCTCCTGACCCTGATACTGTCATCATCGAACATTTCGATTATATATACTGCCATTTTGGTTTCAAAGATAATTCGGTCCAATATGCTTCGTTCAGATGTCAACTACGAATGTAGTTGATAAAGGAGAGGGAAACTTTTTTAAATCTTTCATCTTTTGCAATTGAGGTAAGAATTTGGAAGAAATAATCAAGAACCGAGCGCACTTTTTTTTACGCAATAAATATACAGTTTTTTCAATGGGTGGCACTGTAGCTATCCGGTCTATCAATATATATTTTTCCGGATAGCTACAGATCCTGTCTATCAATATATATTTTTCCGGATAGCTACAGATCCGGTCTATCAATATATATTTTTCCGGATAGCTACAGATCTGCAGCTAATTTTCTCATAGATGTATTCATTATTTTCTGTCTTTAAATGTACAAAATACAGGTAAATCTAAACATCTATTGTTATTTGCAAGTGGGAATAGGTGGAATTGAGATATTTAAAAAGTGGGAATAGCTAGAAGACACCCTTATTTCCTCCCCCTTTAAGCCCCACCTCTTTGCCATACGAGACGCTGTTATTGGATATATGCTATACTCGTTGACTGTCGCCCGAATTTCTATCCCATGTATATTTCAACCGTGAATGAAAACTGTGTAAATTCAGACTCTAATTATGCAACGTTTAGAATTGTACTAGAAACAAAATAAAAATGCTCATAAAAACAAGGAGACTTGATAAAGTTTAACCAAAACTTCAAGGTTGGAAGTCATCTGCAACTTTAGTTGAAGTATATATATTAACCATAGACGTAAACTTAATGGCGACTTTTTAATCAATATACTAGTAAATTAATTTTTTACTGGCGAAAAATGCTGTAAAAGAGATATTTTTTACTTGATTTACTTTACCCGTCCTGCATACAAGAGTTTTTTTTTTTACTTACCCGCTCCGAGAACAGTTACTACAACATACAGAGAAAATTCACAGAACAGCTTCATTTTCTACAAGAAAATCACTTTTTTATATAAGTATATTTTTAATAAGAAATCATTTTTTGATTAATTATTGCAGAGAGAAATTTACCACCTTAACAAAATATGCTCACAGGGGTGAGGATGCAGCACGACTGTTGTATAAATTAAAGGACTGCAATTACGAGGAGTCATTTTATAGGAGTTCAGTTAGCAGATGTAAATGACAGGAAGTGAAATATATTAAAAGCAATTCATATTTACACGGTGCAATTACATGTCAGCGTGATTTTAACAAGTATGCATATAAATTTAGTAACATCTGTTAGATTGATAATGTGAACCTTTGAACCTTGATTTTTAAAATTTCGGAATTAAGATCCAGTTTATAAAATCTAATTCTTATCGCTATGTCAAAGCTCGTATATAGATTTTAAACTAAATCTATGTTACCTTAAAAGTTGAAAGTTTATCAATTTAGATTATAATGCGCCCAAAAACTCGACGAAAGATCTCAGCAATTAAATAGCGATATCTTCAATTCAGATTTTTTCGATGAACCACCTCTGATTGATTTAAATAGTGTATAAATAAAATTCATATATTGATATTTTGAATTAATTTGTTTAATTGATTTGTTGCTCTCTTCAACTTAACAATGATAATATTAAAGTACATGTACGTCAACAATTAAATTGAAGAGCAAAAATTCGATGCGTTTTCGAATTTTTACGATCGTCATTAAATTATTGTACACATTAATTTAATGAATCGGATTATATTGTTCACTACATGAATACAATGAATTCATGAATATACATGACTACTGTTTTAGTTAATTATGGTGATATATTCTTTTTAACATTTACTTTAATTAAACTATGGAATCTTTAATTGATTGTTGTTCTCTAAACAATTCACGCGCGCCTTAATGATGAATGAGGCATCTTTAATTATTTGAGTTGAACATTTGAAATACATTCGACATATCAAACATATGCATGTTAGTGCATCACAACTTGTCCTGCTGTTGTTAACATTAATTGTTGTCTACAGTATCAACACCACATGTATCTCACAGTTGTATTAATTATTTCTCAACAAAATGCATTTACAGTTTAGTATACAAAAAATGGAATTGTGGAATACAATAAATGTGTCTTCTCATTATATGTATTTGATTAAAATAATACTAATACTGTATAAAAATGAAAATGAATCCTTTGTAATATTTCTTTCATTTATAATCTATATATTACGCTATTCTTTGCATTAAATAGTGATTCTGTCGATCATGTTCATTTATCAGATTGAAACGTTCCTTTATTACTTAGTACACATTTATTTGAAACAAGCAACCTCAAAGAATTTCGCTTTCGGTGTCTTCGTGGGTGATATGTAATTTCTATGGCATATTGTGTCAATATGAACGCCCTATCATGTCATTCAGAAGTTATCACCGAAGATGATTTTTTTTGTTAAATTCGGTCAGTTGTAAAGGACATGGACAAGGGGTCAGAAACCATAGCATGCTCGGAGATATCTTGTCACAGGTAATGCACTTGTCGAAAATATGAAATACCTATCTCTTCTCAATTAAAAGTTATAAGGAAAAAAATTAAAATTTTTGAAAATTAGGACAAACTTCAAGGTCAAGGTTGTGATGTAAAAAATCATAGTGTACTTAGAAAGGTTTTGTAACAGATAATACTAATGTTTAATGTAAAAGCCCTATCCTATCTCTTCTCATTCAAAAGTTATAACAATGGTTTACGCTTTTGAAAAGTAGGTCAAACTTCAAGGTCAAGATCACGGGGTCAAAAATCATAGTGTTTATGGAAAGATTTTGTCATAATTAATTTACATGTTTAGGAATAAAATAATAGCCCTATCTGTTCTCATTCAAAAGCTATGGCCAATTTTATGGCAATATTTAATTTCCTTAAAAATAGATCAAGCTTCAAGGTCATTGGGTCAAAAATCATAGTGTATTCAGAAAGGTGTTGTCACAGGTAATATACATGCGTCATGTGAAAGCCCTATCTCTTCTCATTCAAAAGATATGACCAAGGTTAAAGTTTTTGTGACGGACGGACAAACAGACTGACAGACGAATGAGATTAAATGTCCCCTCGCTTTCGTGAAAGCGGGGGACAAAAAGATCTCCAAAGAGGGTTAAAGTAACAAAAATTTGAAGAAAAAAGAATATATATAAGATACGTTCTTAAAATTGCATAATTCATACATTACAAATTTTTAACAAGGTAAAAGAGGCTGAATGGCAATTTTTATTTCCTGAAACGGGCACAATGTGTTAGAATCCTCAGTAAATCAAAGGAATACTCTAACATGCAGTGTGCATTTAATATCAGTTGCAGAAAAAAAGTTTCCGTCAATTTTCTTCCCATACTAGTTAAGGTCGTAAGGATTTCACAAAGATCTCTTCTTTTTCAAAACTTCTTGAAGAGAACCGTTCCTTATTAGCGATTTTGGAATGAGAATTCTTTTTGAGATTTCCCAGTCTCACTTGAACAGAACGCAAGTCTGCAATGGACATGGGGAAGTGCAATAAACTCCCCCTCAAAAGCTCCCAGGGTGCCAGATCAAAAAATAAAAAAGAAGGTGTACTTTGGCACTATTTAACAAAGATTCTGTGAAAACCTCATTAAATTCTTAGAAGCCTCATTAAATTTCATTCAGTGGTAGAAGAGGAGTTGTGGATAAGAAATGGGTACCCCAAAGCGTATCAGTCGGACGAACGTACAGACAGACGGACGGAAATACAGACGAATGGATGGACAACCATCCCATCACTATATATACCTCTTCCCCCTGCTTTTCAAGCGGGGGTATAATAAGTCGCGTTTACAATGAAGAAAACAACGAAGAATGAATTTATAATAGTGTTTAAAATGGTTACTAGTATTCGGAACTAGTAAAATGACAACACGAAAATATTCCGATATCTATCAGTGTTCTGAATATTTATTTTTATCTCTTACAGAAATTTTCTCTCTCCCTCTCCTCGCTTTCTCTCCTCTTTCTCTCTCTCACTCTCCTTTATTCCTCTTTCTACCTCTTTCTATTAAGAAAAACATCATGTGTATTAATTCAATGTATAATATTGTAAAAAGAGATGTGAATAAAAAATATATATATTTATTTTAGACAAGTTTTTACTATTTGTTAGAGTCCATATCAAACTTACTTTTGATGCCTGGAATGTTGTTTTAAGTGAAAAATTGGCGTCTCTACAGAGATTTTTCTGCAGACTTGCGCGTCGCAGTGATTCAGCTTTGTTGCATTGTTAAAGTATGTCGGCTCTTTCAAGTACGACAACGAAACCGAACTGACGGCAAATAATCAAAACTTCGCATAATTTAAAGACTCACAAAGAAGCCTTCTTACCATAGGTATCAATTTATTTTTAGACCTTTAAGTATATTTATTATGAGCTCTTAACTTAAGAATTATTCGGAACTGGTCAAAATTTTGAACTGGCCAAACGACTGTATATGGTTTTCCCCTACATCCGTATATTTGTCTTTAAATTGTCGTTTTCATATTTCACATGTGTATACCATGTGACAAGACCTTCATTTGGGTTTGAGTTTGACTTGCATTTGAGAAACTTGAACCTCCACTATAATATTATACCCCCACCGAGTCACATTTCCTATAACGACCAATGGCCGACGGTTTTTTGAGGCAAAAATAGGATTCTTCTTCTTCCATTAACGTGTCTTGCATCAATATTGGGCATTATCGCACATGTTTAAAAGGCTAAAATCATGCTGAGGAAGGCCTCGATAAAAATCTGGATAAAATCTTTAATTTCTAAAATGAGTAGGAGCTGGAGCTGATTCGGGCTTTGAATGCCTCGAGCGAATCAGCTGTGACCATGAATGGTGTTAGTAAATTCCAGATCACTACTCCGGCTGGAAAGAAGGTGTCCTGATAACATTTGAGGTGCCTGAATGGTTGTAGGAACCTCAAAGTATGTCCTCTGGTGTTAAAGCTGTTAATAGGATGTAAATGATTAGATGGTATATCTATGTAGTCATTTATAGAAAAAAAAATCAAAGAATGCAAATATAAGTAATAAACAAGTTTATCTTTTAAAAAGATAGGTGAGCTAGCGCCGTAGCAATTTTTAAACACAGAAAGGAGGATCCCTGATTAAGTGATTTATTTTGCTGAATTCTTTAAGTTTTATCGAGGCTGGAGAGTGATAAAGTCTTATTGTTTTGAGAAGTGTATTTTATAGACACATAGTTAAAAAACGAGGGGATGGGGGTGGGTGGGTGTTGACCTATTTGAGTTTTGGCGATACGGAACATTTATGACTTTACTGGAGAGGGGGGAGACTCTATATAATATGGAGAAGATCCCGATTGAGGCATTGTATGATTGATTGATTGATTGTATATTGTTTAACGTCCCTCTTGAGAATTTTTCACTCATATGGAGACGTCACCGTATGCCGGTGAAGGGCTTCAAATATACTCCTATACCTATACTCCTATTCCTATACTCGGCACTCAGGGCCATTGAGCAGTGAGGGTTC
Organism: Saccostrea glomerata; assembly: GCA_003671525.1. NCBI lineage: Eukaryota > Metazoa > Mollusca > Bivalvia > Ostreida > Ostreidae > Saccostrea > Saccostrea glomerata. The sequence goes on along the minus strand of PRKT01000228.1, from coordinate 832,979 downwards.
TTTATCGTGCCAGCGCCTACGTTTTTAAGGTCATATCCGATAGACCCGTGACTTTCACTTTTAATGCCGAGCGCTTAGCGAAGGAACAGTCACTACCTATTTTTACGTCTTAGGTTTGACGCGGCGCCGGGAACGAGAATCGAACCTGGACCTCCCGATCACGAAGCGAACGCTCTACCACTAGGCTACCGTGAACGGTAGGCATTGTATGAGCTGGTTTAAGAATAGAATTTCTTGGCAATGTATCAAAGAAAATACAGTAGAGTTAAAAGGAATATAGAACATTACTAAAGTGTATGTTGTTTAAAGAAATCCAGAAAGATTTTGGTCATCTTTCTCAAGAAATGTTAACGTCAAGTTAAAAGCCATACACATCAGAATTTTTTTATATATAAATAATGGATTTATTCGTTATTTTCAGTGTAAATTCTTGTTTCAGGAATTTGTAAGATTGGCTAAATTGACCAATCAGAAATTAGAGTCTATCTTTAGTTGTGCATAGACGTAAAAAAAAAAACTCCCTTGTCTTTGTACTCGGGCTTTTCCGTCAGAAAACCCCCCGGAAAATTTGAAGTATTACAAATACTTAGTATGTAGATAACTCTAAAGTGTAAGCTACACAATAAATAAACTTAGTTTTTTAATGCTACAACATGATACAACGAAATTGTTATCGTACGGTCTATCTATAGAAGTTTTACAGTTTTCCCAGAATGCACGACCGTGAAGCCGAGCATGCGTATTCAAGGAATTTGGACTAACGTAGTTGCTAGCGCTCGAGAGCAACAACGATTATTCAGTGAACATGGCGATTGCTCTGCTGGCATATTCCATGATGCGCAACGTAGTTGCTAGGGCTCGAGAGCAATCAATAATTGAATTTATAGGACGTCATTTGTCTTAATTAACTGTGTACAAATGAAAGAAAAAGTGAGCAAGCTCACAAACCCCACGCTCCCCCAAAACTCAAAGTGCTGAAAATCCCGGAAAAAATAAAAGAATTGGAATTACCCGGTAATATGCACATCTACACACTGTGTCCTAAATATCTGCCAAGTCTGACGAAATTCTGTGCAGCGGTTTATGAGGGGTCGCACTGACAAACTGTTCATCTGTATATTCAAGGTATGGCCAAAAATCTAATTTGAAAAGTGCCAAAATTCCCAGAAAAATAAAGAATTCGGAATTTCCTGGTAATATGCACATCTACACACTGTGTCCTAAATATCTCCAAAGTTTGACGAAATTCTGTGCAGCGGTTTATGGGGAGTTGTGCTTACAAACTGTTCATCTGTATATTCAAGATATCCCCAAAAATCTAAGTTGAAAAGTGTGGGAATTCACAGAAAAATAAAGGATTCGGAATTTCCCGGTAATATGCACATCTACAAATTGTGTCCTAAATACCTACAAAGTTTGACGAAATTCTGTGCTGCGGTTTATGAGGAGTTGCGCTGACAAACTGTTCATCTCTATATAAAACGTATGGCCAAAAACCTAAGTTTTTAGTGCGGAAAATCCCGGAAAAAATAAGAAATCAGAATTTCCCGGTAATATGCACATCTACACATTGTGTCCTAAATACCTGCAAAGTTTGACGAAATTCTGAGTTCTTGTCTGAAAATCCATGCAATTTGATTAATAAATGGACTTTTCCAAAGATGTTTTGCCAAGCATGGGAAATGGCATTGACAAAGGAAAATATCCAGAGTGGTTTTAGGGCCTGTGGGATTTACCCACTTAATCCCCAGGCAGTCCCTAATTCAGCCTACTTACCTAGCTCAGCGTATGAAACAAGCTTGCATATTGAGGAAACACCAGCAGCTCTAGGTAGACCACCGTCTCCAAATATCGAAACTGAAAATGTTCCAACTCCCCCTATGCCTATACCACCACAAACAGAGTCAACACCCCCTCATGATGCAACATCGACTCCCCCTCATATTGATCAAATAGCTCTAGATCTGCCCGCAACAAACATCATTTCGCTTGAACAGCTTCCGTTTCAAACTACGCCCCAGCCAACAAATGTGCCTTCACAGAGTTATGAATTGGACGACCCAAGTCATTTATTACAACTCATCAACAGCGGAGAAATACAGGTGGTTGCCACAGCCGACAACGAGGGTGTTGCGACATTACCTGTTGACACAGTTTGGAATGAGGCTATAGACGCTATATTTTCTCCATCCGAAAAGACGCCCCGCACCTCTGGAGAAACAAAAAAGAAAAGTCGTGCTATAACCAGTCACCGTTTGCTGACGAGTGCTGAGATCATCAACGAAAAGCAGGCAATTGCAGAGAAAAAGAGAAAACTTGAGGAGGAAAAACAAAACAGAAAACTTAAGAGGGAACAAAACAAACTAAAAAAAGAGAAAAAAGCGTCTTAGAATTTATTTATTGAACGATACTTTTGTTGATATAATAAACAATGAAAATATACTTCTTTTTTAAAGTTGTTGATAAAAGAAATTAAAACTTTTTTGTTCAAATGAAATATGGAAGTAACAGACAGTAATAAACTGATTTATTGATATTCGAAATATTTTCAGGTGTATAACCATGGTAAGAGTTACACGTAACATTAAAGATACCCCCGGTATTAATTTCTTACATTCCATTGCTTTAAAAACTGTTGAAAAGACATCATAATATGTGTACTTACGCATAGTTTCTGAATATATAAGGCATTAATATTAAGTTCTGACCACTGTCCGAATTTACCGACTGGCTGTCCGAATTTACCGACTAGCTGTCCGAATTTATCGGCCTCTGATACGTCTTGGTTTTTATTTTATATTTTTTTGTTTATTTATAACATCATTCGGAACTCTAGATTTTTCGTAAGCATCGTTACTCTCACAAACAACACATATTCACGCATACGGTCATGTCAAGGTGGAAAAACCTCAACGTAATCTGATTTCCGAAAAGCACCACACTGTCCGAAGATACCGGCTTTTACCGGCACGGATTATGATGCGTTTTTAAAGTTTTTTGAAAAAAAAATTATTAGGACATTTACGGTAATTTGAATAGCGAACGGCAGACAGCCTGCGGTTCGCCATTCGAATGGCGAATAGCGAATAGCGAATAACCGTCCAACTTCTGATTGCCCTTTACATGTAACATATCAATTTTGATAGATATGTGGTATCTAGATAAATAAGGACTGAAAATAAGAGTAAGATATAAAAGTTAGGAAAAACTGCAAAAATTGAAATTATACATACATAGTTAGCTCCTGCATATTTGCAGCGGGCAAACATGTAAATACATCATTAGACTGAGAAGGGAGCATAATTTATCGGTAATTAAATTTTATATTAACAAGTGCTTGAACTATATAAATTTTATTTGAAGTAAATAAAAAGTCCACCTGCAGTTACACATATATAATTATATACATATACTTTGATTTAAAGAAAAAAACATTTTGATACTTTTGTTTCGTTTAGTTTCGGCAGGTTTCGTTTCGTTTCGTCTTGATTTCGTTTCGTTTCGGTAGGTTTCGTTTCGTTTCGGTAGATTTCGTTTCGTTTCGGCAGATTTCGTTTCGTTTCAGTTCGTTTCGTTTCTATTTCGTTTCGCACTTTACAGGTACCCGCTATTCTTTGCATTAAATAGTGATTCTGTCGATCATGTTCATTTATCAGATTGAAACGTTCCTTTATTACTTAGTACACATTTATTTGAAACAAGCAAACTCAAAGAATTTCGCTTTCGGTGTCTTCGTGGGTGATATGTAATTTCTATGGCATATTGTGTCAATATGAACGCCCTATCATGTCATTCAGAAGTTATCACCGAAGATGATTTTTTTTTGTTAAATTCGGTCAATTGTGAAGGACATGGACAAGGGGTCAGAAACCATAGCATGCTCGGAGATATCTTGTCACAGGTAATGCACTTGTCGAAAATATGAAAGCCCTATCTCTTCTCAAATAAAAGTTATAAGAAAAAAAATAAAATTTTTGAAAATTAGGACAAACTTCAAGGTCAAGGTTGTGATGTAAAAAATCATAGTGTACTTAGAAAGGTTTTGTAACAGATAATACTAATGTTTAATGTAAAAGCCCTATCCTATCTCTTCTCATTCAAAAGTTATAACAATGGTTTACGCTTTTGAAAAGTAGGTCAAACTTCAAGGTCAAGATCACGGGGTCAAAAATCATAGTGATTATGGAAAGATTTTGTCATAATTAATTTACATGTTTAGGAATAATATAATAGCCCTATCTGTTCTCATTCAAAAGCTATGGCCAATTTTATGGCAATATTTAATTTTCTTAAAAATAGGTCAAGCTTCAAGGTCATTGGGTCAAAAATCATAGTGTATTCAGAAAGGTGTTGTCACAGGTAATATACATGCGTAATATGAAAGCCCTATCTCTTCTCATTCAAGATATGACCAAGGTTAAAGTTTTTGTGACGGACGGACAAACAGACTGACAGACGAATGCGATTAAATGTCCCCTCGCTTTCGTGAAAGCGGGGGACAAAAAGATCTCCAGAGAGGGTTAAAGTAACAAAAATTTGAAGAAAAAAGAATATATATAAGATACGTTCTTAACATTGCATAATTCATACATTACAAATTTTTAACAAGGTAAAAGAGGCTGAATGGCAATTTTTATTTCCTGAAACGGGTACAATGTGTTAGAATCCTCAGTAAATCAAAGGAATACTCTAACATGCAGTGTGCATTTAATATCAGTTGCAGAAAAAAAGTTTCCGTCCATTTTCTTCCCATACTAGTTAAGGTCGTAAGGATTTCACAAAGATCTCTTCTTTTTCAAAACTTCTTGAAGAGAACCGTTCCTTATTAGCGATTTTGGAATGAGAATTCTTTTTGAGATTTCCCAGTCTCACTTGAACAGAACGCAAGTCTGCAATGGACATGGGGAAGTGCAATAAACTCCCCCTCAAAAGCTCCCAGTCAAATATAGTGTCCAATCTGTGCAACTTAACAACTGTCATTGAATACTCTCTATCACACAGTGTTTATCGGTGTATGCTTATCAAGAGTTTAGACCTGACAGCTACTAAATAATGCCATTTAAATCGATTTTAAGGGTTACACATGCGACTTCGAAGAACAATAGCAGAAAATGTTTAAATGCCAGTATAAAGGCTGTATTGCTATTTAAAATCAATGCTATCAAGTTCAACATAAGTATTTACATGGAGCCCTTCTTTTTGAAACACAACAGTCAAACCATGTCATAAGTAGTGTATTGGGTAGAATATGGCTCAACGCGTCGTGGACAACCTACAAAACGACTATCTCATCTGCAGTATTTGTCTAGGACGTTATAACGATCCCCGTCTTCTACCCTGTGGACATACTTTTTGCAGGCAGTGTCTTTCTGATCACATCGATCAATCAGTTCGAAGTGCAAATGCGGATCACTTCAAATGCCCAAACGATCGCGGAGACGTCAGACGACCAGGACCAAACGTACCTCTCCGTGAATGGGCTGACAAATTTCCTGAGGATACTTTCATCTCAAGCCTTCTTCAGGCTGTTCAACATCATGAACAGGGACCAACGCCTTCAGAACCGGAGGTCAATGCCAGACCTAGAAGAGGTCCCGTAAATCCTAGACCCAGGCCACAACAAACCCAACGGCCTGGAAGAGGTAATCAACGAAACCCACCGCCACCTCCACCCCAACACGAAAGTAATGGACTGACGTGCTTAGAACACCCTGCAAGACAACTAGAATTCTTTTGCCTAGGATGTTCAATTCTAATTTGTTCTCACTGTGCAGTTCAGAATCACAGACGTCCTAGATGCGAATGCTTGTCCACTGAAGAAGCACTGAGAAAATTGTCACCAAAGTTAGAACAGTTAAAGACTAAATTCCAAAACCAACTCTCGTACATACAGGATTTGAATAGAAATGGAATGCCCTTTGATACTGAACTGGAAAACAGCAAAGCAGAAGCTTTTAATTATTTGTCTTCTGTCGAAAACAGAGTTAGCGAATTTACACAACAGTGTCTTCGTGAAATTGAAAATTTGAAATCCACAGTGAGAGAAACTGGACAAAATATACCGAGAGAAGATGGAAACATGGCTTCATTACTTAGCAGACTACAAGAAACAAGGCAAGGTTATGAAAGCATTTTCAATGCACCACCAGGTGAAAATTTTCTGAGGAATTTAAACAAATATGAGGTGCAGGCCGATACATATGAATCGGAAATCGAGAGAGCGATCTCTAACAATCCTTTGCCTCAGGTGGATCTTGTCACTAACGCAGCATTTCAAAACTTTCTGAGAAACCCGCCACCAGTCGCCCGCATGGAAATCAAAGAACTAACCACGGCGAGGCAGCCCCGACAGCAAGTAAGAAGGGAGGCTACATTTACCATGTCCAACGGACGGAGAAACCGATCCTCACGATGAAACCAAACTTTTCTGTTCCACTTGAAACAACGTGTAGACTTAAGATTTTTGTGCAAAAAAAGTAACAATATATAATTTTAATTTAATTTATGAAAGGTTACATTATCTTGCATATACAAACACATGCTTACATGGGATGCTGATAACCTACGTATACTCAACCTTTCTACAGATCTTCTAGGAACCATTATAGTTATATGTTATGTGTACCAATATTCAACTTACTTTAAAAGCATATGCATGGTGTTGAAAGCTCTGAGAGTAATTGTAGAAAATAAAGGGTAAAAGGAAAAATTACAAAAACCTTTAATGGCTTCTTCGAAAAAGCTAACAACTTTCAAAATATTTTTAATCCAGAAAATAACATTTAATTTTTATAATCAGGGTGTATTTTTCCACATTTTTTGTCCACTCTTAAGAAATAACGTAATAATGATCAATTGATTTTCCAAGTGAGTGCTAGTGGGTCAGCATCAGAGCGATGACTAGGAGTTTGTCTACTGTTGTAATGTTATGTCTCCCCAGGAGGAGGCGTACCCCGGCCCCCAAGGCGTCCTGTTTACTGTAGGGGCTATGGAGGTCCTCCACTGGTGCAGCCCCAACCACCCTGAAAACGATTAAAAAATTTTGTTTCACAAATACGAAGAATAAAATAGAAATATCTGTATTATATTATTCCTGCATGAAAAAGGTGATATCAACAATTTTTAAGAAAATGAAATGTGGCCTACCGTCTTATTAATTCACAACCAGCAAACCCAGCCATTTCAGATAGTAGTTTATCTTGGTAGGACTGTAGCTCTCCAACAAAACTCGTCATTTTCTTAAGGTATTTGTTTACTGAAGAAAAATGTTTATTTGGTTCAACAAGTATTTCTTACCTTATTAAATAAAATAACTGTAACCCATCACATTTCTATACTATTACCTGTCACTTTGCATGCCTCTATCATGAGTTGCGCAAACTTCCTATGTCGATCGTGGTCTTCTGGTATTGACATGTGGCCATAATACGAGAAAATGTAATTGGCAAGAAGAAGCCCAATATCAAAAGCTGGAGGCCCCATGTATGCAAATTCCAAGTCTATGATCTTAAAAAAAAATAATGTTGAAGTTCAGCCTTCAAGGATGTGTAAAGATTTGAATTTAGAATTGATTGACATGAGAACCCCTATACTAGTATCCGTTTATAACATCAATACAGAGCGTTTTAATATCTTTGCTTTCCCTGGATCATTATTCATAAATTGCTGAAAATTTTGCATCGAAGTCACCACAAAGCAGAACATCCAAAGAGCATACCTATAATTCAAGATATTATTTGACATTGATCCCGATCAAATTATGTCACTTCTGTTTCGTACAGGACACAAGCTGCAAACTCACACACAATTTGCGTTACTACGAGTAAATCCCCTCCAACTCCGTTGCAAGGGGGTGATTACTTTTAAAAATCATATGTATGGCATTTAGTGTCCTTTTAGCTATGTGAACCTACTTTTGTGTTAGCACCATCCACCATAACAGAACCCGTATGTAGATCACCGTGTACAAGGCATTCTTTCTTCGTCAAGAAAATGTGCTTCATGTCCTTTGCTACATCTAAGACTCTAGGATCATCGTATAGTTGTGGAAGACTAGAACTGATGTCGTCTGTAAGTTTGTTTGTAGCATCACATTTGTCGAAGGGTTTCGTGAAGATATACTGCTCAGTAAGAGTGACTAGTTCAGTATCTCTGGAAATACATGTATACTAAATTATTACTAATACAGGAAAAAGATGGAAACTAAAGGGCGAAGAACTTTCCTACCATATATAAGCAACTGCTAGTCTACACGTTTAGCTCTAAAATTAATAATTTGACAATTCCTTTAACGATGTTTGACTCACTGAAATTTGTTTTTGTATTCACTTAATCTCTTCTCGCTAATTTCGGCGACATGAGTTTTATTGTGAACTTTTCCAATGTCTCTGGCTAATTTCTTTACTGCTGCCATAGAACAAACTCCGCTTATGAGTTGTTTACGAAAATCCTTATACGTCAGTAAATCTTCCATACAGACTGAAAGAAGACAATGGTTTCTTACAGTTGTTTGTTGATTCTGACTATGAAAGTCAACTTTAGCATTTTATTGATATTGATAAATCTTCAGATTTTTTAGTTCATTTCATTCTATTGTTAATTATTTCCACCATTCAAATGTCCTAATTTCATACATAATAGATCAAAATAAAAAAGCATTTGAAAAGAGAAGTCATTCTACCAACAACAAAAAAATAATAATAAATAAAATAAAATAGTGGTTCGGATTTTACACACGTGTTCTCGACTCCTTGTCATAGAAGAACGGTTGAGGTACACTGCGAGGTGCGAGGTCCGAAAACACACAGAGGGCGTCATACTCAGTCTGGCCCCGGGACGGGTCCAGCGGGTACGCGGGGCCTTAACACTAGAATAGAGTAAGTGATCAGATCAGAAAACACACAGAGGGCGTCATACTTAGTCTGACACCGGGACGGGTCCAGCGGGTACTCAGGGCCTAAACACTGGAATAGAGTAAGTGAACAGAAAACACACAGAGGGAGTCATACTTAGTCTGGCCCCGGGACGGGTCCAGCGGGTACCTAGGGCCTAAACACTGACAGGGAATGGTAAATTACAAATAAGAGATCACATCATAAAAAGTAATTTATGCTTTTTGTAACCTAGCTGAGATGGTTGGATGCATACTTGTTTATCCATTGGGAAGGACACTAAAAATGATTATTTTCTTTTCTTTAAATCGTTCATGCAGTTTCAACTCTTCATTCTTAGAATAATTACAAGCAGCATTATATAAAGTCGTTTTTTATATTTAATTAAAGTATGTAAATTTTATTTAATTTTAATTTTGTGATATATAAATATGTGAATGAATATGAATATTAAACAGAAAACAATTTGCAGTGGCATGTTTTCATTATACACTTGCTGTACTTTAGAGTCATATACCAATATGGCAAATTTTTACATTGTAAATCGTGTGTCTATTTACATTGAGTAAACAATGGGAGTCTCAAGGATACTATAAAATTCAACAGCTTTCGTAATAAAATTGTTTTCATTTTAGGGGGCGGGGGAGTGTCGAATGTTGAGATCTTGGATGTTCCAAGCTTTACCAGATTGATAAACTTTACTATTACTGGCTCTTGACTAACTATACCCTGTGTAGAACCCTGATGTACGAAAAAATGAAGAAAAAGTATGAGCTGTACCACCGATTTTACCTTTATATAAGGAGGCGCCCGCTTAAGAATAATACTTTGTCCAGACTTTTTAGCTCTGATGACGTCATTCAGATTCCCATCTCCAACTGAGGTCAATACAGTGGTATCTGGGCCACTAAAAGACTTCAGAAATTTCATAATTAAATTTAGATCAAGACGAATTAAAAGTATTACAAGTCTAAGAGATGAATACATTGTACATGTACATTGTACATTTATATTACATGCATTAATAAGTTTGAAATTAATAATAATGAAATAAAAAAAATTGTCTTTGATATTTTCAAATTTACGTTTTACAGGAAAGAAAAAAAATTAAACGATTCTCGTTCCCCAAAAGTGTTAACGGATTGAAAAAAGCTATTTTAATCAGTGTGTCATTGATCAAGATTTTTATCACTGGGAGCGTTCCATACATGAACTCACCTTTAGCTGGTCAAGCTGTGAATATTTGTCCAGCAGGTCAATAAACATCGCATGGTCCTTGTCTCCGGACTCCATCCCTTACAAAAGTGTTGTTCTGTTTTTGTTTTTTTGTTTTTTGTATTTCCTTCTTTTTAAAAATATATTCCTGATTTCTCAAACCGTGAATGTGTTGTTAATAGTATATCGATAATCCCTCGATAATCATCTGATAAACTTTGTCCCACAGTCAATTGTATGGAACGCCACAACTGTTTAATGTGACACGACTTTCTTTGGTACATTACAGTATCCAATGGAAAAATTTTGCACAGAAAGTTCAAGATAGCAACAGTTTAATTACACTGCATATTTGTTTAGATAAACTATTGCTAATTTAATACAAATGTAAAACGAACATAGGACACACAGACACTTATGGACCCTGTCTGTCTATATGTCTGTCTGTTTATCTGCAAAAACTTTAACCTTGTCCATAACTTTTGATTTAGTGGACCTATATGACTTCTTATATTCCACATGTATATTCCTTGTGACAAGGCCATTCTTTGGGTACCACCAAACTTGATAGTTTGACCTTGACCTGGTAGTTTGACACACTTTTACACAAAAATTCAAAACTTCTACTTTGGCCATAACTTTTCAACGGTAGATATAAGGACTTTCATACTTCAAGTATTTATTCTTCGTGACAGGACCTTTCATTGAATACCAACTACTTTGATCCTTTGACCTTGGAGATTTACGTACTTTTAAAAAATCTCTGACCTCGGATATAATTTTTGAACGGTAAGGGCTAGGGTTTTCATACTTCACATATGTAATCCTTCTAAGAAGACCTTTTATTGGAAAAACATTGTCAAAAACATTGACCGTTTGACCTTGACCTTGGAGTTTGACCTACATTTTAAAAACGAACCTTGACCATAACTTTTAAAGGATTAGGGCTAGGGCTTTCATACTTTATATGTGTAATCCTTGTGACAAGACCTTTCATTAGATACCAACAACTTTGACCCTTTGACCTTGGAGTTTAACTTTTTTTTCAAAACTTTAACCTTTGGCCATAATTTTGAACAGTTAAAGCTAGGGCTTTCACACTTCACACATGTAATCTTTGTTACAAGACCTTTCTTTGGAAATAATTAAACTACTTTAACCCTCTGACATTGACCCTGAAATTTGACCTACTTTTCAAAAACTCATTCTTGGCCATAACTTATAAACAGGTGGTGTTATGGCTTTCTATTTCACATTAGTATTTCTTGTGAGAAGACCTTACTTTGGGTATTCTAATCTATGTGCATTATATGCTGTCGATAACTATGGCACGCCAAATTCACAAAAATGAGATAATCATAGTTTCACAATCGATAAACTAGGTTTATCGGTTGTAAACTATAGATTACGGACTGTAAACTATAGTTAACAACGTTAATCTATATTTTACATCTGTAAACCATAGTTAACGCGATAATCTATGTTTCACAACTGTAAACTATACTTAACACCGAAAAGAATCATTTGCGATTGCAAAACACAGATTATCTAATAAATTTGTAAACTATGGTTTACAACTCTTAACTATAGTTAACGATCGTAAATTATAGTTTACAGACGTGAATCCATGTTTATCAACAAAATCTATTGTTAACGTTTTATTACGAGTATACAGACAGATAAACTTAAATTATCATTCGTAAACTATAGTTTACAACCGTTAAATATAGTTTTACAGATGAAAACTATAGTTAACGAATTGTAAAACTATAGTTCACGGTTTGTAAACTATAGTTTACAGTCGATAAACCTAGTTTATCAATTGCGGTGACTACGCCTATGTAGGGGACCTAAGATACATCGAGAGTCAACACATTCCTTTTACGAATCAGAGCTTCTGTGTAATCACCATCCAGGGCATACTTATAACTTCACTGGTGCTGAAATTATAACATTTAACATTCCATTTCAAATAATAATCATGTACGTATTGTCCGAATCATCCCAGAGAATTGAATCCCTTTCGCTGGAATAAATTTGTAATATATAATAACAATTAATGCTTGAGACCTAGATTATTTCAAACGAAAATTACTAGTACGTAAATTGTTGCTATCAATCGAAATATGATGTCTCTCCAAGATTGGTGACATTTACATACTGAAATTCACAAATAGTATTTCCTAAAAGTGTACGCCTCGGGTTAAACGTGATTTCTCATTTTTTCAGTTCATGGCCTTCAGGAGAAAGATGGGGCCAAATTAAGAGATCAAAGTTTTACATAACAAAATATAGAACAATTCAAGTTTGTTCAAATTTTGGATTCCCAGGTGCTGGGTGGAACCATGATAGGGGTTTGCATTTTGTTTAAAAATTGAAAAAAATCAAGAGCAGGACCACAATTTATCACATCAGTCTGAAAATATTTTCTCATTGCATGGGTCCTTGTTTATTTTTCCCTTAAATTATGGACCTTAGGGCCTTAGGGCTAGGAAGAGGCTAAATTCAGGAAAACACTTTTAAAAAGACTTTTTCACCAGAGCAACAATTCCATTTCAATTATTTATTCCTATGCTGTGTGGACACAAGTTCCATGAGTCCTGGCCACTTGGGACTTCGATGAGATCACATCTTAAGACATTTTTCTGTAGAAAACCCGTTGAATATCTTGTTTTAAAAACAGCAGTGTCAATATTACTCAGGTGAGCTTTGTGATCCATGGACCTCATTTTTGTTTCTTTTTCTCCTGAACTGCATTGCAAATGATGCACACTACACTGCCGTTTTTGGTGCTGTTTTAGAATCAATACACAGTAAACTTTTTAACATTTAATGACAATCAAAAAGAAAATTAACGAATCATAGAAAATATTAGCAAAGAGAAATAAATTTTACATGTACAAAAAGGAATTCATTGTTTGGCACATTCATTATGTAAATTAAATACTCGGTAACAAAGAGACATATTAAACATCTGTCATACACATTTTTCAAGTCAAACATTACAGAATGACACATACCGGTATATTTCTGATGTAACATTTCCTTTCAAATCATTTGAAAAGCTTTCAATCATGTTCAGTTATAAATGTATCACTGAACTTTTTACAGATGATTATAAAATAATTTTAAAAATATACATGATGTCAAATTCTATATGTAATCTTAAACTGTCATGGTAAACTTTTAATGAATAGATGAAAACTTTGGATGACAATTATTTGAAATATACTTCAATGCATAACAAAATCAAAATAGCACTTTTTAGAAATATAAGAATTTTTAGAACACATATAAACAGGTAATGGTTCAAAAGACAGACCAAGAAATGGATTTCTGATATACAACACTTCATAACAAATCTACAATAATTTACAAATGAAAAAAAAATTAATGAAAGATTATTCAGATTTATGTAATCTTACATATAATAATTGATCATATTCAAACCCGAAAATTCGACATTTAAAGAATATTAGATAACTTGTTTGTACCATATCAGGTCGATTCCAGATCAAAATATTTTTTATGTGTAAATTAAGTGAAAGCCGCTTTACAAAATAATATCATTGAAAAACCAATATTGCAAAGATCTCAAGAAACCTGACAAACAACAATTTTCAGTGCTTTTTGTTCGAAATAAACATATCTTGACTATATTTATGTTTAAATAGAGAGTTCCAGTTCTTTTTCAATACTTCATTTACCCTCTTAGGTGCCTCAAACTTATGCTTCCTGTATTGTTTGGGGGTCATGACGTTGAATTCGGTTGATTTCCCAGTGAACTTTGTGATTTTTCTATCTAAGCTTTTGGAGTCTCCAAAGTACTGAATTCTGTAGGTTCCTGGGGTCTGGTTCTGAGGGATATCCCAAGTAATGGTCACCTGGCTCTCTCCAAGCAACAGGCTGGTGTGCTTCCATTCAAATCTAATGATGAAATAAACCGTTAATACATGTAATTCAAAACACATAACAAAATTATTTCATGCAAACACTACAAATTCTATATACATGTGTACAAACAACAACAATGTAGCAATTCTCACCAACTATTAAAAGCTTACATAATTCTGATGAATATTTTTAAAAAGCTTGCTTTGATTCTTTGCGGCCTAGGAATTTTGACAAATCAAATCTTTCTGTTTTCTTAAAGGCAATATAATAATTCTGGCCATTGAAAGCTTACTTTGTTTCCCACTGGCTGTCTGTGTACATAACTTTCCAGCTTTTGTCAGGTTGCTGCATTTCCACAGTCAAGAATGTATCCTCCAACTAAAAATAAAAATCAAATGATTTTTAACAACACATTAGAAGGTATGTCATCTAAATTTTTTATAGATAAGAAAGTTATACGTCTTTGAAAAGTTATGGTACCTTCACATCATTTCTTGGATTGGCTCCTATAAATGTTACTTGCACAGAATCTCCCTAAAATCAAAAGAAAGGAAATGATATGTTCTTTTAGAAGTAAAATGAAGAAGAAACAAAAGAGAGATAAGATCATGAATTAAGAAATTACTAGGTGGTTCCTGCAGCAAAACTGAAACCCATGGCAGGCTTACAGGTCTTGACCTACACAGATGTGGAGTAAAGAGATAAATACCGAGGGATCACCGGTTCAGAATGGTGGTGTATTTCTATGTCTTATGTTTTTATGTCCATATGTCAGATAACTGGTAAGCCCATGGGTATATTTTTAAGTACATGAATGAACTACCGGGTAGTCCTTTTACACTCTCATTTTCAGTATCCATTTATAAAATAACAGTCCAGCCCCAAATTGCCCCTCATAACCTTACACTAAAGATTGATTATGTTTTTCATTTTAACAAATTTACATTAATACGTACAAATTTTCCTACCTTTGTTGTTTGGTTGATCTGCACCATTACATTTGACATGTCAACATAGGTATGTCTGAAGTCTACAGGGCCCTCAAGTTTCATAGCAGCTGGGTCATTATAAAGAATCTGTGAAATTCAAATCACATACACTCCAAGTATACAAAAAAATTCATTTCATTAATTTCATAAGGAACTACTGTAGAAGTACTTTTTTCCGCGTGGTATTATTTTTCTGCTTAAATAGATGAATTTCACATTCCTAAGAGTTATCTCCCATTGTCAGCGTAACGCTCATTTTACGCTATGTACGCTGTCCATAATTTTCCACGGAAATTTGTCCAAGCGTACTTATGTAAATGTAAAGCATATAGTGACATTCTAAGAAATCCGCATAATTTTCTACCTGTGGATTAAACAGAAATTGAGATTCCGCAGAATTATGACCCCGTGGAAAAAAGTACATATACAGTATTTGAATATTATATTCATTAAAGCTGGATGAAAATGTTGCAATTATTTCACACACTACTTGTATCTTAAAGTTTTAAACTTGATTGCTGAATACCTTAGCTTTCTTGTACTGGTTACTGGCAATAATTTTGGTGCTGTCAAACATGTCTTTACCAGGGCCAGGGGAAACACAAAGCTCATTCTGTAGGAGGGAAAATTAACAAAATCAAATTTATAAAATAGAACCATTTTTTTTACACAGTGATCAATAAAAATGCATATTAAAGACAGTACTTGTTTAAAATTTAAGGTTTAAATCTACACTTTTAAGAATTATTTGATCCTCCCCCCTCTGGTACATACCCTGCCATTACAGGTACTTGTGGGGACATCACATGGCTTGCCTGTGTCCATACAGTGAGGTCCTTTTGTGTTTGGGGACACATCACCTTCATTACTTTGAGCAAACGCTGATACAAATTCACCCTGTGTAATAAAAATAAAAAGCTCTAACTTCATCTGCCATCACATGCATCAGTCACCATTTCTAAGGATTTACATGTACATGCAGCCAAACCTTGTTATCTTGGGCTCAAGGACCAAAAAAAATCTAGATATCTACATATTCAAAATATCTAGGATAATACACATTGAGCAGTTTGTACTTCAAAATCCCTTAAACATATCCATAGTAGTCAAGATACTGATGTTAGAGATACTGAAATTCAACTGTATATATAGGTGTTTTATTGTCAAAAAGGAAACATGCCAGGGACAGGCCTGGCATAACCTCTCAGTACCCAATCCCTTAAGATGAAGCATTACTGAAGAATTTATGCAGGGAATTTCTCCAATATCCAGCTCTGTATTCCTGACATTTCAACATTTTCAATTTTACCAATGATTTTTATCACCCTTGTATTTAATGCATGCATGTTGACAAACATGCCATTTTTGTAAGACTTTAAGATATCAGCCTCCATTAAACAGTTTTGAATTTTACTACACAATATTCTGAACTGTTTTAACTCCCCTTGTATGAATGACAACCCGACTCACTTTTCCTGGGAATGCTCCTTTGTTCATGTCCGCCTCAAACATCTGAGCTGCCAGTCCCTTGTTATCACTGCTGATCAGGCGGTTAGTGTTGTTCATACTGGTGCAGTGAACAGCAAACCAACTAAAACAACAGTGTGAATGACAACCCGACTCACTTTTCCTGGGAATGCTCCTTTGTTCATGTCCGCCTCAAACATCTGAGCTGCCAGTCCCTTGTTATCACTGCTGATCAGGTGGTTAGTGTTGTTCATACTGGTGCAGTGAACAGCAAACCAACTAAAACAACAGTAACAATAAAATATAATGCCAAAGTTTCCATTAAACTACTATCTTATATTAATTAATGAATACCATTTTCAATTTATATGTTTTAGCTAATGTAACGGGTAGTTCTTCCAAAACATGCACATAAAACAGAAACTAATGGTAAAATTGACTGACTTGATCATTCCAATTCCTTTGTTCTGAGCATCTACCATTCTTAAGACTGTCATATTTTTGTCCACATCATATCTGTACCTGTGAAATATTAGTACATGTATATACATAATTATGTAAGACAGCAAATATGTCTTCTTTCTGATTCCAGCATAATTTTATATGTCCTTTAATAAGTTTAATTTCACCATTACTTATAAGGGATTCATGATTTAGGTTATGGGTCTGATACCTTATAGGACCTTGTCTGGGTAAACTTGAGTTCTCTCTCCTTAGCAGAATTACTGAGGCAGGCTGCCCTCTTTGATCCTGTTTATGAAACACTTACTTCACTCTCTCTGTAGAAGGATTATTTAGGTAGGCTGTAGGATCCTCTTTAATCCTGATTACATAACACTTACTTATCTCTCTCCTCATAAGAATTATTTAGGTAGGCTGTAGGACTTTGCTCCTTATTGATCCTGATTATGTAGCATTTACTTACCTCTCTCCACAGCAGGATTATTTAGATAGGCTGTAGGACTTTGGTCCTTATTGATCCTGATTATATAACACTTACTTATCTCTCTTCTCAGCAGAATTACTGTGGCAGGCTGCCCTCTTTGATCCTGTTTATGTGACACTTATTTTGTTCTCTCTCCTCAGCAAGA
This sequence comes from Saccostrea glomerata, assembly GCA_003671525.1. NCBI lineage: Eukaryota > Metazoa > Mollusca > Bivalvia > Ostreida > Ostreidae > Saccostrea > Saccostrea glomerata. The sequence goes on along the minus strand of PRKT01000228.1, from coordinate 815,432 downwards.
TTATTGAAGAAGGCTTTCTGACTTTTTTCCTTCGACTCTGATTACATAAAACTTACTTGGCTCTCTCCTCGGCAGGATTATTGAGGTATATTGTGGGACTTTTGTCCTCTTGGGATTCTGCCCTGGTAATACTTACTTGGCTCTCTCTTCTGCAGGATTATTGAGGTAGGCTGTAGGACTTCTATTAATATTACTGTCCAGAAGCTCTCCAGTATTTACGTACAGATTTCCTGGTCGCATGGAGTTATGGGCCTTTTCAATGCAACATAACCACGTACTTGGTTAGTTTATTTGAGACCCAGGGGCAGAGAAGATTTTCACAAAAATAATGCATTTTCACTATATAATCTATTTAGCCCCGAAGAGCACTAGATCCCCTGAACCCAGGGCCATGAATTTCAAAATCTTGGTAGAGGACTCAATGCTGATTACAACCATGCCAATAGTTTGACTGCTTGATGTCCACGAGTATAAAAGAAGATTTTTATAGATTGCATTAATTTTAGTGGTTTTTGTCCCATCCCTCAGGTCCTAGGTGGGCATGCAGGAACCATGAAATTCACAATTTTTGTTCCCCTTCACCCATACATGCTTTGTGACATAATTGGTTGAAATTGGTTGTGAGGTTGCAAAGAAGAAAAAGAGATGAGCTGAAAATGTTCAAATGTTAACGGACGACGAACGACGGCAGAACGAAAACAGATAGCAATAGCTATGTCACCTGAGTTTACTCAAGTGATCTAAAAAGTGGGATTGCCCAACCTCTAAAAGCCTGTTTCGTTGGGGTGGGGATGGTGGGGTGTTAGGGACAAAAATTGTCGGTCGACGAAAAATAAGATCAAAATCTGGCAAGACATATGTCGATGAACTGCTGGCTGTCGCCATGATCTAGCAAGTAGCCTCGACCAACGCCAACAGGTAGATGCAGTCTACTTGACTTCAGCAAAGCCTTTGATAAAGCCCCCCATCATCGATTAGCCATCAAACTGGAGCACTGTGGTATGAGAGGACAGACCCTGGAATGGATCAGAAGCCTCCTGGTAGACAGAAGCCAACAAGTAGTTGTTGATGGGGAGATGCCATCTGCTGCTCCTGTAACATCTGGAGTACAGCAGGGCAAAGTGCTTGGTCCACTGTTGTTTCTGGTTTACAACAATGACCTACCATCCCGAGTCAAATCAACAACAAGGCTCTTTGCAGATAATTGCCTGCTGTATCGTAGAATAACCAATGAGGAGGACACAATCACTCTCCAAGAAGATTTGAACCACAAGTATGGGAGTCCGAGTGGATGATGAGCTTCAACCCAGATGTTAAGTTATACGCATCACCAACAAAAGGCGTATAATTGAGGCCAATTATTCCATCCATAGCCAAACTTTGCAGATCACCACAAAAGCAAAGTATATGGGTGTTACCATCGATGGCAAGCTCAACTGAGAACCATATATTAACAACATCACAACAAAAGCCAACAGCACCACTGCTTTCCTGAGTCGTAACCTTTCTGGTTGGCCACGGTCTATCATGACAACCAGCTATAAGACCTCAGGTGGAATATGCCTCTACAGTTTGGGATCATACCAACAAGATCCACATTAATAGGATAGAAGCGGTACAACGATGAGCTGTACGCTACATCATGGGCGACTACAGCAAGGAGGGGAGGGTAACATCTATGCTCAATCAACTCTTGATACCCCGCAGTCCAGGCGGATAACAGCAAGAGCCACCATGACGTATAGGGTTATAAATGACTACATAGATATACCATCTAATCATTTACATCCTATTAACAGCTTTAACACCAGAGGACATACTTTGAGGTTCCTACAACCATTCAGGAGGGAGAAGGGAGGGCCTCCCCCCTGATGTATGTGCCTGTCATCCATTTGCACTCGGTTTCAGGTTTGTGCATTATTTTGTGTAGGTATATAATATGTTTTTATGCCATCGAAGATTCGGGGTACAGTTATTTGACCAGTTCCGAATAAGAAACGGATTCGGCGGTGTTATAAATATACGAAGCATTATTTCAAAATCGAAGTTTTTGTCAAGATAGTTCAATGATTTGTGGAATTAAATATCGTTTCATAAAAGTTAGCCTTCCCCCGAAAAAATATTTTGAAAGTTAACAAAGGTGCTGTTCATTTAACAGTTAAGAATAAGCCGAGGAGTTCCGAATACCCTAGCGAATACCCTAGCGGTACCCATTCAATTCAATCCTAAATCAGAAAATATAAGCCCCACAAATTATCAATTGGCATGCCTAAGAAAATTTAAATTAATTGTTTACCAATAAGTTATTTGTATTTCCAAAGGATAAGAGAAACTAGGGTAACTGTGAGCACTGGGCTCACTTTTATGATACCCACGCCTACTATATAATTATTATGACAAAGTCCATGTTTTGCTCTGGGAGACCCGAAGTAAGTGTCAGATCAACAAGACATGTTTTTGAAACACAATGCGCCCGGCGGCAACAAAGTTTGAAAAAGCTGTTTTTAGCATATAGGTCAAAGTCAGGTCATTGACTTTGGTGTCATTGGAAAGAACTTAATTAGTGGAGTATGCATACCAAATATGAAGTCCCTATCTCCTATAGTTCAAAAGTTATGGCAAAAAGTTTAAATAAAATTTTTAACATTCAAGGACACAAGGTCATTTTCCTTGATGTCATTTGAGAGAACTTTATTAGTGGAGTATGCACACCAAATATGAAGTCCCTGTCTCCTATGGTTAAAAAGTTATGGCAAAAAGTTGAAAAAAGCTATTTTAGCATATATGTCACAGTCAAGGTCACAAGGTCATTGACCTTGATGTCATTTGAAAGAACATTATTAGTGGAGTATGCACACCAAATATGAAGTCTCTATCTTTTACGGTTTAAAAGTTATGGCGAAGGTTAAAGTTGACAACAGACAGACAAACAGCTAAACAGAAGAATGGCAGTATCCATGTAATGCTAAGGGAGCCCAAATTATGTGCCAGATCAGTCTTGGGATTCTGCCCTGGTAATACTTACTTGGCTCTCTCTTCTGCAGGATTATTGAGGTAGGCTGTAGGACTTCTATTAATATTACTGTCCAGAAGCTCTCCAGTATTTACGTACAGATTTCCTGGTCGCATGGAGTTATGGGCCTTTTCAATGCTCTGAAATTACATAAATGTTTACATGAGTGTGGGATTGCTCACCTACATGATATAAACAGACAACAATGTATTTAAACATGTATTTATTCTGCAAGTTAGTTTATTTCAAATCTCACTTTTTTGATCCCTCACATTTACACTTAGATTTTGAATCATAACACAGAAAAATTTTGCATTTATTTTGATTCTCAAAAATGAAATATATTGATGTTTTATCACAGGTACTCACTTCTCATACATTATGTTTATTAAAGATAAAGTTTCCTAGTTAATACATTTGAAACATCTTCAATCAGTTTTCACTCTATACATGATTCTTTTGAAAATAAATCTTAGACCAACAGCAGTAAAGTTTCTGCTTATAAATGCATATCAAGAATACTTAGATTTACAGCAAAATACTTACAGCAACAATTCCTTCAGCCAGAGACAGGAAAGTTTCATTGACAAATCCCAGGGAAGTGATGTCATAGAGAAGATACTGATGGAAACCCCCTGGACCAGAGTGGGTGTGGGTTCCACTAATAGCCACATTCCTCTCATTGTATAAACCTCCATACTTGCTCTTCAGCCGTTTGATGATCTGAACAAATTAAATAAATAAACTTTAACACTTCAAAAAAATAAGACATCACTAGAACAGCTTTTGAACATTTTGAATGGGCATTACTTTATTGCCTTTGTTGCATTTCAACACCTGTGATTTAAATAAAATCATTTTCCTTGAAGATTTTAAATCAACAGAAATCATGCAGGGTAAAATAAAACACTGAAAGTTTTCTGAGTACCAGGCATATTTATGGCTTCCTTTTCTGAGTATGTCTAACAAGGACTGTAAATTTAGAAAAGTATAAGTGGAAGTATTTTATACTCATAATACCAAAGAAATCTTTGATATTAAATCCATGTGTACAATGATGCCTTTGTACATATTTTAATTATTACATGTATCAACAAATCATTACTCTGGTAAGTAACATAGAAATAATGTTCTTTGCAGTTCTTTTAGCTGTAAAGTATGGTAAATATATTATATTTAGTGTAAACCATATTTGACCGAAATTATTTTTAAAACAAGTCAGTGTAAATTTGGTTTAGCGTTATCTGAATGCCAGATATAACGTATGATATACAAGGTATTTAGTGGTGTACTTGATTCGGCATATTCTGCTTTCCGCCAAAATCACTAAATAGAATACACCTCTAAATGTAATACGTTTACAGTAAAACCAGCCAGCGCATGAAATATTTTTTTTAAAATTATCTTAAACACAAACCTCCAGTTTAAGTCCTTGAGACTGCATACAGGAATCTGTGCTGACAAACACAATCCTGCTTTTGTTGGCTGAGTCAGCAATGATGAAGGCTCTACTGTACTGACGGAGATGAATACCTTTACTTGTCTGGCCAGGATTGGCATATCCCATCTTTAAAAATATTTGTATTCATCAGGCTTTTAGTTTGAGACTTATCATTAGTTAATGCAATACTTAATCATCTATATCATAAAATACTAGTACATGTTTAATACAAAGTATATTGTCATACTGGTATACAAGTGTAATGGTTTGGGTCATGGATATCGGCTTGGATAACTCAGTGTTCTATCTGTACTTTCAAGATTGTTTCTCCTATATAAAATTAACAGATCTCATCAATTTTTTCCTGTTTTTAAATTAACATTATTTCATTATTTTTTTTCTCTCGTTCTTCTTTTCTCGCAAACAACCTTAACAACAATTTAAATCTCTTTCTTCCTGTTTGCCCCTTTCGTATACGTAACTTCAAAGCGTTCGTGTTCAATTATGTACTTTAATAAAAGATAAAAAAAAATTGTACTTGTATATGATAAACCCGTATGTCCTCCATATCAGGGTTATGGATTCGATTCGCAAGAGCATGCTCCAACTACGAACAAATTATATGACGAAGCAAGCTTTTGAAAAGCAAGTGGATGACACAAGAATATCAACATACTCGTTTGAAGTCTTCAATTCGCAAGTTTTCTATTCAATACAATGACCTTGTCAAATAATACAATCTTTCATTTAGTCGAATGCTCAATTACGACATTCATACTTATTGTTAGCCCATTATTTATACTGAATTTTTGCACGTTTTTTTTTCGTTTTCCCAATCATGACAAAACATGCGACCGGTCAATAGGGCATGCTTACTCCTCCTTGGCATCTGATCCCATCTCTGATGTGTTTTTTTTTCGTTTTTTTATTACCAGTAATTAAAATTATATAGGTAATAATTGTTTATTATCATGGTAAATATTACTGATTTGTGTAAACAGAAACTCCTGAATGGCGCTCCCTCTACCCCCGACAGCAAAGACGTGATGTTAGATCAGACCCAGGCAGACAATGTGAATAAAGAAGTATCTAGCGAAACAGAGCAAACTGTGACTTCATATGCAGAGATGGAAAACGACTACTGTGATAACTACACCATTATTAAGGATATTGACTCATACATATTGAAAGAAGATAATCATAGCTGAGAGAAAGAAAGAGAGAGAGAGAGAGAGAATAGTAACAATTCCTGTTCAGTTGACCAAGGAATTAAGTTTCTGAATTGTATTTCCGTATGACCGAACATAAATACTCGTTTATATATTTCTGACGTCAGTGCTCACAGGCGTCAGGACGAAAATTTTGCCCTTGCCAAGGTTGAAGAATTGTAATAAAAAGGTTATTTCTGTAAAACACGTAAATGTCATTTCCAAACTCGACAATTCCATCAAATTTATTTTTCATTTGTTAATTTTTTTTTATTGTATTAAAAGGGCAAAACAATATGCTATTATTGTCATTTGAAGGGAAAACCAGAATGAACTCATTTGATCAGTGGAAGTAAAATTTGCTTTCTTTTCCATTTGTATGAATTTGAACCTTAGCTACATGTAAATAACATTCAATTGAACGGTGTTGCAAAGAAATATAATTCTGAATATGTAATATTTGCATATCCACTGCTCTCTCCCACTATGAGCATGTAGCCATCAACTGCATTCATAGGACTATAGACGCAACTGCCTTGGCTATGATGAATGGCGCTAGCGCGCATCATGGAATATGCCAGCAGAGCACTTGCTATTCATAGAACTCCAGAAATTCTTTGACAAGCAAAAAAAAAACAAAAAAAAAAGGTCATCAGACGGTTTTAATGAGGGGGGCACCAGCATACATTACCTAGTATTCTGTAGTTTTCTGTCCAACAACCTCCAACCCCCCAGTTCCAACAGGCCATGTGTGTTATATAAAGAAATATTAAAATGTACAACATGTAACATCCATTGGCAAATACAGGATATGTAATACGGGGGTATGGCATGAAATAATATTAGTCATATCACACTTTGAATGGTGGGGGAATGGCGAAGCCCCTGGAAGCTCCTGAGTTTTTGTGTAATTTGATAGTAAAACCAGAAACAAAAACAGTGGCAATGGTTAGATTTTTATCAAAGTATGGCATTAATGATATTAATCATATCATACTTTTAAAATTTTAAGGGTGTGCGCCCCTCACGCCCCCTTAAATCAGCTAGCCAAAGTGATATCAAGCCCCTGTCTAAGCTGAATGATAGAATTTCAAATCATCACAGGTACAGTAAAACTCGTTTCTCAGTTGATTCGATACAAAAGAGCATGCTCTACGTATGAACAATTTCTAAAACGTGTAAGTTATTGACAAGCATGTTGATGAAACAAGAATATCAACAGCCTCGTTTAAAGTCATCATTTCGTAAGTTCTATAGTCGATACAATGACCCTGTCAGCAAATACAATTTATCATTGAGTCAAGTGCTGACTGACGTTTTTCATCCCAATTGTTCTAGTGCATTATTTATACACTGAATTGACGACGGATTTTTCCGTTATATCCTAATCATGACAAAGAGCACATGGCGGGTGTGACCGGTCGGCAGGGGATGCTCACTCCCCCATGGTACCTGATCCCACCTCTGATGTTTCGGGGGTCCGTCTTTGCTCTGCTCTTATTTTGTGTAATGTTTTATGGACTTTGAGATTGAATACTGTTCGTTATCTCCATATCTTTCTTTTAGTACGAACACGGATATTGCGAATTCACGGATATAGCGAAGTCATCTTGGATCCCAAGCTATATAAGTTTAATGAGTTTTTATACGGTTATAACGAATTACGGATATGGCGAAGTAATTTCATAGGTCCCAGTGACTTCGTTATAATCGAGTTTTACTGTATACTGAAATCAGAATCTCCAATACTGCAGCTTATCTTAATGAAATTACTTATTTTGATGAGATTTGGATTGGCTAGAATATATTCTATAGTACATATATGTAAACATAAAAGAGTGCTAATGAATCAGCAAAATTGAATAATTAAAAATCCAGGAGGTTTGACAAAACTGACTCTATGTTAAACAAGCAATGGGATTCTGCAAATAAATAATGACTTTCAGATGTCAACACAAGGGGCAGCTTGTGATTCTCATTTAATTTTGTTAGATAACAGATGTTGAGTGAAACAGAAACGTCTAAACTTAAATTTTTTACCCGGGCTCCCTATCCCAAACTGGCGAACACAAGAGGTCTTGACAGATTTAATTACTATAGAAGTTGTGGTCAAGGTTAAAGTGTTTTTAAAAGTGGACCAAACTCTAAGGACAGGGCCAAATGCTCAAATACTTTTTTATTTCCAGTGAAAGTCCCTGTCAAATTGAATACAAGTGTGAAGCATGAAAGCCCTAGCACCAACTATGGAAAAGTTATAGCTATGGTTAAAGTTTGGAAAATGTTTCACCAAATTTGACCTTGGAGTTTGACCCACTTTTACAATAAAATTCCAAACTTTAACTTTGGCCATAGTTTTGAACGGTAGATACTAGAACTTTTATACTTCGCATATATATTCTTTTTGGCAAAACCTTTCATTGGATATCAAAATCTTTGACCTCTTGACCTTGGAGATTTACGTACTTTTAAGAAACTTTAACCTCATCTTTTACATTTTGAACGGTAAGGGCTAGGACTTTCATATTTCATATATATAATCCTTGTGAGAAGACCTTTCATTGTATACCAAGAACTTTCACCCTTAGACCTTGGAATGAGACTTAATTTTTAAAAACAAACCTTGAACATAACTTTTGAAGGGTTAGGGCTAGGGCTTTCATACTTCACTTATGTAATCCTTGTGACAAGACCTTTCTTTAGAACCAAAACTTTGACCCTTTGGTCTTGACCCTGGATGTGTTGACTTACCTTTTAAAAACTTATCCGTAATCATAACGTTTGAACAGTCGGTGCAAGGGCTTTCATATTTTACAATTTTATTTCTTGTGAGAAGACCTTACTTTGGGCACCAACCTATTTAATTTGCATTTAAGAAAAGTTTAATCTCCGCTGTTGCCACACGTGGGCATTAATGTTTTACATACATATCTTGTTTCTTTTCAGTTTTCATGTCAAAAATCTTATCAAGTAAGTTGAGAATTATTTTTCAGCCTCCTAGTTTTCAAACTCGATACTACGTGCTTGATACACATGTACCTCTGATGTTAACGGAGAAAATAACTGCATACATCGTTATTAATATTTTTAAATAGTTTTTTTTTTTCAATTCAAAGATCTCAAGATTCATAGGCTGCCTCTTCATGACGAGAGAGAAGTGTTACCTCCGTGAATGTGAATCAACCTTCTCAATTTACCCTTCAAAGAAACGTTGAGAATTATACATTTTGCAATACCAATATTTCAATTCTTTTTGCGTCACTAACGTGGAAAAAGGAAAACATGTTTGTCATTAAATATTAACACAAAAACATCCATGTTGAACTTTTGTATTCTACATTTGACAATTATAAAATATAAATACATACTCCGTAGTCAACAACAATTAAAATCAAATCAGTGAGAGAAATTCTTACCGTGCTTTGATCCCTGAAAATTTTTCTCCCACATACTTAATTGCGCTTTGTTTCAGGAGTGTGTTTCTTTCTAGGTATACATATTTGAATACAGTCTTTGAAATGAAAATAACAAGATGTACTTGTGAAACACTGATGCCCCCATATGGTAACATAGCGAAGATTTAACTTTTTTAAATGCAAATTTAATATATTGGTACTCAAATTAGGGTATTCTCACTGGAAATACAATTGTGAAATATAAAAGTATGCCATGATAAAGTTTTTTTTACATAAGTACGAAATTCTCCAAGGTCAAGATCAAAAGATCAAGGTAATTGGTATCCAATAAAAGGCCTTGTCTCAAAAAATACATATGTGAAGAATGGAATCCCAAGCCCTAACCCTTCAAAAGCTATGGCCAAGGTTAAAAAATTTAAAAAGTAGGTCAAACTCCAAGGTCAAAATTCTTGATATCAAATGAAAGGTCTCAGGCGTTACAAGGATTAAATATGAAAAGTATGAAAGCACTAGCCCTAACCCTTCAAAAGTCATGGTCAATGTTTGTTTTTTTAAAGTAAGTCAAACTCCAAGGTCAAGGATCAAAGTTCTTGGTATCCAATGAAGGGTCTTCTCACAAGGATTACTTATGTGAAGTATGAGAGCACTAACCCTTAGCGTTCAAAAGTTGTGGCCAAGGTTAAAGTTTTTTCATGAGTACGGAAATCTCCAAGGTGAATAGATTGATATCCAATGAAAAGTCTTGCAACAAAGAATACCGGTACATATCTGAAGTAGGGAAGCCCTGGGAGGAGCTTTCCAGTACAGTACAGTAGATGTTCTATTGGTGCTGACCACCACTTCAGGAGGTGGCAATACTAATTTAAAAGATGCATAGTTTTAGATAGCTTTGAATTGCTAGTTCAGATTTAAATGTTAACATTACTTAAGAAGTTTATTTATTAAAATAATAGGGAAATTTAGATACTAGTATACATGTATCTTCAAAGATTTTTTTGTCTATTTTCTTCAGTATAGGTAAGAAAACTTTTTGGTTAAATAGTGCCACTATACAATAAAGTACACCTGGCCCTCTCTTTGTTATAGCTTTACAAGTGTTGGATTAAAGGTGTTGGATTTCAATAAAATTAAATATTTACATTTTTCTTCAGTTGGAATCCTAATGACAGCAAAATCTCGTGACATTCCGATTTCATTTTGGGACCAAATTCTTGCAGTAACTTCCTGTTGCGCAGGAGCTTTAAATCGGACATAGCTACGTTCTGTCTCCATAGTGCAGTTCTTGTATTTTTGAGTCTTCACCAGAGGGCAAATTGAAATGAGGTATTTTAAGTGAGATCCATAAATCCTTTGTTTTTGCATATCCTACAAGTTATCGAAAACATAAGCTGAGCATAATTGTGTAGTATATAAAAGATATTTTCACATCAAAGAAAGTTAATCCTTTAATTTTGTGGACATTAAACAGGAGTAGAAAACTTATGTACCTGCCAAAAAATCATTATATTCCTATATTTGTCACGTCCACGTGGAAAAACTGAGAAAGAATTGGGTGCAACAATGGGTAGAAGAACAGGTACTGAAGAATAAAAGAAAATCTGGAATGTAAACGAATTCATTATTTAACCCAATTATTTGATCACCAGTGTTTAATTAGAAATTAAGAGAAGTTTGAATTGGTTTTAAAAATGAACAAGACAATCATTCCACAGAATGGTATCATCATTCAAATAAAATATGGTTTCTGTTATTTTTTATTTTGCTGGTTTTTAGCATGCATGGAACAGATCGAAAAGAAAGGAGCCATGAGATTTAGACACATAATCTTTTCTTGGACGCAAATGCATTTAGAAGTCTACATTCCCTGCAATGTTTATCTAGTCTAAATTGAGTTATATTTGCCTGCTTTTGCTGTTGTCACTGTGACAGACCGACTAACACTCCACATCCCTCCTTCCAGTGGTAAAGCTGCTATCTTAATGAGGTATTTTGTGTAAGGTTCCAATCCACAAGCTTCTAGTCTTGTATTGTTGATTGTCCAAGATCTTTCCTTCAACAAAATTCAATACATTATAGATTTAATTTCCTACATCTGTCTCCTTTCAAAGAAAAGTTTGATTTTTTTTAGAATAAGCATTCATTCTTAAATTCAGACCAGCTAAGAAGAATTTTAATGATATATTCTTTGGTTTGATTTTATGATATTGATTCATCATCAATAAATACTTTCAACATTTTATATATTTTACATTATATAATGTTTATACCTGTTGATTGCCACCGGAGAGAGGTGTAAATAAAACGTGGTATAGATGTGGGTAAAACATCCTGAGGTATTCCTGACCATGAGACCATTGTAGATCGACACAGTAGGCAGTCATATTAATGACAGTAAGGTCCTCCACTGGGGAAGGTTTGACTGGGGAAAAATAGAAATTATACGTTATTGAATAGTTTTATTTATTTATTTGTGTTGATTTTGTGAAATGATCGCATCATACTGTACTAGTATTACATGTTTTGCAGAAGGTACCACGTGATGATCAGATGTCAGACCCAGTGCCCTGTCCAGCGGCAGAAAACTAAAACATTGACAGAATTTGTTTAGGTTGTTTTTTTTTTTTGAGGGATTGTGGTGCTAAAGCTTTATCTTTGACTTTGTGCAGAGAGATATTGGGGCATTTCTTAGATGTCTTACCATAAAATCCCTATGAACAGCCTCTGCCCCTAAAAGCACCCCCTAGGCCTTTTTCAGTGGTCGGGAAATAAGGGTCCCCATGTACTGTGATTGCCATAATTTGAAGAAAGGGAAAGTGGAACTTGGTTATTTGGTAAATCGTATGTAAAGTCTTCATGAAAGTGAAAGTAACCTACAATTTGTTCTCTTTGTGTATTCTGTAATTTTTTGGGGTGGAAATAAATCATTGAGCATAATTTGGGTAGATTATCTTATGGTAAAGGAAAGTAAGACAAATATTTGGAGGTTTTCTAATTTTTTTTTTCAAAACCTTTTTTGAACTTTAAATATGACATTAAATATTATAATGAGAAAACATGTACCAAAGTAACCGTCCCCTTTTTGCAATTTTCAAACCGGGCACGATCAGTAGGGATTTTATGGTAATAAAGGTACGGGAAAACTGTTTGCTAAAAAAAATAATATAAAGGTCATTTTCACCTTTCCCAGTTTATTATTTTTGAATATGTTTCAAGACACACTCTGAGTTTTAACATTATTTATTAAGTCTCCTTTGCTCTTACAAGTAAGACTTTCCACTCATATAAAAGATTTTCCTTGTTGCTCTCGTCCCTGTTGTTATTGGTTGTCTATTTGTTAATGATTATTAACAATTACCATTTAATATTGTTTTTTGCATAAAGCAAACCCATTTTTTTATTGTACGACTGTTTGTATATTTGGTAGTGCTGTAATGTTCCATGAAATTGTCAAATTTTTTTTTTCCTATTGATGAAAATGCTTTGATTCTGTTTAAAAAAAAATATTAATACTCTTCTTAAAATCAAAAAGCAATAAATTAATCTGTATGATTGACCATAAATGTACTGAAATTTTTTCCATCTTATTACTGTGATTATTGTGATAAAATATAGAAGTTTCATTCTGTTTTGAATAACTGAATGTCCTTTTCACTGTCAGAGTATATTGCTTGTTATGTGTATTTGTTACTTGTATGAATTGTTTTGCAACAATTTTATGTTGCCACCCATAATGACTTAAGTAACAATTATTTATTCCCCATTATTTCTCAGTATTACCTAAATTTACATGTATTGCAGAAAGTTATGCCCTGTTCACATGGAGAGTTTAATTTGCAGTAAATAAATGCGAATTAAAATAATGCGATTAAATTGTGTTCATGACAGCTAAAGTGAAGTAAACTAATGCAAATTAAAATTTTATTTCTACACAAAGGCTTTTCAGTAGGGCTATTATGACTTCATTTGTATATCATGTCATGTATGCAGAGCCATCCATTTGATATAATAATAATTATAGTGGCTACAGGGCGTTACAATGGGATTTTATATCACCCCCACCTTAATTTGTAAGCCGATTCAGAGGTCGTTCTCTTGATTTCATGAAATTACTTAATATACAAATATAACTTTTTGATAGGCGAAAGCCTAAACATATCGACCTTAAAGAAAGCATATCAGCCTAGCATGTTGTGCGTGGTCAAGATGCTTCTCTTTTAAGGTGGATATATCTATAGGGATTATCAAATCAAGAGGCTATGTTGTCAGATAAAAGTTATAATTTCTTCTCTTTTTTATGATTGTTATTTTTTTTCCTTTCAGTTATATGCATCGTCATCGTTTTGATTATAATATCAAAGAAAGCAAGCGAAGTCGAAGGAGGGAAAACTGGCTGGTCCTATGATTTAGCCGGTGTTTGTATTTTACCAATCATCTGTTTAGTCGCCATTTTGTTTCTTGAGCGATGCTATCACGGTGGAATATGTTGCACTAAATTAAACTGTCCTGTGATTACAGATAATCTTTAAAAAGACAAGGATTTTTTTTTAAATCAAGTATATGGAACTGATATTATATTTATTAGCCATATATACTTGTAAAATCTGTGATAGGCGATTCCTCAATTTATCATTTTTATTGTGTTCATTAAATCTGCATAACTGACAAGAAATTGACCAAAATATTAAACAATCATTATACGGACTGTGCCTTGTTTTGGGGTTTTATGAGTCAATTAACGACGTGAAAGCACGTGATACTTCGCACAATTGGCAACTGAAATTAGCATATTGGAGCCACCGCAATGACCCATTACCTTCAAGATATAGCTTTCACGAATGATAAAGTCGTTGACCAAAAAGAAATTTTTTTGTGATTTTATTTATTGTCGAAGGATTTGTTGTACTTGGGAAAATAATATTTGAGTTTTTTCTGCATTTTTATCTGCTCCTCCGTCAATCAATTCAAAATCCTTTTTTCGAATTTTTTCACAAACCACTAAAACATCATATGGTTTGTCGTGTATTGGTCCTGCTAAGCTAAACGATTTTTAAGCCATTCACCTCACGTTTTTTGAATATTGCAATTACCCCCCAACAAATTTGTGATTTCTCTTTTTGTCCTTATAAATGCGATGGGCTCATATTACAGTTGGACATGACGAGTTTAGAGCATAGCCAAAATAGTGTGAAGATAGACCTATGGGCTCCATTTTTACTGACTTCGACGACCCTTTACAATAACGTTGTTTCTAATAACGTTGTTTCTAAACTTTTCAAAAACATGAATAAGAAAACTCTAATATTGCACCCTTTTTTAATAGCAGTTATTTTTTTAAAACACATACTATAGAAATGGAGATGGTTTGGGACCCACTAAAGATTTCTGGTTTCATTCGTAAGTTTTCTAGTAAAGCAGGGACCTGCTTTTTGTCAATTGAAACAGTACAAAACGTGAGGAGAGCAAACACAATCCTCTATAAACATACACAGGTGCTTGGGGACGGGAGCAACCATCTTTTCAATAGACATTTTCTATAGTAAAGGTAAGGTTAGGGAAAAAAGTGGGGGGCCAGGCCCCCCCTGGCCCCCCGGATACTACGTGCCTGAGTCAGGAGAAACAAAATCTAGTGATAAAAGGAGAAATAAAAGCAGAGAAAAAACATAAAGACGAGAAAAGAGAGTTTAACGGAGATCCAGAATGCATTGTTATATGACGGATTCTGGATGGACTTTGGGACAACGCTATCTTACATGGTACATTGTGATAACTGTGAAGGTAACCATATCATCAACAGCTCAACTACAACTCCTTCCAGCATCAGTTTATGATGTTTTATCAACACAACAAATCTAATAGGTGGAACTTGTCAGAAATACCCGGTATCAGATTGTCCCTTGTGCTGAAATTAAGATACTTTACATACCGAAGGCAGAGGTAATGGAAATTTGGAGCAAGGAAGGAAGAATGCAAAGACACAAGCCTGTCAACATCCAGTTTGTAAATGGGGGAAGGGGGTCAAGTGACTAAAGACGAGAAATTATTTCAGGAAATTTAAACCAGCCCTTCACCGGTATATGGAGTATCTCTTTAAAAGTGAAACATTCTCGTATGGGACGGACTTAAAACAACACAAAATCACTCAATCAATATTGAAATTAAGCATTACCTGATCGCAACCAATCTCTGGGACTTCAATATCGATGTTGGAATTCCACCTTCTGTTAATATTATATAATAATGAATTATACTTAAATAACAAAAATTAAGACTAGAACATAGCAATTGTATAATGAAAAAAGATACAGTTAAGTAGCCACTTACTTGATGGTTTTTCCAAGTAAGGCAGCTAAAATCAAAAGACACAGAACAACAACAACAACAGCAACGGGGATTGCTGCTTTGTCTGCAATAATAAACACATGTGGTCATTGACTCAGGTCAATGTGAGAGTATAATAGAAATCATTAGAAATGAAATTTTATGTATATGAAATATGACCCAAAAAAATTGAAGAAACTCTCACATAAATGAAATGTATTTTCCAGTCTTAAACATTCGATGTCGCTTGTTTGTGAATTTTCACCAAATTTCACTTCAACTTTAGCACAAAAATTGTTTTCCTGATTTATAGTATACATATAGGATGTTACATCCGATGTCACCTTGACCATTTCCATACCTAAAATGAAAGTATTGTTTCAGAACCAATTCTTCGTAGGAACGATAATCCCAATACGTATTTACAATATTTGTATTTTTTGCAGTTTGAAGATTACAAATTATGGTACTTAAATAATGTACAAAGTTATAACAGGCGTCATATTGCTCACTTGTGCAGTTGGGATCGTTGCAAATAGTCAAGACAAACTTGTCAACTAATTCCGATAGTAAGTGCATGTTACAGAGTGGCATCCTCCAGACTATGTTAATATGAGTATGTTTCAGTAGTACCAAGCTTACTTCTGGCGGCCTCGAAAATTCTGTTATATATCAAGAGTATAAAGATTTGAAATATATTAGTAACATAATTCGATCACTAAAATTTATCCTGAGCAATAGATAGTCCAAACAAGCATTTCAATAAATATTGTAAAGTTAAGATTGGTTACTACTTTGACATCAAGTTCTGGCAGCATCATTGAAAGACTGTCCCTTATTTATGACTCCAATCAATACTATACAAGGGTTTGAAATTATTTTAACTTCATTGTTTAGATCAGTTTATTTAGTTAGGGCTTTCACTTACTGTTGTTTCGGATGAAACAAGTTGCCCATTTGATTCCACTCGTCGTTTTATTATGGACTACAGACACACCATATTTAAGATAACTAAATCGGTCGTTGTTTCTCGTAAATGTAGTATTTTGAATACCTTGGAGAAAGTGTAGATTCTAGAAAACGAAAAACTTGGAATGAAACAAAGTACTTGTAGAATTCTGTAAAAGTTTTGATCCATGGGATGCCTTTACCTTATAGTCATCATGACACCAGTAGACCGTAAATCTATTATCTTTATGAGGGTGAGGAGCTTTCCAGTACAGTACAGTAGATGTTCTATTGGTGCTGACCACCACTTCAGGAGGTGGCAATACTAATTTAAAAGATGCATAGTTTTAGATAGCTTTGAATTGCTAGTTCAGATTTAAATGTTAACATTACTTAAGAAGTTTATTTATTAAAATAATAGGGAAATTTAGATACTAGTATACATGTATCTTCAAAGATTTTTTTGTCTATTTTCTTCAGTATAGGTAAGAAAACTTTTTGGTTAAATAGTGCCACTATACAATAAAGTACACCTGGCCCTCTCTTTGTTATAGCTTTACAAGTGTTGGATTAAAGGTGTTGGATTTCAATAAAATTAAATATTTACATTTTTCTTCAGTTGGAATCCTAATGACAGCAAAATCTCGTGACATTCCGATTTCATTTTGGGACCAAATTCTTGCAGTAACTTCCTGTTGCGCAGGAGCTTTAAATCGGACATAGCTACGTTCTGTCTCCATAGTGCAGTTCTTGTATTTTTGAGTCTTCACCAGAGGGCAAATTGAAATGAGGTATTTTAAGTGAGATCCATAAATCCTTTGTTTTTGCATATCCTACAAGTTATCGAAAACATAAGCTGAGCATAATTGTGTAGTATATAAAAGATATTTTCACATCAAAGAAAGTTAATCCTTTAATTTTGTGGACATTAAACAGGAGTAGAAAACTTATGTACCTGCCAAAAAATCATTATATTCCTATATTTGTCACGTCCACGTGGAAAAACTGAGAAAGAATTGGGTGCAACAATGGGTAGAAGAACAGGTACTGAAGAATAAAAGAAAATCTGGAATGTAAACGAATTCATTATTTAACCCAATTATTTGATCACCAGTGTTTAATTAGAAATTAAGAGAAGTTTGAATTGGTTTTAAAAATGAACAAGACAATCATTCCACAGAATGGTATCATCATTCAAATAAAATATGGTTTCTGTTATTTTTTATTTTGCTGGTTTTTAGCATGCATGGAACAGATCGAAAAGAAAGGAGCCATGAGATTTAGACACATAATCTTTTCTTGGACGCAAATGCATTTAGAAGTCTACATTCCCTGCAATGTTTATCTAGTCTAAATTGAGTTATATTTGCCTGCTTTTGCTGTTGTCACTGTGACAGACCGACTAACACTCCACATCCCTCCTTCCAGTGGTAAAGCTGCTATCTTAATGAGGTATTTTGTGTAAGGTTCCAATCCACAAGCTTCTAGTCTTGTATTGTTGATTGTCCAAGATCTTTCCTTCAACAAAATTCAATACATTATAGATTTAATTTCCTACATCTGTCTCCTTTCAAAGAAAAGTTTGATTTTTTTTAGAATAAGCATTCATTCTTAAATTCAGACCAGCTAAGAAGAATTTTAATGATATATTCTTTGGTTTGATTTTATGATATTGATTCATCATCAATAAATACTTTCAACATTTTATATATTTTACATTATATAATGTTTATACCTGTTGATTGCCACCGGAGAGAGGTGTAAATAAAACGTGGTATAGATGTGGGTAAAACATCCTGAGGTATTCCTGACCATGAGACCATTGTAGATCGACACAGTAGGCAGTCATATTAATGACAGTAAGGTCCTCCACTGGGGAAGGTTTGACTGGGGAAAAATAGAAATTATACGTTATTGAATAGTTTTATTTATTTATTTGTGTTGATTTTGTGAAATGATCGCATCATACTGTACTAGTATTACATGTTTTTGGGAATATGATTAAACAAATGTATGACGCTGAGAATATCGGACACCGGTTATAGATAAGCAAAAAATACCGGTAATTGATACCTTTCGTTACATGGAGAACATAATCAAAGAACAATTGAAAGCCGCAAGTAGGTTAAATGCTGATGATATTAGTATTCCACAGTTTGTCATTATCACCTATAAGTGTGTGAAATAGAAAATAATCGCTACCGAAGTTTGTCTTTCCTGCAGTGTTTATAGAGAGAAGTTTTATTACATAGTCTAAACGAAATAACCCAGGCAACAACGGATTTCATGTTAGATGAAGTGTCGTTTCCTTGTTATAACTACTTCTTCAAATGTATTGAAGGTATTTGCACATGGTACTCGACTATGAAATTGTTTGTCAAATGAACTGACACACGCGCACAGAGAAAAATCAAATTCAGTATTAAACTCAATGCTCAAATTTTTTTTAATAAATTTTCATAAACAAATCTCGTTGATTGGACTCGATTTCTTAATAGTCAGAAGGGGGAAAATAATCTACGGGAATATTACATTTCTATTAATGTATTATTTGTTGCGTAATGAAACTTCATTACTTGTGTTTATTGAAAATAACGTCATTAGAGCTTCAGAGATTGTGACCGATACATGATCTTTCACCTTGAAAATAGTTATGTACTTAAAAACGACAGAAATTTCAGTGTTTACGTTTGATAGGCAGAACAAATAATCATTCCATTATACTTAAGTCCCATTTCCTGCAAATAATGGATTATTTCAATTTTAAAATGTGAATATCCCAATACATTTTCTTTCGCGATAGAAAAGACATTAAAACCAATAATTTATTAAGACATTTATTTTTTAAAACTTCAGTTTTTGAACTTACTTAAGAGGAAGGCATAGACTGTTTTGTAATTACTAATTAACTGTACTGAAAATTTCTGGATAAGAATCATGTCTTTTACATGGAGCAACCAGCATTCATTCAAAAACCACAAGAATAGAAGCAACAAGACCCAGGTATATCTGTAAAACAAACAGTCAGTGGGGGATTGCAGTCTAATTGCGTGTCAATCTTGTGACGTGAGAAGAATTAATATTTTCTACGTGAACCTCGTCACTCCTAAAGAAAAAACAGAAAAATCAGAAAGGTTGTTGACACATTGAAAGTCTTCCAATCAATCGGCTGAGCAATAAAGCCCCCCGAGTCACAGTGTATTTATGAGAATCACTGCCTGAATTCTAGAACATGTTTCTTTTCATTTAATTTTTGCCATGGGGGACTTTTTCCTCATCAGATACAATTTCGGACATCATAATTACCCATAAACCGTAGAAGCAAATTACACATAAAATGTGAGCATCATTCAACATGTCCACCGGGTATAAAATCGTCAAAA
Source organism: Saccostrea glomerata (assembly GCA_003671525.1). Lineage (NCBI taxonomy): Eukaryota > Metazoa > Mollusca > Bivalvia > Ostreida > Ostreidae > Saccostrea > Saccostrea glomerata. The sequence goes on along the minus strand of PRKT01000228.1, from coordinate 795,708 downwards.
AGACGAAAATGAGAGAATGTTTCAAAGAATATAAATACACTGTGAATTGAATTTTGTTTTTCAGCTTTTGGTTGGCACATTTTTTTATTGGTACCGCTGAAATCAAAAGAGCCGATGAAAATGGAAATACCAGTGAAAAAAATAGCACAGCTAGAGCTTATTTTATTTTTACATTAAAATAGATTTTAAGTTAGAAAGTTTTGAAAATGTACGTGTAGATTATACGGAAAAATTTCTTTGGAGATATACATTAATAAAAAGTCAGAGTCATTATAAATCTCAAGTCTAAAGGAAACGGTGAAAAACTTGCCTGTTTCCTGACAGTGAACTTCTTGGCAGGTGTTGAACAAGCTGACGCAAACATTGATGACGCAATGCGGATCCAAATCGTCATGCATCATATCCCATTTACAACCATTCTGTGTCAGGATAGGACAATCAAACCAACTGGACACAAAATGACCAAATATATATCTCCTGTATATAAATAAAATGTTTTTAAGAAAAAGAAAATAATTCTATATAATAAGTATAATAGGATAAATCTTGTAAACAATACAAATCATGAACAGGGTAAAACAAAACACCAGAGGTTGGATGAGATGCCGAGGATGAGTGAACATCCCCATACGACTAGTCACACACGTTGTGAACACTTTAATATTGATGTAAATCATCAAGTAGATCAATCCATAGTTAAATGGGTATAAAACGTTGTATGAAACTTATCGGTCAAAATACGCTCAGAGACGATTGTATTTGAAAACAATGTCATCATGTCGACCATTAAATTAGCTAAATGCTGGCGTTAAGGCGATTGTGAAAAGCCCCAAACAAAAACTTATTTGTCAGCAGTCTGTCGATAGAAAAAATGATCGTCCTCAGAACATGCTTTTGGGAGACAAAATACCATATTCAAGTAATGTTTTAAAGAATCTTATAAGTACGTATAGTAAAAATTGGGGAAAGTCGATGATGAAAATCCTTAAGTTGTTACGTTTAACATATACTGTAGTTTGATAACTGTTAAGAGGGTTAAAAACTTTAATATATCTATATATCAATTTGAATGCCACAGCATTTCTTCCCTTCTCAGTTGGAATATAGTGAATAGATTCTGTTTCATAAGAAGTAAAAACAGGTTGGCTAACACGGCACAGTTAGTGTACATAGTAATTCCATCTGATCGTTGGATACACTTGCCTTCAAAGACTAATTCTAAACATGAGAACTCCAAAATCTTTTCAATATCAACTAGTGTGTATAATCAAAATTATTTCAAAACACATGTAATAACTTTTTAAGTGCATGACCGATCACAAAATAAGAAAATTTCAATTAATTTTTATCAAGAAAGAACTTGTCTAAAATCTCAAAATGTCTGGTCTTTGAAATAGTAGGAGGATTGGTTGCATAATGCGGAAGGAAGTTAGGGACTTTTATTTTTTTTTTAGGGTGGGGGTGATTTTATATTTCTTTAAAGGTTTATGATCACCCCTCTTTTGGAATTTGTTGTAGCACAGTACATCTGGGTTTCTCTTTCACAGTAGTTAATATTTTTCTCAGGAGTAAAGATCAGGTGGTCGTGGAACATTTGTACTGTATCCTGAAATGTATTTTTGCTTGTGGCTTCTTTTTTTCAGTATATGTAGGGCTACTCAAACAGCCACGCTTATTGGAATGTCAGAAGGCTTAAAAACTGGAAGATAATTTTGGAGAGAATTGCACCATTTGATGTCCCAGCATAAATGTTGGATTAATTGTGTGTGCCAACAAAATATAAGAAATACAAAAACTTAAAAATTTAATCCCATGGAATTGCGCTAAGGTCCAGGGTAATAAATTAAATAAAGGACCTGACCAAAATACGCTCAAAATCTCGATCGATAGTCCTTAAACATCTAAAGGACAAACTATCAAACAATTTAGTTTTCCCCTTGGAAGCGCTAGGAATAGGGATGATTATTTTAATTTGCTTGTTAAACTAAAATGCAAATATTTTGTTACATGTATATAGTAATTTGTGTCCTGGTGCTCTGCAATGTTTTGCTGCTTTTGACATGATATTGTAATTTAGATAATTTGAACTCACTTGGGTAACAAGGGAAAAAATCTTGTTCTGGTAACTCCCGAACTTATCTTTCTATGCATCTATTGGGATTCGATATTCATGAATCATTCTAAATAGATCAAAACACAATAGTGCGAGCATACAAAAGAAAAGCTATCCACACATAACATGAAACAGATAGTCAGCTATTAACATAACAGGTCTTCAGCATTTACACTATGATGCTTAATTTAATCATAATGCATACAATACAAACACTTTAATTAAAGACGAAAATACCACACAAATAGCATTATTGATGACGCTTTTCTCCTAACCTAATATATTTTAGGACTTATCGGTATTAGGAAGCTGACCGTACTTCTATAAATACACTGAAAATATAACTGCATCTTTGTGATTAGTGAAAAATTAAAGTCATTCAAAGCCTGAGTTTGCAATTTGAAAAAAAGGTAAATATGTCTTCAGGTTAATTCTTGAAATATATTTTCTTCGACTCTGAAACGGATTTACTTGTATCTTACATATTATGTGCATGAGTAAAATTCCAGGTCACTCTGGGGCCGTATTCAAATGTTTATTAGAGAGCCGTATAGATTTCCCTCGTCCATCCTAAAGTCTTTGACCCATGGGTCCCCAATATTGAGATGAATAGTTACTAAATTGGCTTTATTGGACAAACAAAATCTTTTTGTTTATGAGACATGCAATTTCAGTGACCATATAATGATTATTCTGTTTAATTCTTGAATTTAAAATGTGCCAGTCATTAATATTATCATTATGAAAAAAAGTTTATGCTGTAGATTTTAGCTAGCCTGCAACTATGTTGCAAATTATTCAAAATCTACTTTTCCCTCTTATAATCAAGAAGATTAACACATTTATATGTTGATATTGAGCTCTCTAGCAAAACTGAAATATCCCCTGTTAGTCGATAGAAGGTACTAATCTAGAAAGAAGTGAACTTGAAAAAGAAGACACAGCAGAGTTCACCACGACTATATACAATATGGGCCAACTAAAAACTAAATTGTTTGACACACGTGATGACTTCGACATTTTTGTTTTAATATTCCAAAATCACCTGCATTCGGTATACACATCTCCCGATACACAAGAGCATGCTCTGAATACGATCGTTTGTATAACGAGACAAGCTACTGCCGGTAAACTGATGTTACGGGGATTTCTTCAGCCACATTCAAAGTCAGAATTTCGCAAACCTCATGGCTATAATGACCTTATCAGCAAATATATCCTACGCATCATTGGGTCTTATTGCATGACGTGTTTCATATGTGCAAATTAGATGTGCATGAATCTTCTGTGTTTACTCAAAGTATAAATAATGACATAGACAATATAAAAGATGAACATATGTGCTATGCATAACTTATCAAAGAGATCCAAAACAAAATGTACGATTTTTTGCATTTCAATAAGTTTGACATTGGACCTAAGGGAAGCTAGGCACTAGTAGTTAAATTCAAATCAGTCATGGAAGAATGGGCCCAAAAATAAAGTTACATATGTGTATTGTTTAACTAAATGTGTTAAATAGTAAATTTGACCCTTCCCATTTTCTGCGTGCAGTATATAGTAGAAGTTACTTTTTTAACCATGAGAATCTCTGAATGAAATAGAGCAAGTATGGCACGATGAATTCTTCTGATATAGCTTGACTCAAGTATCATTCAACTGAAATCTGGTCGTGCATTTCTTTTAAAACACTCCAACATTGATCTGAATACATAAACATTGTTATTGAATATTTTATGGCATTATAAATCACTAAAAATGTTAATTTTTCACAAATAGTTAAAAATAAAGTGCCTACTTGTTCATGCGAATTTCAATTTTACACACCATATTTCACTCCGTTTAAATTTCATAGTTTTACCTCAGAATATATTTACTTTGCTGTTTTATTGTGGCAAAAATCGGTAGATATAACTCTGTATGTACATAAACGTGTTTTTTTATGTAAAAATAACCTTTTTTATTCATAAAAAGTTAAAGTTGCACTAAACCACGTCATTGCCATTTATTTAATTAATTTTAGATAAATTAACCGTATACCAAGTAACGGAAACGTTGGATAAGCTCACGTCTTCAGTAGAGTTCCAATAGCATTGAAGATATTCATCGTAGTTGTAAGTGAAGCATGTGACGTCATCACCTAACAATTAACAAAAGGCAAACTGATAAACTGTCAGGATAAAAGTCAATCCATACGCTCCCAGGATAGAAGTCCCAATATCTATAGGCTTATTAAGGAAAATACCTAGCATATTAGGTTCAAAATAGCAAAACTCAAATAAGCTATCATCATGGTTATTTTTTTCTACTTACCTTTTACAAGAGGTTGCAGAAGCAAAACAAATATGAACGGAATCCGTAACCAAGTAAGCATTTCGGGTAGCTACCATCTTTAATCCTCAATAATTTATAAATCCTGAGAAATACAGCTTACATCTATAACCTATAACTCGATCCATAGCTTGATCATTTTCCGTGTCCAAGCTCTCAGACTTGGTTTCAGTCTTTGTTCACAAACAAATTTCGACATTGAATTGGGAGGAAAATTGAACTTTAAACCAATTTCTGGCATTTAAATATTCTTTTTATATTGACTATAGAAATGCACGGTGAATTCTGACTTTTATGTCTATTGATTAATATAAATTTTCAATGATATACATTCAGAAGGTACACGGTATGAATTTAAACGACTACACCCTGCATTTTCATGCGCTAATCAATATATAACATCGTTTTCTCAAGTTTTCTTTTTCATGGTTCAGTAACATGACTTAAAATATAGGGTAACGCTACGTAATAATCATATATTAGGTCTAAGAGCAGAGGGGAAATAAGGACAGGTACCTGAAAGATCTTTTCTTTTCGAAAGGAGACATTGTAATTGTTGCTCTCTTATTGAAGTAGGTAATTGTTCAAAACCTGCTAAAAATGCGAAGTAACTCAGAGGCTTTTGAGAAAACTTCATTAGAAAATCAACTTGGGAATTTGAGAGCCACTGGGTACTTGAAGTTAATGAAACTATGAAGATAAAACACCATTAGCACTGTACTATCCTGTTTTCTGGAACAGAGACTCATCAGAAAGCTATCGATTGAAATTATCGTTCAAAAGAAGGGGAATGTTTTGTGGAAATACTCATGAAAACTTTTAATAATATTGAAGACATACTCTATTTACGCAGTCTACGAGCAATATGCACGGTACACAATTTGTCCTAGTTTTGGATGAAAAATGTTCTGGATTGCGGAAGGAATCTAAGCCCAACCTTGGCCATAACTTATAAACATTTGGTTATAGGTCTTCCATTACTATTCCTTCATATTTTGAACTATATTCAATGTGACAAGACTTGTCTTTTTGACTTCAGATTTTGTTTATTTGTTTGTTGTTTAACGTCCCTCTCGAGAGTTTTTCACTCATACGGAGACGCCACTTTGCACTTGCCGGTCATTGAGCAGTGGGGGATCTTTTTCGTGCCAACACCTACTGCGACACGGGACCTCGGTTAGTACAGTCTCATCTGAAGGTCCGGTATCCACGTCCCACAGTGGGATTCGAACCCGCGACGTAAGGATCAACTTCGCCACAAGGGCGATTACCTAAGATTTTGACCCGCTTAAAAACTTTAACCACAAACATAACTTTTGAACAGTTAGTACTGGGGGTTACATATTTCACATGTAATTTTCATTGAGACAAGACCCTCTTTTTGAAGCCAACAAATTGACCTTTTAACCTTGACCTTTTAGTTGGACCTACTTTTAAAAAAATTAAGCCTTGGTAATAACTTTTGAACAGTTGTTGCAAGGGATTTTATATTAAACATTATTATTTCTTATGTCAAGGCCTTCCCATGGATACCTTTAATTTGACCCTTTGACCTTGACCTTGGAGTTTGGCAGCTTTGGCAAAGGTTAAAATTTCTGAAATGTATGTAAAATTCCAAGGTCAAAATCAAGAGATTAAAAACGTTACCCGCTGAAAGAACTTGTCTCAATGAATGGCACCGTACGTATATGAAATATAAAAGCTCAAGCACCAACCATTTAAAGTTATGGCCAAGGTTAAAGCTGCCATACGGGAGCATCAGTGTTTCACAATTACTTCTTGTTTATTGTGGTGTTTATTGGGCAAGGCAGTAGATCCACTGACATAAAAATTATATGAGTGTTTAGCCTGTCCAAAGTTAATGCTTTGTTTAACGTCAATTGCGCGCGTAGATTTTTGAAGAAATTTGCAGTTTGAACAAACATTTGACAATTTAAATATTTTATTCCGATTTTATTTTTACTTAAGGAAATAAAAACTGTATTCCCCAGGGAAAGAGAACGTTAAAGACCTTTGTAAGATAATTTTGAACTGAGTCTAGATCACTTCACAGGCACGTTTACTGAAAATGAACATTAAACAAAAAGTCTAGATGTGATGTACAAATATTGACAGTAGGCCTCCACGTATTTCAATCAACGCAAATGATTTCTTTTATAATAAAACTCTTTTTTTTTTATTCTTTAAATTTCTTTATAGGGCGACGCTAAATGCATCCCTGCAACGCCAGGGATCCTGAGTCAACACGTTGCCGTTGCCCAAGACCTTGCGAGGATAAACTAAACCGTAGAATTAAGTTTAGCTGGCCTTATCAAAACTAATACTGTAATGATTAGGACACCGAACTCAAAGAGCAGGTTCTGCGACACAGTAATGCAAAATTCGCATAATCATCGAACATTTGAGAATTATGTGAATTCATGGGTAAACCATTCATGTACTTCATTCAATAACTTCCTCTTATGTATAGCAAATGAGATGGAAGTCCTCACTTTTATTCCAAAGAAAAAGGAGGGGTCTTAAACGCTTAAACTGCATGTTATGTCTTGTACTATACTAAAATATGGAACAAAATATAGCAATTAATATGATCATGTAATTTAATATATGAAATTACTGTAATTACAAAATTGCTTTCCTCGGTTTTCTTAAATCTCACACCAAAGACCTCTCTCAACCCCTTAAGGTCACTCTTTCTACCTTAATCTGAAGTTCCAGCTCAACAGGATATGCAAAAATATGCATTCTGACCCACCTTCGTCAAATCCTTTCAGACTGAATCCCATGTAATCACAATATCTAATGACTTTCTTTAAAATACATTGATATCTAATCTTTTGTCAATCCAGGACTCTTTTGGTTTATTTGCAAAAAGATAAAATGACTGATTGATCGCATGAATAAGGCCTGTCAGAAATTTCCATCGAATGAATATTTGTAACTGATATACATCTGTAACGACTCTCTCTCTCTCTTTCTCGCTCTCTCTCTCTCTCATATGAACTTTAACAGAATAGAGGTGGCTTTTAATTTGCTCAAACCTTCTGTCGATTTATCTGTGAAAAAGTAAGTTAATCCACCGAAGGATTACACGAAATTCTTATTGAAAAGGGTTTATTACAACACGTTGCTATATTGAAATAAAAAATAAAACTAACACCGGTATACGGCTCAATTTTCACTACTGAAAGGATATGTATGTTTAAAACGTATGTGGTGAATATATATTAAATATTTTTTAATTAAAATTTGTGTCTGTTTTGATAGTTAATGTTCGGTTAAGTCAACAAATTTTCAATTTCTCTATGGGAAATTTATCTTATTAACAAGTTTCATGTTGTTGTTTTTTTATTGAATATTTTAAATGAAAAATATTACATTTATATCTTATTTTAAAACCATGTAAAGAACAAGTGCAAAACGGTGAAACAGTACTACTATATATGTCAGGGGGCATTGATTTGTTCAGCTATGTAACAGCGTTACATTACGGTAAGGGTAATAAAGTCTTTCTTAATAAATAAAGAACAAAACCCTGGCATATTCCTTTTTTTCAATTTTAATCCGTGAAGATTAAGGCTAATGGCTATTAAATATGCTAAACGATCTTAATTTAGCTCTGATTTTATCAAGCTTCTTTATTTCCAGTTCATATTAGTATAGCAGGTGATCGGTCTAATTAGGAGTCGGTATATTCAATAGAAATTGAAGATAAAGTATTTATTTGAAGAGCGGACGATTAAGAATGTGTAATCGATCGGAGTAGACGATTCAGCGCAGAATTGAGTGCAATGCAAACTACTTACTTACTTAGCTCATTGAAGCATATTGTCTTCATTTTATTATTTATGGCTGTACAGAAATCATACGTTATGTAACCCGTTACAGAACTTAGAGCAAGCACTTTATAGAAAATAATATAAAGTGTATGATAATCAGATAAAACTATATATATAGGAAAAAAACATCACTTTATATATTTTATACAACTAATAAGAAGAAAAGAAGAGGGTCGTGGACCGCACCTCGCACCTGCGTCTGCTTTATCTATTACTGAATATAGTCTACCTATATCGAATGTTTGTTTGACAATTCAACAAATATATAATGCCTTTTCTACTTAAAATACATGTATATGCGTCTCAATGCTCTCTGAGCACGATTTCCTTTTTCTCCTGTAAGTTGTATAATTCAGCCTGTTCATTGAGAGTGATTAAATATTAAATATGTTCTTCAGGAAAGTGCTTGAATAATCTGAAACTAAATACTAAATGAATTGCAACCTTTAGAAAAATGTGTTCTAATATTTACACAAGATTCTCTAAATCATAGATAGTGTAATAGACAATATAAATAGTGTCTCAGCTTATTTCTTGTAAGATACTTTCTTTAAACTTTGATGTCCCTTTACTAAAACTGCTTTTGTCTTATAATAGATTTTTTTTTTAATTTATCCAATCGAAACGGAGAAAATGACAAAATTGTGGTAACAATACGGCAATATACTCGAATGGAATCAGGCAACCGATGCTAAATCCACAAAAGATCTCACTTTAGAACAATCTAACTTTGCCTTTGGAGTCATATTTTAGAAAGATGAGTAGACAGTTTAAAAAACGCAAGTTGCCGTTTTCGGCACAGTTTTTCATTTTTCATGAAATAATGTTGCGTAAAAAAATACAATATGTAGATTCTTTCTGCAGCATATGCAAGTCGAATTAAGATGCGAAAACAATCGATGGATTGTGCACATGTATGAACGGGATATAAAAGCACTACAAGTACTTCAGTTCAACATCGTTATCAGTATAAGAGCACTAAAATCGAGAAGTGTCCAGTAAACTGAACTCTGTACATCCTTCTGATCTGGTGATAAAAATTCGGTTCCTGTGACAAGTTTTTCACGTGTTCGCGAGAGAGTACACAGAGGGCAAAATTAACACTTCAGAATTCACGTTAATAGGGGAACCATTCCAGATTAGTTTTAAATGTACCGGTATAAAGTTTTACTCAGTCGAGAGGGAGTCCATTGAAAAATAGATGTTGTACGCTCGTGTGGTTTCCATTCATCGGAAGGGAATCGTTTAAATTTATCTACGAAAATCTAGACACCCATTGTTTTGCAGTCTATCAGTATATGCCAACGCTTTTATGTAACAGCGGTTTATTTAAGTCAACAGTTTTGGTAAATATTACCTGCTTGATGAACTGACATGCCAAAAAATACAGCGATCTCTTGCCAATCATTGTGTAAATAGAACCTGCTTAAGTTTGCCGCTATAAATTCTTGGATCCATGTGTCTGTCAAACATTCGATAAAATTGATCTTTGGTAGGTCAGTGATTATTAAATACCTTAAAGTTTTAATCAGAGAAACGACGCACAGTTAAGATTGACTCGAATGATAATTCTGTTGTTCGAGAGTACTGTAATTTGATACTTCCAGGATTGATTGCTTACCAAGTTCCGCTATTCTGATAATACTAAAATTATCTATTTCTTACGCGCGTGAATAATTGAAGTATAGAATTGAGAGTGTGTTTTTCCCCTTCGATCAATGACGAGAAGTTTCTTTGTCAATATGGCTAGTGATTTCGTTTATGGAAATGCTTAAACATTTTCTTTGCTGGATTTTAAAGGAAAAATATAATTCATTCTCATTTGTGTTCAATTTGTGTAAAATCAGTGTTCATTGGATATAATTACATCAACTAGAATAACCATGGAAACAGAAGCATTAAATAATTCTATAGACAATTGTCACGAAAACAAAACAAGTCAGTTAGATCATCTTCACCTGGAGTTTAACAACTTAAAAATGGCAAAACTTTCAATTCCAAATGGATCTCAGGAATTCCGTCAGGCATTATTGGAATCTGGACTCGAACCCGAAGAAACGGCATTTCGCAAAAGAAGTCATACTGTTGACAGTTCCTACGCCAGGCCCAAAAATCACGTTCATTTTTCATCAAAATTAACAACCACCGAGCCTTGTAAACATGGGTCTTCTGACGACATTCATAAACGTCAAGGTATTCTAAGACACCATGACCGGGCTAGAAACCGGAGCCATACATTTGACTGTCCAGACACACAGAGAGAGGAGGTGGTCCCAAAAGAAAAATTAAAAGATAAGCCAAAACATACAGAAAACGGGAAATTACAAAAGAACCACGAGCATCACAAGAAGTCTGAAACCCAGGAGCACTCTTCAGGGTTTATGAATATTTTTCGGTCCAAATCCAAGACTGAGAGTTCTACAAACAAAGATTCAAAATCACCAATACGGAAAAAAGACAGTAAATGAGCTGATAATGGTGCTTGAAGTATGTTAACTTCATTTTAAGAGAACTTGATTGAAGATTGTGTCAAAAGTATGTGTTTACAGGTACTTGAAACCATGTAATGTTTGCTTTTGGAACTTTTTATAGCATTCTTGCGAAAGAAAAACGGAGATGCGCACTTTGTTTTTATCTGTCGGAAGTAAGTTAATCTTCAGGAAATGATCCTTTCATCAAAAAGACAAGGGACTCGTTTAGGAAAATCGTAAATGTCAAAACTGTTCAAAATAGATGTTCATATCTATCATCTTCACAGATATTGTCGGAATAATTTGAGCATATTACGACAATATGGAAAGCTTAATCTATTTTTTCTAAAACGACTCGTGCCATATTGTACTTGATATACAGCAGATAATGGTAATTTGAACTTTTTCATATGAAGTATGCATTCTTTATTAGTTTTGTTCAATTTCCGTTTAATACTGTTGCTTTGTGTTTTCCTTAATCTTCTAATTACACTGAGGTTCGTGAAAGCCTTTCAGAAAATGGCTAGAAGTTTCAACAATTAACAACCTTCTGTTTGTTTACATTTAAATTTCTTCCATGTAAGATAATATTGACTTTTCTTTGGAAATTTCTATTACTTATTATTTAACAAGAAAAGTATTAAATGACCTGTAGTAGGCATGTTGTTCCGTCATCTACGAACAAAAGAACTCTTGCCAAATTAACACATTTTTTTGGTTGTGAGCTGTCATTGAGTAATCAATTCAAGGAATGGAATTTCAAATTTTGCTAAGGAACGCAGATAATTAGAACAAGACTATTTCATGCAAATTAAGAACACGTTTGAAATATCATTTGTATATATGTATATACTTAAGTTTAAATTTTGTTTTTCATAGTAGATATTCATTATTGTAAATGTTTAATTCTCTTTCAAATAGCAATGAAATCAAATGTGCAATACTTGGTACCTAAACAAGTCATTAATTGTAAATATTTATTCCTCGTGTATGTCAGCGTACAAGATTTTGATTGTTGAAAATAATGAAATTGAAAGCAAGAGTTGTGCTAGAGAACAAAAATGCTGAAAATATCTCAATATATCATATATGTACATGTACTTTCAGAAAGTAGTTACAAAGGTATAGATGTTTTAAATGTTTGTTGCAAGATTTAATTATTGTAAATTGACAATGTCACATTCCAAATAGATGTTTGCATTGATTTTATTGTAAAAATGGAAATAATGCAAGATATCGAAAAAAAATCAAAATCAATATTGCAGGGCCGTGTTTCTTTTAGTGTGTGATAAACCAAATAAAGCTACAAGCCAAACACTTTGATGGTGTTCATATATGAGGGGTAAAAAACAAAACAAACCCATTTTGCTTTTCTCCTATAGCGTCTTATTTTATGATAAACCGCGAAGAAAAACAAGTCAATAAATTGAACGTATTTTTAAACAAAGGGTGATTGTCAGCTTTTTAATTTTCTCTATTTAAAAATTTTAATATCAAAGTATGGTATTGTTATCAAAAATCACGTACCTTGGTGATTTACGTTCGATAATGTCACCACCACCTACAGTTGTTTTGGATATAATTGAAAATATTGCTGAATCTAGCAGACGATAATGACGACAGGAAGTAGGGATAGGAAGATGACGAGCGTAAAAAAAACACAGAGAACCGAATAAAACGGATTTTAAAAAATAAAAATTCCATTTCTTACATAATCTTATTGAATTTTTCAAAGAATTAATGCTCTCTCGAGATTTTTTCATCAGGTGCCCTTAACTTTTTCGTGTTCATTTTATAACTCTGTGGATGGCGTCAGGACACAACCGTACCTTACAGTGGTACTATAATAAATTAGTACTTAAGGACTAATTGGATTACTACTACTATATAGTAATTCGCATTATCAGGTACACTTTTGTTTAAGGGACCAGGCAAAATTTATCACAATTGTGCAAATAGGCATGGGACAATTATTTTTTTTTTCATCGAAGAAAACCATGGGACTAAAACATTTTTAGAATTAAAAATGGGACACAAACTTTTTTTCTCCCATAATTTACAGTACTTTACCCAAGAAAAATATTCATTAGATTAAAAAGATATATATTTTTCCAAAAAAAAAGAAGAAAGAATTCTTATAAAAACTAGAGGTACTGTGAGCAAGTGGCTCACTAAATGATACCCCCCGCCTCCCACATGTGTATAAATGGCAGTGTCCATGTTTTGCTACGGGAAACCCAAAATATGTGTCGGATCAAAAAGTAAAATAGGAGGTGTACAATGACAATATGTAATAAAGATTCTCTGAAAGTTTCATCAAATTTCATTCAGTGGTATAAGAGGAGTTGCGGATAAGAGATGGGTACCCCAAAGCGTAACAGACGGACGGACGGAATTAACGATTACTATATACCCTCCCGCTTTTCAAGCGGGGGGTATAAAAAGTCATATGTTTAAAACTCAAACGAAGGCTAAAACTGCAACATGAATATTCAGTTAATGGAGAACATTACGACGTGACAATCATTGCTAACAAGTAACAAGGATAATAAAAATAAATGATACCCCCCGCCTCCCATATGGTTGTAACTGGTGAAAAAGTCCATGCTTTCTTGTGGCCGGGAAACCCAAAATATGTGTCGGATCAAAAAGTAAAATAGGAGGTGCACAATGGCAATATGTAATAAAGATTCTGTGAAAGTTGCATCAAATTTCATTCAGTGGTATGAGAGGAGTTGCGGATAAGAGATGGGTACCCCAAAGCGTAACAGACGGACGGACGGACAGACGTGGAGACGGACGGAATTAACGATTACTATATACCCTCCTGCTTTTCAAGCGGGGGGTATAATGAACAGAAAACAATATCGATGTTTAAAATATCTGTAATCTGAAAAATATCCTTAATTTTGTTGCAATAATCTCATTATATTATCAAGATGTACCTGGGGGTAACCATGGGACAGTAACTTTTATTTATCAGTCTAAAGGCATGGGACAGATATTTTTTTAATACGAGTGTCATGGGACACGTACTTTTTTAAAATGAGAATTTTGTTTTGTACTGGTCCCATCGTTGTGATAAATTTTGCCTGGTCCCTAAATGTACTCCAATCAAGGGCTAGAGTTATGGGCAGGTCGTCTTGGTTTTGTGCTTTTGACCTTTTACATTAATTTATGATGACCTTGGATAGAAACATTAAAAACCGAATTCATTGAAATGCTAACCCGATGATATTTTTGACAGAAAACGATGTTTACAATATGGTCGAAGTACATCTTGATTTAGGTATGTGGAAAATCTTTAATATTTCAGCTTAGAATTGTTACTTCGCATCTTTTTTCAAAAGAGGAAAATAGATCTGATCAATATTTGTCCACTGGCGAGTGAAATTAAGTCTATATCTATATAAGAATCTAAAAAGAATTGCCTTACTCATTAGTTCCAGTTACGAACACATACTTCATTGTCACATCTTACTGCGTAGATATTATTTTATGACTCAAAAGTATCGTATTTTTTTCCCCAATCTTTGTGATTTCTGGGGAAATTTTACTTTTAGAAATTCATCTATAACAGATATTTGTAACAGAGTTCTCTACTAAAATCTTTAACTCTGGGCCAATCTTTGCTATATGAAAGTGATGCTACGCCCTCTCAGTCTTTTTTCTTTGAAAATAGAACTAGAGAAGCGGATCGTCATCCTGGCTAGCAAGATCAACTCATACATAATCAAGATACTAATTCAGATTCTATCAAGTTTGAGGGGGTGATGGTAATTATTTTTTATTGTCCTTTCATTGGTTATTGTCATTTAGTTACTAATCATCCTATAAGTTCGAATCTCGTTCGCGACTGACCTAAGTCGATTGGAAGCGACTGTCCCTTCGCCATTCGCTCGGCACTTGAAGTGAAAGTTGCGGGTCCTTCGGATGAGACCTTAAAAACCAAGGTCCCGCGTTAAGGCAGGTGTTGGTACGATAAAGATCCCTCACTGCTCAATGGCCCTGAGTGCCGAGTAAAGGTCAAAATTTGAAACCCTTCACCGGTATATATTGACGTCTCTATACATGAGTGAAAATTCTCGAAAGGGACGTAAAACAACATACAATCAATCAATCTATTCTATTATTGATTATTGTCCTATCCAAAAGCAACTTTTCTACAAGATGCATTTGAAGGCATACTGAACTTCAACTCTTGCAAAATAATATTTTTAGGATAAAAACAACTAGTATTTGCAGCTGTTTAACAAATTGCAAATTTGAGATCCTGAAGTTGTCAATACAATTCTAATACGAGATTCTGGGGAATCTCGGATTATACAATTCTGGTATACATATGCTAACTAAGGTCTATTTACTCTAATAAGAGAAATTCCTTGAAGGAAATATTTAATTATACGTCTCTTCCCTCTCTTTACATTGATAATCACGTGGGTCAATATCAGAGTAGGACAACAAAACGTTAATTAACAAGGTAACCAACCAACTCCAGTTTAGCTTCTTCAGTCGAGTAATCCAATAAGCTTACTGCAAAATAAGGTTCCTGCAAACAAAATGACCAATCAAATTAATTTTCTGTAAGATAGAACCTATAAAAATGTGGTCAAAGCACTTTACTGCAGAACTCCAAATCCTCTAATATTGATAATTAAGCAGAGAAGCTATAAACTGTTCCCAGGAAGAACAATCTCGGGGAGATTATAGAAGGAAATTCCCGATAGGGGAATTCCTAAGAGATAAACTTAGATGTCAATTTTTATTAATTAGTTCTCCAGTTTAAACGATTATTCCGACTAACAATGATTATCTTTTTCCTCGTCCTTAGAACTATATTAGGAGACGACGGAAAGATGAATGCAAGTGATGTATTTTAAAAGTTATTGATTGTTCCTATTTTTCTAAACAACCATCCTTTATTTATGAAAATAAATGCTCTAGATTGAGTAGATTACGTGCAAATTTTTAATTAGTTATTCCAACACGTATTGCAATTTCGTAACTAAGAACAGAGACAGATAAGAATTAATAAATTTTCGTGGAAACATGTCTATTATTGTTCTAAAAATTCCTTTTTCAAAACTTTTAAAACGAATATGCGATATATACATAAATTAAATGCAAATACAATAATTTTTGCAATGGAAAATAAAACACATACTGATCACATTTAAGTTTTGTTTACGTTTTAAGTTAAAATTTCATAGATTTTATGGTCATTATAATGACTCTGTTAGCAATATAATCTATCACTAGGTCGAATTTAGCTGTCTTGTTGCATGCTGATAGCTAGGTCTTTATTTTAAAACAGAATTTGGCTCTACATAATGTTTTTTTTCTTCCTGATCAATACATAGGACTTACGGTGGATGTGACGGGTAGACAGGGGATGTTTACTCCTACAAGACACCTGATCCCACCTCTGGAATTCCAGGGGTACGTGTTATGCCCTCTTTACGGTTTTATTCATATATTTTTTTAGATCGATCAAATTTAAACATCACCACTTTTTTATCACAATTTTATAACAAATAGTCCTCCTACAAAACTAAATATAAAGTATAAACCAATGTGCAGAATTTTTTTGTCTTACAAAAATAAATCATATTTATTGTAAGTGTTTTCTAAATATCGTTCAAATCGACTCTTTAATAGCCTAATATTGGAATATACTATATCAAAATTGAATAATTATTGGGAAGATTGAAAACATGAAAAGTTCTTTAAAAGAAGTCGAAAGACGTGAATAAAAAGTCTTAATAGCATAATATCAAAATGTACTTATATTAAAATTTAATAATTATAGGAAGCAGATGAAAAACATAAAAAAGTTCTTTTAAAGAAGTCGAGAGACGTAAATAAAAATAGTAAGAAAAAAAACAATAAGATCTTTTGCAGGTAAAAAAAGAGACCTTGATAATTTTTTTTTATTTCTACTTAATAATTTTTGTAAAAGAAATTATTGCGAAGAGTAGTAAACATTCCGGGGTTTAGTGGCGTTGAAAAATCAAATCTTTTGATATCATCTTAAAATTTTCGAGTTTTGACACGACAGAGTATCCATGATCTAGAAGCAGATTCTTAATGTCAGTTTCATTTTTCTCGCTGCAGTAGTCACAAGAAACGGATATGACATTTATATTTGTTGATTTCAGTGGCATCGTCTGCAAGACATTCAGCTCCAAGCCACTAACGTCTATACTCAGAAAATCTAGAACTTGTAAATTCATGGCTAGAAGTATTGAATGTAAAGGAAAACACTGAACATCCCTGTGATCCGATTCATCGGAGGAAGTATTTAGCATTCTTGAATACAAGCCTCTTCGTTCCAGCTTCATCTGAAACAAAATAAGGAAACATATAGTAATTAAGACTTCTAGAGCAAGAGCAACAACTTAATTGATACCCGTATCTTGAAAAAGACCAACAAGTCACTCGTATGTGCAAAAGGTGGTAAGACGAAGTAGCATGTACAATCGTAAAAAAAATTATCTAGCTTTCATGTATCATATTCAAGTGTTTCGAATCCCACTACTAATAAATAGCCTGTGTAACATTTTGCTGATCACCTCGGGCAAAGTGGAATATAAAATCATTAAATAGTTTGTTTTTAGAAACAGCTGGGTTTTTTCAATTATAATATATTTGATATAGTTGTTTTTCCTCATTATTCATCATTTAGTCGAATAGATAAGTTATTTGTTTCTTACATATAAGAATTGTATTGATGATTATTTTAACTTGATTTTACACAAGCGACAATTTCTTTTATAAGAATTATTATTTCCTCAATTCCCCTTTTATTCGTTTTTAGTGATATATGTTGTAATATAGTTTACATCTTGCATTTTTTCTCTCAAATTCTAGTGAAATTGAAATCTTTGCTTACCATAACCGGGTATGGATAGGGACTGATACAGGCATTAATGGTGAAGGCCATCCTGTGTTTTAACTTCAGCCTGCTGTAACTTAGTGGATCGGGTTCGATTAACAATCCCTGCCATTTACGAAATCTCTCAAATAGCAATGATGATGATTGAGACTCTCCATCGAAAGCGCCGCACTCTACATAGAAACCTTTTTCCTACAATAATTGTGTGATTGAATGGGTTTTAAAAAGAATAACAAAGCAACTTCCAGAACGAAGCACAGGACAAATGCCCGTAAGCAGCAATTTTATTTGGGAGATGGAAGAAGTTGATAATCCATAGAAAAGCAATATATATATTTTTTAAATCATTGGATGTTATTTTAAAGAGACATGAATTAGCTTAAATTTCTACTATTAGCAAGATTTTTAGGGAGACCATTACCACATGGGGTTTGGAAAATTCACCCTTGCTAGCCAAACAAAGGCATTAATAACTGAGTCAGAGAAGTAAATGTAAGAAAGAGAAGCTAATCAAACGAAAGACAGTAACAGCGAGAAGAGAAGTATATCAGACCAAGAAAAGACAAATGCAGAGAGGAGATAAACGTTTCAGACCTAGTCAAGACAAAAGCAGAGAAGAGAGAAACGTATAAGACCTAGTCAAGACAATAGCAGAGAAGAGATAAACGTATAAGACCTCGTAAAAACAATAGTAGATAGGAGAGAAACGTATAAAACCTAGTAAAAACAATAGCAGACAGACAAGAAACCTTTCAGACCCAGTCAAGACAAAAGCAGAGAAGAGAAAAACTCACCATACCTCGTAAAGACAATAGCAGATGGAAGAGAACGTTTCAGACCAATTAAAGGCAACATCAGAGATGTGAGAAACCTTGTAGACCAAGTAAAAACAATAGCAGATAGGAGAAACGTATCAGATTTAGTAACGACTATAGCAGAGGGGAAAGGAACGTTTCAGACCTAGTCAAGACAAAAGCAAAAAGTGGAGAAACGTTTCTGACCAAGTCAAGACATTAGCAGATAGAAGAGAAACGTTTCAGACCTTGTCAAGACAATAGCAGATAGGAGAGAAACGTTCCAGACCTAGTAAAAACAATAGTTGATAGGAGAGAAACGTTTCAGACCTAGTCAAGACAATAGCAGAGAGGGGAGAAACGTTTCAGACCTAGTTTAGACAATACCGAAGAGAGGAGAAATTTATCAGACCTAGTAAAGACAAAAGCAGATTGTGGAAAAACGTTCAAAACCTACTAAACACAATAGCAGGGAGATCAGAAACGTTTCAAACCTGGTCAAGACAAAAGCAGAGACAAGAGAAACATTTTAGTCCTGGTAAAGACAATAGTAGAGAAGGGAGAAACGTTTTAAACCTTGTAAAAACTATAGCAGAGAGGATAGACCTAGGCAAGACAACATCAGAGATGTGAGAAACTTTGTAGACCAAGAAGAAACAATACATATGTAGGAAATAGGAGAAACGTATCAGACTTAGTAATGACTATAGCAGAGGGGGGGGGGAACGTTTCAGACCTAGTAAAGACTATAGAAGAGGTGGAGAGAAACGTTTCGGACCTATTAAGGACAATGCAAGGATAGAAACGTTTTAGACCTAGTAAAAACAATAGCAGAGAGTATAGAACCGTTTCAGAGTAAGTCTAGACAACACTAGAGAGGGAAGAAACTCATCAGACCTAGTAAAGAGAACAGCAGAGAGGGAAGAAACTCGCCAAACCTCGTAAAGACAATAGCAGATAGGAAAGAAACGTTTCAGACCTATTCAAGACAACATCAGAGATGTGAAAAACCTTGTAGACCAAGTAGAGACAATACACATGTAGCATATAGGAGAAATTATCAGACTTAGTAACGACTATGGCACAGGGGAGAGGAACGTTTCATATATAGTAAAGGCAATAGCAGAGAGGAGAGAAACGTTTCAGACCTAGTAAAGACAATAGCAGGGAAAAAAGGAACGTTTCAGATCTAGTAAAGACAATAGCAAAGAGAGGAGGAACGTTTCAAACCTAGTAAAGACAATAGTAGAGAGTGGAGAAACGTGTGATACCTAGTAAAGACAACAGCAGAGAGGGGAGAAAAGTTTCAGACATAGCCAAGGTAAATGCAGAGAGGAGAAAAAACGTATTAAACCTGGTAAAAACAATAGCAGATAGGAAAGAAACGTTTCAGACCTAGTAAAGTGAATAGCAGAGAGGGGAGAAATTTATCAGACATAGTAATGACAATAGCGGAGAGGGGAGAAACGTTTCAAAATTAGCTAAGACAATACCGGAAATTTGAGAAACGTTTCAGACCTAGTAAAGACAATAGCACGGAAAAGAGGAACGTTTCAAACATAGTAAGGACAATAGCAGAGAGAGGAGGAACGTTTCAGACCTAGTAAAAGCAATACTAGAAAAGAAAAGAACGTTTCAAATCTTGTAAAAGCAATAGCAGAGAGGATAGAAACGTTTCAAACCTAGGCAAGACAACAGAAGAGAGGGGGAGAAACTAATCAGACCTAGTATAGGCAGAAGCAGAGAGGGGAGAAACGTTTCAGACCTATTAAAGACAACAGCAGAAAGGAAAGAAACGTTTCAGACCTAGTAAAGGGAACAGTAGAGAGGGGAGAAACTCACCAGACCTCGTAAAGACAATAGCAGATGGGAGAGAAACGTTTCAGACCAAGTTTAGGCGATATCAGAGATGTGAGAAACCCCTTGTTGACCAAATATAGACAATACACATGTAGCAGATAGGAGAAACGTATCAGACTTAGTAATGACTAAAGCACAGGGGAGAGGAACGTTTCAGACCAAGTAAAGACAACATCAGAGAGGAGAGAAACGTTTTAATCCTAGTAAAAACAATAGCAGAGAGGAGATAAATGTATCAGACCTAGAAAGACAATAATAGAGAGGAGATGAACGTGTCAGACCAAGTAAAGACAATAGCAGAGACGGGAGAAACGTTTCAGACCTAGTCAAGACAATACCGGAGAGAGGAGAAATTTATCAGACCTAGTAAAGACAAAAGCAGATTGTGGAGAAACGTTCCAAGTCTAGTAAAACAATTTCAAAGAGGACAGAAACGTTTCAAACCTGGTCAAGACAAAAACGAAGACGAGAGAAACGTATTAGTCATAGTAAAGATAATAGTAGAGAAGGGAGAAACGTTTCAAACCTTGTAAAAACAATAGCAAAGAGGATAGAAAAGTTTCAAAACTAAGTAAGGCAACATCAGAGATGTGAAAAAACCTTGTAGACCAAGTAGAGACAATACTTATGTAGGAAATAGGAGAAACGTATCAGACTAATTACGACTACAGCACAGGGGAGAGGAACGTTTCAGATCTAGTAAAGACAATAGCAGAGAGGAGAGAAATGTTTCAGACCTAGTTAAGGCAACATGAGAGATGTGAAAAACCTTGTAAAGCAAGTTAAGACAATGGCAGATAGGAGAGAAACGTATCAGACTTGGTAACGACCATAGCAGAGGGGAGAGGAACGTTTCTGATCTAGTGAAGACAATAGCAAAGAGCGGAGAAACGTTTCAGACTTATTAAAGACAATACCAGAGAAGAGAGGAACGTTTCATACCTAGTAAGGACAATAGCAGAGGGGATAGGAACGTTTCAGACCTAGAAAAGACAGTAGCAGAGAGGGGGAAACATTTCAAACCTTGTAAAAGAATAGTAGATAGGAGAGAAACGTTTCAGACCAGAAGAGAGGGTAGAAATTTATCGGACTTAGTAAAGACAATAGCAGAGAGGGTAGAAACACATCAGACCTAGTAAAGACAATATCAGAGAGGAGAGAAACATCAGACCTAGTAAAGACATTAGCACATCTACAGGACGCAACAAATCACATTCTTAGAGATAAATTGATTTCTGTTTAAATCATAAGGGGGGATTAATGGAAGAAAAAATTGTGACGGATTAACAGATTAGGATAATAACAATATACTAAAACTTCTTATTCTAAGATATTGGTATACTAAATACCTTGTTCCCCAATAAAGAGTCTACAAGAGCTGACTGTCCTGATGAATAGTCGATTTTGTTGTCGTAGAACTTGTACTGTAGAGGTGAGGGATTATATATCCAGTAATTCCTTATTAGACTGACAAGACGATCGTCGTCCATTGTGATTTTCCCGCCATTTAATTTCATTGTCGCCGCTCTGAAATTGAATCCAGAAGTTCTGTTCTGCTTTATCGTCATCGGCTTAAACATTTTAGGTTCATAGCAAGAATTTGCTCTTAAGTCCTCCTTGTTGAGTTCCATGGGTTTATAAAAGACTCCCTGAGCTGATTCCATTTCTGTATTCTGAGTTTGTCTCTTGTTCTTTTCACAACTGACAGAGACTCTTAGACCAAAGAGTAGGGAAATAAGTATAGTGCCGCCCAGCAAAGTAAGGATTAAGATGATGTTTCTTGGAGTCATTTTACCTCCATATATCTGCATATGGGTTTTATCATGTCGAAACTTTCGAAAGATACTAGTATCTGAAAAAAGGTTACTGAGATATTTTTCTGATAAAATTTACACATTTTTAATTAAAATTTAACACATCAGAAAATTTCCCAATAGAAAAAAGAAAAATACATGAAATAATTATTACATTTTAAAAGTAAAACAAAAAAATTAATTTTTTGTAATTTTAAAATCTTTCTTACTGTGTTAAGCTAGTTGGTACCTAAGGTGTGAATCCAATGTACTGCATAAAAAGGGTAAAAGTAACTTTTTCAAGAGCGTATTCATTAATAATCGATGTATAACCTATCGAATGCAGAGTTTCTCACAAGTGTTGCTTTTGATTTATGTTGCATTCTGAAACAGATGTTCGCTAAGACATGAATATAAAGATTTCACATAAAAAGAATCAATATGAAATAAAATGACGATAACTTTTACGCTCTTTACAATATTTTTCTTCATGAATTTATAGCTGATTTCAGAATTATAAGCTAGTTTTTATTCTTTTTTTTTTTAAATAATTTTTTTAAAAAACTTTATCAGTTTATCAGATGCTGTTTGCATTTTTAATGTTATAATTCGCAGATTAAAAATAAAACTTACTTACTTATTGTTACTCATTTATACATCGATATGAACTACATGTACGTATACATGTGGTCTCATGCAACCTGCAAAGTAGGTAACAACCTATTTTTGTTACGTTCACACACCCATTCGAATAAGTGATATCACCAAACGAAAAGGTGATATCACTTTTTGGCAGTAAATACCAAAACGGACAGGGTATGCTTACTGTTCCATGACACCTGATCCTACCTCTGTTATTTCTGGAGGTCTCTGGTTACTCTGCTCCCAGTTATTAGTAGTAACGGTATTGTTTTATTCAAATTTTCGACATGAGCACTATTCTCTATCTTCACTTTCCATACACTTCCCATCCTAAACTTGATTAAACATTCGCCAAGTTTAATTAACAACCATTAAGAAAATTGTCAATAATTAAATTCATTAAATTGTAAATAATCTGAGTGTACAATTCATATTTTTGAAAATTGGCATCATGGTGGATGTTTGATCATGATAAATTATACGAGTAACCAAGTAAGGGGTAAAATGGAGGTAAGTGGGTTTCTCCAAAGATCTTAACAATATTCATTCATTTATTCTCTCAAGAAACCATATACATGGTACAAGAGGTACATATACATATTTACAATAATTATGGACGAGCAGAAATTACAGAAGGACAGACAGAGTCAAAAATTTTATAATAAATATAAACAATTGTCGTAAAAATGATGGATCTGTACTTGTCATCAAGTTACAAAATTTTATTATATTTGGATGTACGTAGTATTTCTGCAACAAAAAAAAATCTTTTCGGGTACTATTTAATGCATTACATTCCAGTAAGTAATGGAATTCGTCTCCTATCTGATTATTATTACATAAATTGCACACTCTTTCATTTCTTTCAACAAAAGTACATGAGCTGAAGCTGTTCTGCCGTCATTTTGTATTGGCCATTTTTTGATGTGCACAACCGAAGAAACGCTTTTGGGCGTTATATCTTATGGCTTCATTCGCCTCTTCCTTGCTTGAAAAATAAATCATTGACTTGATCTTGGGTGTAGAGTTACTACAAACCTGTTAAATAAAAGCTTTTTACAAGAGTTTTTTTTCAGCTACGGCTCGAAAGTCGACGTTTTCTATACACAATGAGGTCTTGCAAGGTACTAGTAGATGCATTACGTACAGGTTAACCCCTTTAATATTGCCAGAATGGGGACAAAAAATTAAAAAGGATAACCACAAAAAGGAATATAAACTCTGCAAGAAGTTTAACCTATTGGATGAAAATTTCGGATATCCTTTAAACCCTCTTTACAGGTCGTGTGGAACGAACTATGACTTCGGTATTGTAGTAGATTTGTTTATGTTCTGAAGAGTCTATACAAAAGAAAATATGGCGGCTGGCAGCAATATTTCTTCATGTAAATGTGTGACTAAGACATTTCATTGATGATGACTTGAATATGATCCACTGTCCATAACCAAAGTCTCATTTCCAATCCTCTGTTGATATGGTATGATGCATTTTGGTGCAATTTTTTTTTTTTAGCATTTGAGTATATTTTTTCCCCTTTCACTTCCGCGTTCAGTGTATGCATGCGTTTCATTGAAAAAAAGTAACAAGTCGTTTCATTATCGCAACAACTGCTTCTCTCTTTTAAAATAGTATATTTTGGAAGACATTCCTGTCTTGAAATATTTTCAAATATTTCAAAATAGGAATTCATTTATTATATTACTGTATTCCAAAGGCTGTATTCGTAAGAAAATTTTATCATTTTGCCTGTCTTTATATCGATTGCTAACCACATCTCTCCTTTGTTAATAATGTTATATTCCTTGTAATCCTCGTTAAATAATATTGAAAATCGACACTGGTGTTATAGACTGAATTTGCCTATAAAATCGAGGTCCCCTTGTTTTAGTTAAAACCATGTACAAACTTCGACCTCAACATTCCTACTTGTCTTTCGGAGCCTTTGGTTGCTATGCCATCAACTTGCTGTTCTTCATCATTTGTTTCTGCACAAATCACTGGTGGTACTTCCGGTTGGACGGAAAAGACATTAACATGGGACTGTGGATAGGTTGCTGGCAAACTGTTGACGGAGGCTCAGAATGTTCCAATTCAATATTTGATAACAAAATTTTCAAGGAAGGTGAGCTGAGATATTGTCTAGGCGTCAGAAAGAACGCGCTCATTATAATTTGTCAAACTTCACTCAAAATTGATGCTGTGTAAGTTTTATTTGTCGGGTGCCAGTAGAAACAAAAATAATTTCATTTTCATACGTTATAACATGAATTGTGGTCATATTTAGGTAAGCCAATTGTAGATTAATTTTTTATCAAAAATATTCAATTGGGCAGTATATTGTAGAGAAAAATGAGATGGAAATTTTGTAGAGGAAGTCATAGGCCAAACTTCTATTTCAGTCTTTTCTCGTCGCTTGTAGGCGGGGGTAGTGACTGGTACCACGGAGCAAGGATCCTCATGACATGTTCTTTGATAGCCATTTTCCTCCAGGAGTTAGCGCTGATAGGATACCTGTGCATTAACGAAGTTGAGAAATACAGACAGAAGCTCGCTGGTGCTATACTAGGATTCTCAGCTGTTGTTGGTAACATTTATATGCATTTAATTTCATAATTTTTTTTACTAGTTTTTTGCTTAAAAATGATTCTCTAAAAGATTTTTTTTTAATATAATAATGGAGGAAGCAAAAATATTTCTGGAGCTGTTGGGATTCTTGCCACGTGCATCATAACCCAACGAAAACCTATTCAGATACCCTGTCATATTTATGTACTAAAAGTAGCTTGATGCACCTCCCATATTTTGTTGAATTTTTACAGAAAATGTTTTGCTTGTAGTTTTTCTTTTGCTGCTTAATTTTATCATAATTGGAGCGGAAGTGGGCGATCTCCCGCAAGGACGGATAGGCTGGTCTTTCGGGTTGACGTTTTTATGTATTCCTTTAGAAGGTGCGATTGGTGTTGCAATATTCCTGGAAAGAAGAAATGAACAAAAAATTATTGAAAAATTCAAACCAGATGTGACAATTGAAGTTAATTCAAACATTCGCCATTCGGGAATATCCGTTGTTAAAGATCTGCCTGATCCATATCCTAGGGACGACTTATCCTATTCCTATCGCTCCTCCACGGGAAGCCTTTCTCTACACACTGGATCCTACTACCACATTCCTGATAATCTCTCAATAGACTCTGTGTCAACTGATGTTGTGAATTATTCCGAGGAACCGGGGTCATCTAAAAGAGGACAGAAGGAGTGGGAGGTCTAACATGATGGTTATATCGAATTTTATCCGGAGACGTGAACTTAATTAATAGTAGTCGGTTTCAATATTTCCTTACTAGCAGACACACATATACAGTCACATATAACATTAATGAAGCAGCATTAGGCAGATAACTGTGCAATAAATTCAAGTTTGAGACTTATGTCAACATCATTTAGAGAATAAAAACATATAGTCACTTGTCTCGTTTTCATCTTTCCCCTGTGGATGTTCATTTCTTCAAACTGGATAATTGCAACATCATCTCCTTCGCAAAACCTTGATATTAACATAGTCGTTCAAAATATTCGGAACATTTGCTTTGAAGGAATATTCATCTGTATTTTACAGTGATGTTCACGGCCCTTGTCACTGTCATAATCTCGACAGAGTCGGCAAAATTAGAGTCCTGGAATACCGGGTGGTCTCTCGATATGGCTGTGATTTGCATCGTAACAACTGCGTGTTTAGTGACGCTTGTCTATCTTGAACTATACCACCGTAAACGGGGCCACATTTGACTTGGAATTAGACTAGATCAAAATGGTAAATAATTATATCTATACTGATATTTCATATGCATGGTAACCATATTACGATGAATGTAGACTTGGCGGGGAATCACTTTCTAGTGTATTTCTAACAAAGTTAATTTATTAAATGCTTTCGACGGCTATTTTAAGGTTCGCTGCTATGCAACAATGCAAAATATTACGAACGTTGATGCTTAAAATTTTGCACGATTACATTTTATTGCATGTTAAATAATGGAAAAAAAATATTTTAACATTTTCATTAATCTTTCGTTATGATATGGCAATAAACTGCGATTTTTTTTATTAGCAGTACTAAATTTTGCGTTGCCTACGGCATAGAATCTAATATCATTATTGTTGTTAATTGATGCAGCCCATTATTTTTCTCCATCGAAGTATTTGCAAATGTATGAACCATTTTAATTTAACATTTCAACTAAAATACGATAACTTTTTAGAGGTTGCGTGCATTTCGAGACAAAGTGTAACAATGCAATATATAATAATTAAAGCTCACTAAAACTGACATTGATATCGTATTCCGTTACAATGGGATTTTATATCACCCCCACCTTAATTTGTAAGCCGATTCAGAGGTCGTTCTCTTGATTTCATGAAATTACTTAATATACAAATATAACCTTTTGATAGGCGAAAGCCTAAACATATCGACCTTAAAGAAAGCATATCAGCCTAGCATGTTGTGCGTGGTCAAGATGCTTCTCCTTTAAGGTCGATATATCTATAGGGATTATCAAATCAAGAGGCTATTTTGTCAGATAAAAGTAATAATTTCTTCTCTTTTTTATGATTGTTATTTTTTCCTTTCAGTTATAGGCATCGTCATCGTTTTGATTATAATATCAAAGAAAGCCGGCGAAGTCGAGGGAGGGAAAACTGGCTGGTCCTATGATTTAGCCGGTGTTTGTATTTTACCAATCATCTGTTTAGTCGCCATTCTGTTTCTTGAGCGATGCTATCACGGTGGAATATGTTGCACTAAATTAAACTGTCCTGTGATTACAGATAATCTTTAAAAAGACGAGGATTTTTTTTTAAATCAAGTTACATAGTATATGGAACTGATATTATATTTATTAGCCATATATACCTGTAAAATCTGTGATAGGCGATTCCTCAATTTATCATTTTTATTGTGTTCATGTCTGCATACTTGACAAGAAATTGACCAAAATATTAAACAATCATTATACGGACTGTGCCTTGTTTTGGGGTTTTATGAGTCAATTAACGACGTGAAAGCACGTGATACTTCGCACAATTGGCAACTGAAATTAGCATATTGGAGCCACCGCAATGACCCATAACCTTCAAGATATAGCTTTCACGAATGATAAAGTCGTTGACCAAAAAGAATTTTTTTTGGTGATTTTATTTATTGTCGAAGGATTTGTTGTACTTGGGAAAATAATATTTGAGTTTTTTCTGCATTTTTATCTGCTCCTCCGTCAACCAATTCAAACTCCTTTTTCCGAAATCTTTCACAAGACCACTAAAACATCATATGGTTTGTCTTGTATTGGTCCTGCTAAGCTAAACGATTTTTAAGCCATTCACCACACGTTTTTGAATATTGCAATTTCCCCCCAACAAATTTGTGATTTCTCTTTTTGTCCTTATAAATGCGATGGGTTCATATTACAGTTGGGCATGACGAGTTTAGAGCATAGCCAAAATAGTGTGAAGACCTATGGGCTCCATTTTTAGCCCCCCCCCCCCTTCCGTGTTACGTACTCCAAGAGTTCTAAACATATTAGAGATGGGATCAGATTCAATGGAAGAGTAAGCCTCTCTTATCGATCGGCCACATCCTCTGTGTGCACCTTGTCCTGATCAATGTCAGTCAGTATTTGCCGACAAGGTCATTGTATCGTCCATAGACCTTGCGAAATGTTGATTTTTTAAGGAGACAATTGATATCCATGATTTATCAACTTTTTTGTTTATAGCTTTTCTCGTTAGAAAAATTGTTCGTACGTTGAGCCTGGCTTTGATGCTTATCGAATCAACTGGGAGACATATAGCCAGGCCATAAGACAAGATAATATTGCTGTTTGATAAAGGTATATTACTACAGCAAAAAATGACCTTTGGCTATAGAAAAGATGTGAAGTAAATACGTTCATAATAAAGTTTTTTTTTCATTATGTTACCCATCGTCTCAAGCCACGGTCCGGAGTCCGCGTATAGCTCAATGGGAGAGGATCGTACATTGTGGCCGTGGTTTGCGATCGACGATGTATGTTACCATCAACGTCCTTTTCTGGTAAAATATCCAAATATTAAACAGATATGTTAGACTCTGTCGTATTTTTTTTCAGTTAAGTTCACTTGGATATATCGTGTTTACAAATGGATGGAAGTAACTATTGTTAATTAACAAATTTCCAAGTTTTCGAAAAACTTCCACTTCATGCGAAAACAAAGATGAGTCTGCTTGTGATAGGGCTTAACTGGTACCCACGAGAATTCCAACAGATTGTTGTAAAATTGATCTCGATTCATAAGCTATATATAGATATTGCCTATCAGAAACCTAATCATTTTTAAGATCAACTTTGGGATAGTAAATTTTTTAACAAAATAATATTGCAAATGGCCATTGATGAGGTAAGTAAGTTTCATTTTCATTAAAAAGCAGCTGTATATACGACGTCAAAAAGTCTAAATTTTAATTTGGAGTGGGGAATAGTTGCATAAAATATCGGAGTCCAACATTTTGATGCTATAAATTTAGACAAAATATTTGTGATTTTAAATATTCTAAAAGTTCTTTGGTTTCTTTTAATCTAAAGCTGATTTACACCTTTTTTTGTATAGTACTCCTAAAAAAATCCACTGGTGTTAATATTTTAGTGAAAATTAAAGAAATGTGCTTTGTAAAACATTCAGTGGACCGTTGTCTTTTTGCTGTTCTTTTGATAACGTTATCGGGAGGGGGTCTTTTTGCCAGTATTTACTTTTATTTTTTACCTGTAGTTTTGTGTATGTTTAATTTTGAAGGGGGTATAATTTTTATACAGTGGCTTATTTACCACAGGCTTATGCTTCCGTTCAGGTTTTAACAGTTATTCACAGAACTCATTTTCCTCTCAGTCTCGACTTTAGCATCCACGAAATAAAAACGAACGAGTTGTTCAAAGGAATGTCAATTTTGTACTTCCGGTTGAGATAATCTCAGATCTACTTCTGATTAAAACCTGTTGAATTACTTGTTTTGAAGGTAAGTGAACGACTAAATCATATTTTACTCTTAATAGAAGCAATATAAGATGCCCCTGAATCATATTTCTTATATGAATGTCACAGAAAAATCGCTTTGCAATGAACTAAATGTGAGAACATCTGTGTATAC
Source organism: Saccostrea glomerata (assembly GCA_003671525.1). Classification (NCBI taxonomy): domain Eukaryota; kingdom Metazoa; phylum Mollusca; class Bivalvia; order Ostreida; family Ostreidae; genus Saccostrea; species Saccostrea glomerata. The sequence goes on along the minus strand of PRKT01000228.1, from coordinate 765,792 downwards.
TCAACAATATTTATCCAATTTTATGAAAGTGCAATTTTGTTTAAAAATCGTTTATTTAGATTCTAGCTTGTGATAAGCATATTATTAGTAATTATAACGTTATGCTTAAGCTTCTGCAATCATTGTACATTTATGGTGTACAACTTCTATGTCCACAACAGCTTCCAAATCATACGAAATGTCTAATGCAGTAGACTATAGTAATAATAAAAAATATCTAATTCCCACTAACAGTTTGAAATGTTGGAATATTAATCAAAATAATGCAGTTGGAAACTGTCTAAATATTACAAATATTTGGACATTTGTAAGAAAGGAATTACTACTGTAAATGTATTATATTTAGTGTGTATGTTATTTGGCGGAAATTGAATTTTGAACAAGTTAGCGTAGATTTGATCTCTAAATGTCATTATTTATGTATATATGTGCAAGACATTTAGCTTTGTAATTGAATTAGCGGAAGCTTTTGTCTGCCAAAATCGCTAAAAAGAATACACAGCAAAATGTAATATGTTTACAGTACTCTTTTAAAGCACTTTCAAAGCTAAAATGGCAAGAAATAGTTACAGCCCTGTATTTATGATATATGGGGCCCTGGGAATTGGTATGAAAAATATGCACACTATCAGAAAGTCTGATGAAAATTATGTCCAGTAAGAATTTGATTCTAACCAGTGGTACATACCTGCTGTGAAGTAAGAACCAACCACTGATATGTGTTGATTAAAAAGCTACTTTCATTTTCATCAGTGCAATAAAATTTAAGTAGCTGGTCTGCTTTTACAAAGTAAAGGATGGGTATTTATGCCTCAAAATGATTCATTTTCTATTCTCTGTTTAGTTTAAAAACATTTAACCCATTGTCTTCTTACTGCTTGACCCTTGACCATTTTTTTTTTTTGCCAAATACTTGCTTTTGTGATTTATTTAATTATATTGCCTTTCTGCATTGAAATTTAAATGCTGCCTACCAACTAATATATCTTGAAATGATGACAAGTGGATGAATTTTTGAATTAAGAAATTATCTATAAAGCTACTGCAAATATTTGAAAAAAAAATCTTTTTTTAAAAAAGGGTGAAGAAGAATATTAAAGTAAAAAAACTTAGATAACTTGTGTTCAGAAAATATACCAAAAGAAAAATTATAAAATGTCAATTGTTGCACCTGTAATTTATAAAAGGTACATGTACTGTTAGATCTAAGTGCAGATGACATCTATAGAGCCATTTACATAATATTTACATGTGTGTGAGTGTTTTTTGTATATTATGATTAGATCTAATTAAGTTGGAACATATTAAATAGTCACATAGTAATTTTGTTCATATAGCAAAGGCTAATTGTCCATTTGATTTTTATCTTAGATCTGTCAACTTTGACATACCAAAGAATCCAATAGAGCTTTATATCCTTGGCATCCAAGTATATAAAATGGACCCTGTTCCAATAGAAATGCCCCCCCCCTCCCCCATTCAGGCAAAAAATTCCAAATGACAAATCCAGTTAAAAGGGCACAAGACCTTGAACCAAAAAGGGCCAATTAAGTCCTGGTCAATCAATAATGCTAGAATACTTTTACATTATAAAAATAAAAAAATCTTTGTTTTAGTGCATATCATAGATATTAAAAGAATTTGTTTATCTATTATCAAAGTAAATCCCAGCAGAGGTGATGCAATGTAGTGTGACTTTAAATGACAATTTAAAAGTAAATAGTTTACTTTATACACTTATTATAACATATTTCATTTTTAAGAAGCATTTCTTATTTGTTGGATATTTTAGGAAATGAATAGTTTAGGCTTTGTATACTAGTCTATATTTTAATAATATTAATAACCAAAACCCTGTGAACTGAAGTCCCCATATAAAATCACTGTTTAAATCCCTCATTGGCTTAATTTGATAATTTGTAACAAATTATTAAAAATATGTTCTATGTCAGTTGGATAAGGTTAAGGTCACTCGAAGGAAACATGAAATTATTCTGGGGGGGGGGGTTACTTTTAAAACAAATGTTTAGAAACCAAGAAACATACAAAGTTGTTTGTTAAAAATTACACAGTTATGAAATATTAGCTTTAGGAACATGAGACATTTGGTAGAGACACTTCAGTCAGAAGAGGATGTGAATTGCAGTCTGACCTAAATATGAAAAAAGTGTTAACAAGTATGTTTTTGAAAAAATGAATAATTGCTTTGTCCTCTTAGTGTTAGGTTGTCCCTTGGTCTAAAAACAAGCAGTTATCGGTATTAGTTTCAGAAAATCTTCTCAGAAATGTCACTGAATTCACAAATAACTGTGTATCTACCCAAGTAATTCTCATCATTATCATGTTTTAAAATCTAAAAACTGAACTATCCATGTTCTTTTGAGCAAAAGAAAATGTAATTTACCTATCATTTGTTGTGATTTGAACTGATTTCCATTCCCATATTTTTGTAAGAATTTTGATCCTAATCAAATTTTTAACATACAGTGTTGTATTAAATAATTTTATATAAGAAAAAACTTAGTGGAATTTTGGAAAAAATAGAGGGTTTTGTGTTTGGGAATTGGGTTGAAATTCAGCTCTACGCGGGGCAGTGACTGCTACTAGAACTTGTCTAGAGGACTGTCTGTTAGTATTGAATAATGCACTATTAACTACATCAAGGCATTTATCAAGGGAAGTTGTTACTATGGTAATTCTCACCTGTTTGAAGGCACACCAGTGGTATTTTATTGGTGACTAGGCTTAAATGATTGAAGTGCTAATGAATAAGACTTGGTTTTTCTTGAAGAGGAATGGTTTAATTTCTTCACCTTTTCAAATGAAATACAAATATATTTTGTGCTTTTAACAAGGAGATAAAAAAAAATTGTCAAAATTTAGGGATTAATTGAAATGTTTCATTTTCCTAGCTTGTACAAGGCAACAGCGAATGGGTCTTTCAGGAATCTGTACCTAAAGCCAGCCAAAATGTATGATATGCCAGTTAGCCTGCAGGATTGCTGCATTGACTTCATCAGTGACCACCTGCAGGATTTGTGCTATGCATCAGCAACCGAAAATCAAACAATCAAAAAGCTTTCCTTCAAAGATCCAGATATCTTCTTCCATGGAGAGCTCTCTGAGCAGCTCTTGCAGACGCTTTGCGAAAAGGGAAAACTCACAGACGAGACACTCAGTCTGTTTGATCCCAATGTAACAAACTTGAAAAGGGTATCCATAAGAGATGCACAACTGTCAGCAAAAGGATTGAGGATTTTAAAAATGCATAAAATTTCAGAACTGGAAATCATAGGACTGCGTACTGCCACGGTGAACGATGTGATAGGATGCCTCGGAGAATGGACTCTGTCCAATCTGAGATCTTTAAACGTGAACAACAGCACATTTGTAAACAGTACGAAATTCTGTGTGGTGGTGTCGCTATCAAAACTTCATAATCTTCAGAGTTTGAACGTCAGCAACACAGAGTTCAATAAACACGGCCTGGAGATCATTGTGGAGGATCTTCCCTGTCTGGTGAATCTGGACATCTCCAGTACCCAGATACTAGACATATCCCCCCTAAAGAAGTGTAAGGACCGCCTCAAATCTCTGTCTATGTACAATCTAGTGGCCTCCAACCAGGATGATGTGGTTCCTGTATTGTGTGAACTGACTAAGTTGGTACATTTGGATGTGTCAGAGGATTCCTCCATGCAGCCTTTTGTCAACGTCAATTCTGGCAAGTTTGCCATCATTAACCTCCTTCTACGACCTCGATGCCTTCCAAATCTAACTTCCTTGGATATATCAGGCAAAGATGGTGCCAATGAAGATGTTCTCAGGTATTTTAATCACTTTTATGTTTTTTGATTCAAATTGACATTTTAGCTTACCTGAACTGTAAGCTCAAGTAACCTTTTTCTATTTTTTGGCAAACTGTGCATTTTGCAGGCTTGTTATGGGGATGCAAAATTAATATAAACAAATACTTATTGAGTATTTATACATAATGCTTTAAATGTCTTTCAATTTTAGGGAATATGTAACTTGCCACAGTAAGCTGAACTTCCTAGGGCTAGCTTTGACAGAGTACTGTGAATATTCTATGTTCACCAATGACCAGAGTCCAGACTTTAAGGGAACTATAACGGTAAGACACCATTTAGTTGTGTGTTCTGTAAGATAAATTAGAAATCATATATATGAACATGAATTGATTTCAGAAATGTTAAATGTGCATAAATATTAATAGTACACTTTTCGCAATTTGACAGGTTACTGGAGAAGCGGATGAGAGACAGATCATGGAGGCTTTGAGACGTTACGTTAGTCGCTGTGTGTATGTTCAGAAGTCACTCTACACATTGTTTCGTCTGACACAGGTCATGCTAAAACCCCGAGAGGATATTATTAAGGTTACATTTAATTATTTAAACATAATTTCTTTATTATTGAAAAAAAAAAAAGAAATTGCATTAGATGTTATATTATGCTTGTCTTATGCTGTCGTTTATGAAAGAGAAAATCATTCTGGGGTTTGAAAACTTGCCATGTACAAACCTACAGTACTATCTGATACACTGCTTACTGTATTTTCATTTATAGTGTAGCTATCATAAAAAATGCTTTTGTCAAAAATGAAAATGTCATCGATTTGTAAATTTTGGAAAGCTACCTCATCCTGTATTGTTATCATCAAATTTGCACATCACTGAAAATGTACATGTTATATTTGGTCTGGCTTAACCAAAAAACTACAAATATTTATAAAACATTATGAAATTACGGTTCCTCTTCTCATCCAGAACCCATTAATATTGCTGTTTTGTTATTTCTATTTACTGATAACATTGTAGTTGGTGCTGCCAGCCATGAAGAGCCACCCCAAACAGCTGGGGGTACAGATGGCAGCCACAGCTTGTCTATACAATCTGTCTAAGGGGGAGGTGGGGGCCAAAGTCCACCCAGCATGCCTGACCCAGATAGTCAACCTGACACTGTTAGCCATGGAGAACTTCCCTAACCATCAACAGGTACACTCAAACACAAGCTTTCAGTTTATAAGATTCTTTTGCTGTAGAAGTTTGCCCAATTTTTATACCGTGTATAGAATGATATTTCTCCAACTGATCAAGTTTCCTATTAATGTTTTCAGTTACAGAAGAATGCCCTGTTGACGTTATGTAGTGACAGGATTTTAAATGATGTCGTAAGTAATTTTTGCGATTCTTTTTTTGATATCAAATGTTTTGAATCTTCACCTTTTCATGTATAACATGTAACAAAACAAAAAAAATGAAGTTTACATATTTTGTTGTAAATGTCCTTACATAACATTTCAATTAATAGTTCTTCTTTTTGGTTCTATCAGGAACACATTTTTTTTTTTAAAACTTAATGCTTATTGTTTTTTTTTAATTTCAGACATTTGACCGATTCCGCTGTGCCAAGCTTGTGATGGAATGCCTTTGTCAGTTTCATGACCCCTCAATGAACAGGATGTCTGTGGCGATCTGCTCCATATTGGCTGCTAAGGTTAGATTGAAAACTTTTTCTCTCAAGTTAGTCCAGTATGATATACACCTAAAACATTGTGCTCACTTGGCTAAATTTTGTTTTGATCAAGATCAAATTGAAACATAGTGTAATTTTTTGCATAAAGTAAATAAATTTGTAGATGGGAAGGATATTTTCTTCTTATAAATGTAAAATATTTTTTAAACAATACAAGATAAAAAAAATTTACCAGGTACACACAGATTTTATTATTTGATATTGTAATATCTGAAATGAAATTTTTAAAAGTATTCTGAAACAAATTTCCATTGGAAACCTTAATTGAGTGACCTCGTATATAGCATAAATTAATCCCACGTGGGAAAAAAAACGTGACTTCTGTATATTATTGTCTGATGCATTGGTAAATATGATCAAGTTCATTTATTTCGCTCACACCAACATCAGTGGTACATGAGGTACAATATATAAATTAGTCGTCATAATTGTAAGAAAAATAATAAATATAATTATGATACAATAGCATAAATGAGAGGCATAACATATGTGCAAAGTATAGCAATAAACATACAATGAAAAAAGAATAAAAAAAAGAAAAGAGGGTATGGTAGCATTTAACTATGGAGGACAGACGGTGTCGTTTATTTTAGATATAAATATACAAAGGTTTTTTAAAGATTTTAAATTCGTCGTTGACATAATTTCACAGAACTTAAGTGTATTTGGCAATTTACAATATCTGGGTTGTAAAAGATTCTTTCTAACACTATTCAATGTTTTGCATTCTAAAATGTAATGAAATTCATCTGCTATTTGCCCTGTATTACACAGTTTACAAACTCTTTCATCTAATGGAATATTTGACCATCTACCAGTTTCAATTGGGAGGTGGTGGTTTGAGGTTCTAAATTTTATTAATATTTTTTGGAGTTTACTAGGTAAAATACTTAGATATTTTTCAAATCCAAAATCAATTTTAAAAATTTTGTAAATTTGACCTTTTGATGAGTTATTAATATCACTATGCCATTTTTGAATAAACTGGTCTCTTAATCTTTGCTTCACTGCTGCAAGTATCCAATTTCTGTCAATGGAACTTTGTTCATACCAAATGTTAGAGAACCCACAAGAGGTTAAAATTTTATAAATGAAATCTACCCATGGGTTTTTTGTACCTCCTTGAAAATATTGAGAATATAGATATTTATACAAAACACAGACTATTTTGTTTTCTGAAGAATTCGGGGTAAGCAATTTTAACCAGTACGAGATCATTCTTGTAAAAATAGTAATATACAATGATAAGTGTTTCTTACACAAATTAATTCATCTTATTAACACCTTGATATAATGACTAAATGAGGACTTATTTGGCTCTGTATTGGGCCTTCATCAGTGTACCAGTATACAGTATCGGAATGGGAAAGGGATTTTCCTCTCTCCTGAATCTTTCAGTTGGTCAGAGAGCTTTGAAGCCTGTGTTAATGCTAAATGTATATATTTTTGACTTAATTAAAATAAAATTTACCACTTCTACTCTTCAAAGTAGGTGTAAATTATTTCTTAAATAATAATCATTTTAATATGTTTATCTAACAGATTGGTAAATATGAAAGGCGTTTTTTACTTAAGAATATTTATTAGTTTTGTGAGTGATATTCTCAAGTGACAAGTCTGTTTGGTAGGTTAATATTAACTTGGATATGATTTATCAATGTTTTATTGATATTGCAGATATCTACAGACCAGACATCTCAACTTGGGGCAAAGCCTCGTTATATGAGGAAGATGTTACAACTTGTGAAGTCTAAAGTTGAGTCTAATGCCATAGACATCACGCTTAAATTTACACTCAGCGCCCTCTGGAATTTGACTGGTAAGGCTTGGATTAATTAAAAGTGTACAAGTTTACTTAGGATGTATTTTTAAATGTATTGTAAAAATTACAGTGTTTTATTGTTTTAAAAAACAAAGTTCTATGGTAGTGTTAGAAAGAACACTTCTCTGGGCAGGGATGGGGGTGGGGGGTAGAGCTAGTGGATTAACCCTTTAGATTGGTCAGTAGAAAGGGGTAGGGGATTGATTAGCTTTGTATAGAGGAATCTTCAGAACAATGTAGTGAAAAGTTAATTAGCCTCTTGTCATGATTGAATGTCAATACATGAGCATGTGGTTGTAAAATTATAGGCTGTTGTTTTAATAAAAATTGTGATTTTTATAGATGAATCCCCAGCAACTTGTCATGTGTTTCTACATGAGGGTGGTCTAGATTTATTCATGACAATATTACAGGTAAGATTAAAACCTTATTTGGTCTTCTAAAACTCACTGAAACAACATACTGTGGAATCATAAAAAATTGTAATCCTGTTTTATTAATTCATGGAGAATGTTAGGTAACCACAAATTCCACAAAAATTTAGACACCACAAAATCTAATAATTCCACAGTATTCCACAGCATTTCTCTAAACTTGGTAACACACGAGATAAATAATTGCTTTTTATGTGACAAACATAATATGTGAACAGTGAAGCAATATTTCCCAATATTTTATAGACTGTGTCAACAATGGAGGAAGATGTCAGAACACAAGTGGAAACAAAGATACTGGGACTTCTGGTAAGTTGTGATTCATGGAAAGCATTACTGATCAATTTATTGATGACACATTTACAGGGAACGATTCTGTACTTGTAACAGCCCCCCGCCCCCCTAAAAAAAATCAAAAAATGATTTAATCTCCGATTAATATGATTCTAAAGATTGCTAAAATTTCCAACCCTTGCATAATGATAAATATTGTCTAAAAATACATGTAACACAACTCGAACAGGTAAACAATGTACCTGACAAATGAGATTTTTTTTGTAGAACAACATAGCAGAAGTGCCTAAGTTAAGGGACTACTTGATGAGGGACGACTTCCTGATGCTGAGTAAACAGTTACTGAGGGCCTCACAGATTGATGTCAGTTACTTCGCTGCTGGAATCATATCACATCTGGCAAGCGAGAGCATTCAAAAATGGCTGGTGGTATCTACCAAAGAAGAGATTTTGAAAGAATTGGTAAGTTCTCATGATGATTTAGACATGTTGGGTCTGAACATTGCATACTGATTTTTATACCTGGTGTTCTATATACATATATATTTAGTGAGGTTTACAGTACAAATATTTATATATTAAATTTCTATCTGCAGAGGGAGGTAGTCTTGGAGTGGGAACAGCCTGATGGTGAAATGGTGGCTTACAGGTATACATATATATACATGTACATGTACACATATTTGATATTCAGGTATGCAAGAAAACTGTACCTTTACTAAAATTAAACAAGTACATGTACCTATACTAATTTTGTTATGCTTTTACAGGTCTTTTAATCCATTCATTCCCCTACTGAGGTGTTACGACTGCCCAGCTGTGCAGTTATGGGCTGCCTGGGCAATTCAACATGTCTGTACTAAAAACAGTAAGTCAGTTTAAACAGAAAACCTTTATTTAATAATTGTATTGAAATATTTCATTGGTAGACTTACTATGTATATATAATTTATGTAATAAATTGCTTTTATTAAGATACATATTTTTCCAACAAATGCATGTAAAAGTTGAGAAGAAAGAGAACTTTGATAGGAATAAGAGAAGTAAGAGAAGAAAAATACACACTCCTTTATTATGTTCCCAGGCAGCAGATATTGTCCCATGCTTGAAAAAGAGGGAGGTTCAGAGATACTCATGGAACTTATTAACAATCCAGAAACTGATCACAATGTGTCCAGTATAGCACAGAAAATCTTAGCATTTGGAAAAGGTCCATCTGTACAGAAGGTACCACGTGATGATCAGATGTCAGACCCAGTGCCCTGTCCAGCGGCAGAAAACTAAAACATTGACAGAATTTGTTTAGGTTGTTTTTTTTTTTTGAGGGATTGTGGTGCTAAAGCTTTATCTTTGACTTTGTGCAGAGAGATATTGGGGCATTTCTTAGATGTCTTACCATAAAATCCCTATGAACAGCCTCTGCCCCTAAAAGCACCCCCTAGGCCTTTTTCAGTGGTCGGGAAATAAGGGTCCCCATGTACTGTGATTGCCATAATTTGAAGAAAGGGAAAGTGGAACTTGGTTATTTGGTAAATCGTTTGTAAAGTCTTCATGAAAGTGAAAGTAACCTACAATTTGTTCTCTTTGTGTATTCTGTAATTTTTTGGGGTGGAAATAAATCATTGAGCATAATTTGGGTAGATTATCTTATGGTAAAGGAAAGTAAGACAAATATTTGGAGGTTTTCTAATTTTTTTTTTCAAAACCTTTTTTGAACTTTAAATATGACATTAAATTTTATAATGAGAAAACATGTACCAAAGTAACCGTCCCCTTTTTGCAATTTTCAAACCGGGCACGATCAGTAGGGATTTTATGGTAATAAAGGTACGGGAAAACTGTTTGCTAAAAAAAATAATATAAAGGTCATTTTCACCTTTCCCAGTTTATTATTTTTGAATATGTTTCAAGACACACTCTGAGTTTTAACATTATTTATTAAGTCTCCTTTGCTCTTACAAGTAAGACTTTCCACTCATATAAAAGATTTTCCTTGTTGCTCTCGTCCCTGTTGTTATTGGTTGTCTATTTGTTAATGATTATTAACAATTACCATTTAATATTGTTTTTTGCATAAAGCAAACCCATTTTTTTATTGTACGACTGTTTGTATATTTGGTAGTGCTGTAATGTTCCATGAAATTGTCAAATTTTTTTTTTCCTATTGATGAAAATGCTTTGATTCTGTTTAAAAAAAAATATTAATACTCTTCTTAAAATCAAAAAGCAATAAATTAATCTGTATGATTGACCATAAATGTACTGAAATTTTTTCCATCTTATTACTGTGATTATTGTGATAAAATATAGAAGTTTCATTCTGTTTTGAATAACTGAATGTCCTTTTCACTGTCAGAGTATATTGCTTGTTATGTGTATTTGTTACTTGTATGAATTGTTTTGCAACAATTTTATGTTGCCACCCATAATGACTTAAGTAACAATTATTTATTCCCCATTATTTCTCAGTATTACCTAAATTTACATGTATTGCAGAAAGTTATGCCCTGTTCACATGGAGAGTTTAATTTGCAGTAAATAAATGCGAATTAAAATAATGCGATTAAATTGTGTTCATGACAGCTAAAGTGAAGTAAACTAATGCAAATTAAAATTTTATTTCTACACAAAGGCTTTTCAGTAGGGCTATTATGACTTCATTTGTATATCATGTCATGTATGCAGAGCCATCCATTTGATATAATAATAATTATAGTGGCTACAGGTATACATTTATAGTGGTTAACACATTTTCCTCGATTTTTGAACCAAATAAAGCACATATACCTATATCTAACCACCAACATGTGTCCTTTGACTTAATTCTGACCTTAAAATAGGCGCCAACATTTAATTTGAATTCGCTTCGCTTAGCGTTCACACGGAGCTAATGCAAAGTTATTTACTGTGCAGTTAATGAATTGGAATTAAACTAATTTGCATTAAATTCTCCATGTGAACGTGATTCAAATTTCATTCGCAGTAACTTAATACGTTTAATTCAAATTAAACTCTCCGTGCGAACAGGGCATTACATAACATTATTTGTCGCTTACATACTGATGTTTCTTTTTCCTTACACTGTACTTGTCTTTCGGTACATGTAGCAGCAAAGCTTAATCCGTCACTTGATGTCAATATTGGTGAATCTCCAATAATGTAATGGTCAGTGCTTTATACACATACTTTTGCTTAAAGTAAGGCATCAACTTACCTGTTTTTAACTTTATTAAAATTATTAAAAAACAATTAAAAGCATATAGATTTATTTTACTGATATGCTAATCAGAGGATACATTGTATTGAATAGGACTTGTAAGCTCCATTTTGAGCCACTTTTTTTTTTATCAGATTCTGGTGGTTTGAGACAATCTAGACTTGAATTGAGTTTATTACTTGTTAATACTGTGTGTTGAAAGTCTTGCTTTTTTCCCTTGTTTTTGAAATACATATATTGTTAAAATGTACACTGTATTCATCATCATTTAATAAAATGTTTGGAAACTTTTTTTTCATAGTTATTTTGCCATTCATGATGTGAAAAAGTCCGTGGCAAATTATATACAACCCTAATATTTTTGATAGTTTATCTACTTAAATGGGCTGGGTGGTTGTGGCTATTTTCAGGCTATTTTGGTATCCTTCAGAAGAAGAGCTCCATATAGATATACAAAAATGATAAAATTTGAAAACTAAAATCTATGAAATTTTTCTTTGGCAAATGATAGTTGACAGCTCAAGATATCATATTTAAAAAATTAAGCTAAAAAAAGAAATGGTATACATCTTCAATTTGTCCTTATGAACAATTGGGAGAGTCAATTATATTTTTTCGATAAAGATCATTAAGTAAACTACTGTGCCTTAATTTTGTCTGAATTATATTTAAATAGCGTTTTCCATATGAAAAATACGAAGGCGGCTTTGAGGGATGCGAGCATATTCCTGTTTTACATTTACTAATAGAGGTTGTGTCTCTTACGTCTTCAGAAAGGGAATTCCAGGAATTAATTGCAGTGGGTACGAAAGATTTTTAAAAAGTTTCAAGTCTACATTTGGGAATAGAGTAGTCTTCTGTGTTTCTTGTATTGTATGTAGATTCAATTCCGGGAGTTTTTGGAAATATTTGTTTGCAATAATCAGGTAAAGTATTGTTGTGTACTTTAAACATAGTAGTTAATTTAGCTGTTCTTCTTGTAACCTCAATACCTAACAACAATTAAACAATCATACTGAACTGAAAGGAAAAGACTACAGGCACCAATGATCTTATTATTTTTGTAAAGTCCTTAGAAAAGAACTTTTTTAAATGAGTGCGTGTTCTAATAGCTTTCCAAGTCTATATACAAACATGGAAGATATGTTTATACATCTATATGCTAGATAGAAGTTTCCTATAGCAGCACGATGCTGCATAATCGTATTACCCATTATCCTTTATTGTTTTAAGGCATGATAATGTAGGGTTGGTACTCAGGCCGCACATAGGAAAAAATATATTGGTGTCAAATCAAAAAATAAAAGAATTTTTCGGAAAGAAGGTGGACAATCACATTTTGTTTTTGTAGCATAAAAATAGAAACTATTTTGAGTATTGTAGTATAAACAGAATTTGGCTTAAAAAACAGAATTTATTACCATATGTAGTAATAGATAAATCTGAATAAAGTGGTCTTACACAGCTGAAAATCTTTATTCCATTAATTGTCAGATGCAGTATTATGACAAGATTAATTTGATTAACTAATTGATTCTACATAAACTATTCAAACAAAGTGTATTTACATATAAAAAAGATAGCTTTTGCTGCTGTTAAGCTAACACAATGTGGTATCTAGGATCATAGAAATTCTGACTTTTTATGCATGACCTTATTACAGTGAAACATATTTAAAGTTACATCTTCTTGACAATAATTTACATTCTACACTTAGTGTATTTCATAAGGTTCATGCATTGAATAAAACACAAGTGTACATGTAGCATGCATATAAATATAAATATCTCAACAGCATAAGAAATGTATTTTCTTAAAATGATTCTTATCATACATTAATTTAAAAACATTCTTCACAAGCTTTTCAAGTTCTTTTCAAAGACATCCTTACAAATAAAAATCCATACTTGCAGAAAAAAGCACATATACCTTGGTAAATTTGCTGTAACTGATATGCATTTTTTTAATGACTGAGTGACTAGTAAAGTCTGTACAATATATGGAAATGTGACCAAACCTGAGAATCATTCTTATGACTGACAGCAAATTAATGTGCATATACTCAATTTTATCATGAAGGGTTGTACAATCACTCAAATGTATTCACACATGATAACAAAGTCTTAAAATAACCTATCCTTATATTGTGATCCTGAGTCAAAATAAAAATTTATAAGAAATAAAAATAATCACTCTGAATACACAACAAAAGTACATACAGGTAATAATAAGGTGAACATGTTGGATATATATAACATTTAGTCAATTTAACATGCAATAATATATCCTCTCTATTAAGAATTCTTATATACAAGGGGAATAACTAGCAATTATTATGTTTTTAAAATGGACAAGGACTTAAGTATATTGGAATGTTGATGTTCATTGAGCACAATTTCAAAGTCTCCTTCACACTGTCATGATTAAGCTAGTGAATGTGTTATATTTATCTTCAACATGTGCCAATAAATAGAAACATATTGAATCATACACTATGAAACTATGAAATAGAAAGAACTCAAGATCAATGTTGGAAGAAATAATATTTACACAGCAGTGATGTCAAAACTTAAATTTGTTATGTACTATCAGAGATAATTAATTTATGTTCTGCCACTCTCATATCCAGGGAAGAATTTTTTCAGGATGTCCTGTAGCGTGCTGTTAACCGGCATTTTGAAATCTTTTCCTAGATCAGTGCGGCACAATGGACAACAGTATACGTCTGCCTTGAATGACCTCATTATGCAAGACTGTAAAGAAACAGTTTAAGCATATTAGTATTCAGCCTATGTCAAAATAAAGCTATCTATTATTTTCTTTAAGAAAATTCATCAATAAGTAAATCTTGCACAGTACCTTGCAAACATTATGACTGCATTCTGTTGTAACTGGTTTGAAAACAATCTCTTGACAACAAATACATGTAAACAGCTCTTCAACTTTCTGCAGGAATTTCTAGAGGAAAAGCACAAACGCATCAAAACAAAGTATACTTAACAAACCAGTATTGTACAAAGTACATGTTCCTTACATAGTTCACATGTTCATCTATTTCATAACATTTCTAAATCTATTGAAAGTGAACACCCCTACATCTAAATATAGCTAAATTATTCATATACATCTAAATTACCTGTCCGCCTTCAGAAGTGTGTTCAACAGCCTCATCCCACAGCTTCCTGTTGACGTCGTCCTGTGATATCCTCTTCTTCTGCTCGGCATCAATCTTATAAGCTGCCACCTTCTGCTTCTTCTCCGGAGTTCCACTAGGAGAAGAGTCTGCCAAGAAAACAAAATGAACTCAAAGTATACTGTAAATCACTTTTTATTCGCGAGAACTTTATTTTCGCGTAATTACGCGAGACAGTATGTTCGCGAAACTTTAATTCTCGCGTATAGTAGTATTCCTAAGATTATATAGAGCAATAACCACGATTCGTGAAAATTTTGTCTCGCTAATCAAGAGACAATTACCATCTCGCGAAAATAAGGTGTCGCGAAAATTTAGTGATCTACAGTAGTCACAATCACCTGCAAAATGAGTTCAAGTGGCAAACACAGTAACGTTAAACTTTGTACTAAATTCTGTAAATGTTCTTTGTTCTCAAGATAAAAATTCCATGGAATAAACAATTTTAGTTCAGTTTGCAGCTAGAAAATTGGAATTCTTGAATCATCTTTGTATTCCTAAATGGTACTTTAAGTGTGTTAGGTGTGTTTTCTCTGGAAAATTTGTTCTTATGTACAAAACATACATGTACTTTAAATCCCCTGCAGGAAAAAAATTGTCTACAGTACACATTTTTTTCAAAACTAGCAGTCAGTTTAAATTCTTAAGAATATTTTTGATTGTTGGATGATACAGTGAAACTTGTTTAGTATGAACACAGATACAGTGGCTTCCACTTAATCGGATAGCGGTTAAACGAATATTTCGGCTATTCCAATATGATATCAGAGCACAAAACCATTTCTTATATATTTATTAATAATTTCACCTGATATTCTGATAAGAAAATATTAGAATTTCGTTTTATCTGATACAAAAATTTGCTCAATCGTAGTATTTTTGGATAATTATGACCTTGTTCACACCTCTAACTTCCCTAGTGAAGCCTTTGTTTACACTGTCTGACACCTTGAGTATGATAATGAGGGGATTAGTTACGGCTGAACGCACGCAGTCACCTTACCTGTGTTAATAATTGGCACACTAGATTGATATGTTTTGATACAGTTATAATGATCAGCTTGGGTTTAAATTACTTTTCAGTGATGTACTCGATAATTATGATAATTGTTTGCAATTTTTTCCAAAGTTAGATTTTAATTATTGAACGTATAAGCTTGTGTATGACAATTTGCTGGGACATTGAAATGCATCATAGTTACAGGACTATTGACTTTAGAATTGTCACAAACAGTATGAAATACACAACCGTATTTAAGAAACAAATAAAAAACAATTCAATATTTTTGTTTAATATTACTGGACCATTTATCCGGGGAAAAATAAATTACGGAATAAAGTCAGGCATTTAGTCTACTTCCGTTTCCAAAATGGCGGCCATCGAAGAAGGAATGTAAACATGTGCTTATTAAAGATGGCAATAACTATTAAAAAACAATTTTTATAAGTCATTTTATAAGAAAAATGTTATCACATTTAATTAATAAGTAAGTTAAACATTTAATTTTAGGAGAATCGCCAGGTAAAGTAATCAAACGAAACGAAAGTGCAAGTTTGAGATTTTCTACGATGTATTGTCAATACATTTAGCACTATACATCTTTGTTTGGACTTGAAATAGAGCAATCGGCTATTCGAATATTCGGCTAATCGGATAGAGCTAGCCTGACAAGTTGACTATCTGTTTAAACGGGACTCACTGTATTACAAAATCACGGATATAGCAAAGTTTATTTTGATCCCCAACTGCATAAATTTTACTAATTCTTTATTCTGATATAGTGAAGTAATTTCACAGGTCCCAGTGACTGCGCTATAACTGAGTTTTACTGTACAAATATTTTTCTTCTTACCTGAGTCTTTCCTTTTCCTCTTTCCTTTCTTTGCAGGTTTTTCCTTTTCTTTATTTTCCTCCTCCTTCTTTGCTTGAGATTCAAGGTATCCATCTGGATACTGAAATTTACAAATTTACACTAAGTAATAGCGAACTGGAAACTGAAATGTACAGATTTACACAAATTAATATTAAACAATGTGAATAATGAAATGTGCAAATTTACATATAGGAAAAAAATATGCTTTTTTAAGATGCTAAATGGCAACAAAATTACACACAGAATGAAATAATTGCTGTAGTTTGATTTGCATAAATTTCATAAAATGCCAATCCAGAAATATATTTACAAAGTTGTAAGTTAAGTTCTCAAGTTTGCCATAGTACAGGAAAAGAAATCATCCCAAATATCAAGACATATATCCAGAATGTGTTCTCTCTCTGAAAGTACATTGACAGTTCCAAAGAGTAAACGTTGGCACATTTCAATTAAGTGTTTAGCTTGTTTACCTGCATTTCTAGCCCTAACTCCTTGACCCGCTTGGCTCCAGCTTTAGTCCAGGGAGCGGGGGTTGGATCATCCCGTCTCATCAGATACCTCCAAACCAGAAACCCTGACTTCCCTTTCTCTGGCCAGTACTTCACTACCTGTAATAGACAGATAAATTTTATTCTTCTGCATAAAAATATTTTTATGCAAGGAATCTATCGAAACCTATTATGCTCTAGCTGTCAACATAGTACATGTTCAAATAATTAAACAATGAATGATGCATCAATTCATACCACAGCTTTCACAAAGTTAATTCTTTTTTAACGTTGAATTGTTCACATCAGTCTCTTTTTAAGTTTTAACACAAGTGCTACATTCTACATAATGAGGAAAAATGGTCTTGGAGAAAAAAATTTCCAATACTTTAGAAACATAGGTAATCAAAGATTGCAAAAGTCACCTTGACGAAAGTAATTTGCAGTATTACCTCTGTAACCTAGTTTGGATAAAATCATAGTTTTTGTTTACCTTGTAAATACCATCATATCTATTGCCTTCTTCTGGGGCACAGTCTGAGTGCTTCCTCCCCTTACAATTACGAACTACCCTCAGTGGCTTCCCTCCTTTCCAGTCTTTTGCCTCTGCTCCTTTCTCATTGATAGGTGCATTACAAATCTTGGCCAAAGCCCTGGAAATGTGGAAGAATTTTCAAAATTGTGGAGATACTTTATACTGCGGTCAAGATTTTTTTCTCCTAAAAATACATGTAATTTTAATAATGAACAAAAACTTCATAAGCAAAATTCTTCCAGAGTATGTATTATACCGGTTCATTCTGGTTAGTTTCTGGTCACATGACTGTTCGGCTGTTCTCTTGTTCCCTGACAGATCTCTGCCTCCACTTCCTGTGTAATAGAATTCATCACCATTGTCCTAAAGGAAAGTAAATTCAGATGTACTTTTCATCATCCAAATATACAATATTCTATTTTGTATATCAATACATTATTTACAGTATTAAAAATGAAAGGGTACCTTGTCATCCTCATAGCCTCCTGAGAGCACGATAGAGTAGGCCCCCTCTCCATCACGGCCATGGATTCCAGCCACATGGGGTCTGTGGACACCTGCCTCACTTACCTACAATGAGGTAAAATACAAATAATGGGCTCATTTTAATATCTTCAACACAAGATGCAAACAAAGAAAACTTCTTGAAAAGTACTTTTTGAAATTTATCACATTTTTTTCTGAAAATTCCCAAGTGAAATATTTCTGCAATAGCAAGAATATATATCTACATCCATGTCAGAAAATAAAAGAAAGTATATTGATTTTTATTTGGGGGGGGGGGCATTTTCAGTGATAAAAAATTGCAACATTTTGAAATCTTTTGTAAGAAAATGTGTTGTAAAAATATGTTTAAATATGTTTGGAAAATGTGATTTTTCCAAATCATATTAAGGAATTCTTTACAACACATTCCATAAAACAAATATAGATGTACATAAGGAATGGAATGCTACATACTTGAACCCTGAATTTCCACATTGTTCCTACTTCCACGCCAGGAATGGGACCAAAATGATTTGGAGGGACCACATTGCACACTTTTTGTCTACCAACACATGCCATTCCCTGGAAATAAGAAAGCATCATTAACGAAGTGGAGAACTTGTTATAAAACTTTACACAGTTAAGGGCTCTCATTTTATCCATATATTAAACATTGTGTTCTGAATTAAACTTGGATCTAAGCTTTCTAAACAAGAAATCTGTGAGCCAATGCTCACTAGTAATACCCCCGCTCTGATGTTAATATACGATATCATGTTAATAAACGTTACGGGTATATGCATAGATAAATAGGAATTTGACATCAGATTCAACTAAAAATTAATCACACCATACTGTATGCCTCAACAAGTACATGTATGTACTAAAATTTGCCAAGAAAACTGCAACGAATATTTGTTAATTTATGAAACGGACAGATACACTGACAGACAGGAAGTTGACATCAGATTTGAACAAAAATTAATCCCATCATATTTACATCCACTGAATATGTTTTCCTTCATTTCTTAAGAAAACCCATTGCGTTAATCACTACTTGAACTACATTAGGCATGACGCCTGTACAGATTTCTTGATCAGTGGCTGTTCCATCAATGAAACGTATAAAGACATTCGCATCATTAATACAATAATTAATCTTTTTAATCCTACTTTAAATGATTATTTAAACAGATATAAATATAAACAATAAAATGTCTTTCTTTGTTTGTTATTACTGGAATTAACGGTCGCAGCTATTGCAGAAAAAATTTACTACGCAGGTTATGTATTTTTTCTGCAACAGCTACTTCCGTTAATTCCAGTAATAACAAACAAAGAAAGCATTTTATTGTTTAAATATAGCATGCCTCATGAAAGAGTGTGCTAAAATATGTCAAGCATCTGCGATGAGTAGTTGCTGAGAAAACTATGACAAAAATTTGTTATGTATGAAACATGTATGAAATAGACAGACGCACAGACAAACAGGAAGATGACATCGAATTAAAATGAATCCCACTACATGGCATGCCTCAGAGAAGATTGTGTTAAAATTTCAAGCATCTGCAATGAGTAGTTGCTGAGAAAACTGCAAAGAAAATTTATTATGTGTGAACATGTATGAAACGGACAGATGCACAGATAAACAGGAAGTTCCCGAAGTTGACATCAGATTTGAACAGAAATGAATCTCAACATATGGCATGCCTTAGAGAAGATTGTGTTTAATTTCAAGCATCTGTGATGAGTAGTTGCTGAGAAAACTGCGACGAAAATTTGTTATGTGTAAAATGGACAGACGCAGCAGGTATAAAAATTGTCTAGTTTATGCAGTAGTCTCAAGAACATGTCCTGACAAAATCATGTCTACAGAGGGACACACAGACAGACATGCTGATTCCTACATACCCCTGAAAACTTCATTTGTAAGGGTTATAATAACCTTTAATCTACACAGCAAAGAAGTTTTTAGAAAAGGGTTTTGAATTGGATAAAATGCCGATATTCTTCAACAGAAATACATTACCCTTCCCCAGTCTCTGCTTGTCTGATTGGTAGAGGAGGCCATTTTGGATTTTTTCTTGCTTTCCTTTAATTTTTCTCCAGCTTTCACAATTTCATTTTCATCATTTTTACAACTTGGACAATACCTGCAATGACAAAGCTTAACACTAAATACTTGATTTTCTCTTTCTTGTAGTATAACATGCTATCAAAATAATATTTATAATAAAATGCATGCAACTTCAGGCTTATAACATTGTTGGCTGAAATTTGAACTTTCAACTCCAAGTAAGAGAAAATCATAATGAAAGTTATCGCTCTTATGAGGGATAATTAACCTTGAATCAAAATGAATTCCATATAAGTTATACTTTTCTTTTTAATATACAACTGAACTTTATTATCTCTAAAAACCTTAAATTCAAGGGATATTTGGAGAGAATTCACTGTCCAAAATACTTTTTTTTTTTTTTACACTTATTATTTTGAACCATCAGATATCTTAAAGCTTTACATTGGTCCCATCGATTTCAAGATAATGAGGTTTGACTGTAATTACACGGTTAATACCACAAGCTTTGTAACAGAAAAGGCTATGACATCTAGTTCATATTCTTACCATTCGTCTTCCTCTGGTAGTTTATCCAGGGGTGGATCTAGACATTGGAGGTGGTAGGCCTGGTCACATTCATCACACAGAATCTGTTTGTCTGGGTCATGCTTCCCTCCACAGACAGAGCAAGCACAATGTTTACATTTTCTTTTGGGGTTATCTTTACAGAAATCACAGTCAGGCTTGTTAGTTCCTGAAAAGAAATCATTTAATTATTTGTTTGCATCATATTACTTTTACTTCCCCCTCCCCCAAAAAGTTCAAAATCCTATTTCTCTGCCTTGTTTTTGATAGACTGACAACTATTCAATAATGCTTTTTAACTGTTCCATAAATTCAGATTCTATTTTGAGGACAACATAAATTGGTGTAAATTGATGGATAAAGTTATATACGATCTTTGATACATATAAGATCTTCTACACTACAACTGACAACACATACATACTTTTTACAGGTGAAGCTGATGGATCAAATGTTTCATCAAACTCGTTAATCTGTGTTCCAGGTTTCTCTATGTCAAATACTTCATTGGTGAATAGCAGCTTACATTCATCCAGAGGCATCAGATCTGGTCTGTAAAGCAGTTAACAATAACATTAGAACCAAACTTAAAATTTCAGAACAAAGTAAGATCCACAAGTGATTTGAACATATTTCATTGTAATTTAATTACAAAGGGATTGGGCACATTTCTGAAAACTTATAATGCCCTCTCCCTAAACACAACTTGACAAGTAATCAGACTTTAAAAAAACTCCTGAAAAATGGTCATTATAATTAGGTTTGAACACTCCAAAGACGGCCCCCGACTCACCCAATAAAGACTGTAGCAGTTAGTTCTTTAATTGTTCTTGTGTCCCTCTTCCCTGTGATGATGCAGTCGTACCAGAACCCTCGTAAATCTGGGTCATCCACATTGTAATTTGCCATCACTTTCTGACCCTCCTTAATGTCAGATAACTTTATAACCTTTCTTGCTCTTGGACGTACATCTTTACATTCCAGCTTTTCTGGTTCTGTATCGTCATAACTGTTAATAGAACATTAGGAATTTGACAACACTGCTTATCAATTACCATGAAAAAATCAAAACCTTATGCCACTTTGATAATATTTACCCATCAAAAACAACACTATAGATATAACCATCATGTTCTACAGGACAACTGTCTTTAGAATCCACATCCATATCTTCCTCCGAATCTTTCTTGGGTGAATCAAACTTTTCATCCTTGTTGATGTTTACAAGCTTTGCCTCAAACCAGGCTCCAACTGATGTATCTCTTGCATCTATGATATCCCCAAGCTAAAACACAAAGTCAAATCATGTTATCTAGAACTGGACAGGAATGCTGTCAAACTTTGAGATATTGGAGGAAAGTTAAAAACATTTTCAAAAGTGGTTGGGACTTGCAAATCGCTTTGAAATATAACTTGTATTCAAGATAATGAAGCTCAACTATACCATCAGGTGCTATATTTCATCTATCAACAGCTATCTAATTCAACATAAAGAATTTCATTTAGTATTCAGTAAAATCAGAAAAATTACCTTGTAAGTGCTGTTAACATAT
The DNA here is from genome assembly GCA_003671525.1 of Saccostrea glomerata. Taxonomy (NCBI): domain Eukaryota; kingdom Metazoa; phylum Mollusca; class Bivalvia; order Ostreida; family Ostreidae; genus Saccostrea; species Saccostrea glomerata. The sequence continues at coordinate 743,693 of PRKT01000228.1, read as the reverse complement.
TCCTCTTTTGTTGAAGTTTCTGCTTTGTTGATTGTCCCCTTTACTGGAGTTGAAGGCTGAAAATGAAGTTATTACATGAATGGAAAATAATAGTTCAATTAAATAATGCTTGCTGCAATAATGTAGCTCCCTTCATTGGGGGTGGGGGTGGGGGGGATTGTGGAGAGGACTCAAACTCTTTAATGGTGCTGGTAAGGAAGTGATATGCTCCTTTAAAGATTTTCACTCAAATAATTACGACTGGAACTTGTAAATAAATGTATAGGTTTCCCTTACAGAATCCCACTGTGGGACTTGGAGACCAGTCCTTTGACTGAGACCGTATAAACCCGAGGTCCCGTGTCGCAGTAGGTGCTAGCACGAAAAAGAACCCTCACTGCTCAATGGCACCAAGTGCCACGTATAGGACAAAGTTTGCAGCTCTCATCGACAAGGGGTGGTGTCTCCAAAAGAGTGAAAAATTCTCAAGAAGGAAGTTCAACAACAAACAAACAAACTTGTAACAAAATAGACTTTGATAATTAGAGATACCAGTTTGTTTTCTTTGTCCTTGTTTTCTTTATCAGAACAGGTGCTCTCCTCTCCACTGCTGGTATAGCCATCTGTCAGCTTCTTCTTCTCCTCCTCCTCTATCTGATTTTGTTGAACTTTGTTTTCACCAAGAGGTGCAGCTCTAACCATTAACTGGACAAGGTCATTCAGTCCTACATTGTAGTCAAAGAGGGAGTGGCCATCTTCCAGCTTAAAAGTAAAGCAATTTGGTTACAACTTTTCAAGTTATCTTAGAAAAAATAAAACTTGATTCAATATACTTTCAAATTTCAATTTTTCATTTGCATTTAGCGAGTATATTTCTTTTAAATTTCAACCTGTTAGCTGTTCGTAAATTGAAAATTTTGATAGCATTCTTTCCCTATATATATATATTTCTATACAGTAACTGTAGATTCCTTATTTTTTTGCGAGTACTTTTTATCACGAATTGGCTCTTCAACGTCAAAATGCGAGAATTATAATTCGCAAATGGACAGTTGATCAAGAGATTTTACATAGATTTCAGAGCCAAAAAAATAAAGACGAGTAATTTTATTTCGCGTGTGGTGCTTCTCGCGAAATTACGGGATAATCAATTCCAGGCGTATATTAAGGAATGTACAGTTTATAACTTTGACACTTATTTTGACCATCAAAGTAGCTCAGTTTGTAGAGCATTTTCTTTAAATAACAGGAAGCTGCACCTAACACCATGTCAACCAGTTAGTTTCATGCTGAATCTGAAAGCTACAATGACCATGTGATTAAGGAAATTTGGGGGATGCAACTAGCAACTGTCACTTAAGAATGACAGATGATCACAATTTCAACACTCAGAGTTAGTAATGCGCAAATTCAATGTACTTTCATGGCCTACTCATGTTTGTTCTGTTTAACAGTTTATTCAAAACCAGAATATAAAGTCAATAAAAAATAGACGAATTTTACATTTCTCAAAGTAATCTCCCATTGTCGGCATAACGCTCATTTTCCCCACTTTGTCCTTTGTAAGTTATCTGTAAATATTTTTAATCTTCAAATATTATCAGACAATTTCAATCTGTAACTGAATTGCCAGATTATGGGGCATCATGAAAAACATTGAACATACTCATACACAGATTTTATTTCTTATATACTGAGGCCAAAATAAAATTATAGTTTGTCTGGAATTGCCTCCCGCCTCATTGAAATGCCCCCTCCTGAAAAAATTTTATTGACCAAAAGTAGGAAGATTTTTTTTTATTTAATCAATTTTTTTTTGCCCATTACATGTATCACATACACCATACAAAACACTGAAATATAGTGTCAGCTCTATGTAGAATTAGATTTTTTTTGTTGATGGTAGATACTTTTTCTAAAAGTCAGAATATGTATTTACTGTTTACTGAGATTTTTATCAAAAATTTAAAATCTATCTTCAATTTAAAAAAAAAAAATAATTTCCCTCCCTCCCTCCCTTCAGGCAGCAATTCCAAACAAACAATTTTTTAAGGATGGCCTGACCCATTATGTTGGTAAGGTTATAGAGGAAAAACGGTGTCATGTGCCAGTTGACCCTGGATTGACCCCAAAATGAGAATTAACTTTTGTAAATGTGAAAGTGGTCTACACAGGTTGCAACTGTTCCCTCCCCAAGGGCTCAGCACTTTGAATTTAAAGTTGTGTGTCATTTGGATGAGACTGAGGCTCTGTGTATTTTTTTCTCATAATTCTTCAGGTCAAGTACAATCACTAGATTTAGCTACATAGGTAGAATTACCTACGCAGCTTTATTTACCTACCTCAGGTAGCTTTATTGAGCTATTTCAATGTAACTTTTCAAAATTTTTCTTTTTGTTAAAAAGAGACAAAAAAATCGCAATTAAATGACTATTAATATTTATACTAGGGAGGTTTAAAAAAACATTCCAAAGCAGAGATAGTTTAAACATTGCTGCGTTTGGACAATAAGGAGCAAAACATGTAATTCTATTGTTTGGTTAACTGTCCTCTCTCGTGCGTGCGATGAGGCATGGCTGAGTATAGTTACTTCACATTGTGCTGAATAATTACTGACCTACTATCGTGTTAACCGGAACTGGACTTCTTTGTCATTTCATTCAAGGAGTAACTGTTCTAACTGTCATACATATCCCCAAAACTTTAAGAACCTTGATTGCAATTGCGCAGAAAAAGACATTTCTTCAAGAGGGATTTTTTCATGAAGAGAATTAAGTCAAAGGACACATGTTGGTGGTTAGATATAGGTATATGTGCTTTATTTGGTTCAAAAATCGAGGAAAATGTGTTAACCACTATAAATGTATACCTGTAGCCACTATAATTATTATTATATCAAATGGATGGCTCTGCATACATGACATGATATACAAATGAAGTCATAATAGCCCTACTGAAAAGCCTTTGTGTAGAAATAAAATTTTAATTTGCATTAGTTTACTTCACTTTAGCTGTCATGAACACAATTTAATCGCATTATTTTAATTCGCATTTATTTACTGCAAATTAAACTCTCCATGTGAACAGGGCATAACTTTCTGCAATACATGTAAATTTAGTTAATACTGAGAAATAATGGGGAATAAATAATTGTCACTTAAGTCATTATGGGTGGCAACATAAAATTGTTGCAAAACAATTCATACATGTAACAAATACACATAACAAGCAATAAACTCTGACAGTGAAAAGGACATTCAGTTATTCAAAACAAAATGAAACTTCTATATTTTATCACAATAATCACAGTAATAAGATGGAAAAAAATTTCAGTACATTTATGGTCAATAAAATAAATGTACATGTGTGATCATACAGATTAATTTATTGCTTTTAAGAAGAGTATTAATATTTTTTTTTAAACAGAATCAAAGCACTTTCATCAATAGGAAAAAAAAATTCGACAATTTCATGGAACATTACAGCACTACCAAATATACAAACAGTCGTACAATAAAAAAATGGGTTTGCTTTATGCAAAAAACAATATTAAATGGTAATTGTTAATAATCATTAACAAATAGACAACCAATAACAACAGGGACGAGAGCAACAAGGAAAATCTTTTATATGAGTGGAAAGTCTTACTTGTAAGAGCAAAGGAGACTTAATAAATAATGTTAAAACTCAGAGTGTGTCTTGAAACATATTCAAAAATAATAAACTGGGAAAGGTGAAAATGACCTTTATATTATTTTTTTTAGCAAACAGTTTTCCCGTACCTTTATTACCATAAAATCCCTACTGATCGTGCCCGGTTTGAAAATTGCAAAAAGGGGACGGTTACTTTGGTACATGTTTTCTCATTATAAAATTTAATGTCATATTTAAAGTTCAAAAAAGGTTTTGAAAAAAAAAATTAGAAAACCTCCAAATATTTGTCTTACTTTCCTTTACCATAAGATAATCTACCCAAATTATGCTCAATGATTTATTTCCACCCCAAAAAATTACAGAATACACAAAGAGAACAAATTGTAGGTTACTTTCACTTTCATGAAGACTTTACAAACGATTTACCAAATAACCAAGTTCCACTTTCCCTTTCTTCAAATTATGGCAATCACAGTACATGGGGACCCTTATTTCCCGACCACTGAAAAAGGCCTAGGGGGTGCTTTTAGGGGCAGAGGCTGTTCATAGGGATTTTATGGTAAGACATCTAAGAAATGCCCCAATATCTCTCTGCACAAAGTCAAAGATAAAGCTTTAGCACCACAATCCCTCGAAGGCAAGAGGTGCCAAATAGGAACACAGACTGAGGATTCAAACTGTGAAATATGTACCAACTGTTTGAAAAATGGTCCATCAAACTCTTGTGAGGCAAGTGATGGATTTTCTAAGGAAATTTCTATTAAAAAGAAAAAATCATATCATCTATTATGCTGTGAATATTGCTTTTCTCGAAAGTCTGACATGGGAAAAAAATAGAAAATGTTGATACCCCAGTAATAATATCTGAGTTCTTCACCAGTGGGGCATTGTATTCATCAATACTGCTTCTCATACGTGATACCTCTGAAAATTACCCAGCTTAACAACATTGTATATTGTGACAATAAATCCTGCATCATCAGCTGATTATGTACGTTACATATATTATGGTCATATGCATTGAATACTTTTAATCTTTACATGTAATTGATACATTGAATAACTGGAATGGAAATGGCAGATTAATAATTATATTTAGCTAAATGGTTTAAAAATTATTTCATTATACCTTATTTTTAATTAAGGAAATTTAATATAACCAGTGACTGATTAAACATGTATTATGTAATCACATGTAATAACTGATTTCAGAGACGGAACAAAATGTTTTTGATTATAGTACATGTATAAATACATACCTGTTGCTGCACATATTTTACTTTGTTCATGTGCTGTTTTGGTGCAGAATTAAGTTTAAAAACAATCCAATTTCTGATGAACATAAACACATCGTAAACAACAGATACTGGCATTAAAAACAGGCACACAAAAACCCATCGGTAATGTTTTATAATATATTCCAAACCTCTATACTTTGCCCACGAAATAAACAGAGGGACAGCAATAATTAGCGCATTTTTTAGAGAAAGGTCCACGCCAAAAGCCATAATTGTCATAAACTGAGCCGGTTGCTTGTTATCGTTAGGGCAAAGGTTGGGCTAATACCCTAACAATACGAGTAATCCATTCTAACAAGGTCAAGGTAAAACGAAAGTAGGGCTTCTGACTTCCTGTGTAAAATCGGAACTCCTCGAAAATGTTCATACACAATTACCTAAGCTCCCGATATTTCGCGCGAAATTGTAAGTAGTTCCCGCCACAAGGTGCTTACGAAGGCGTTTGTTTATTTTTTGCAAGGAAATCAAGAAACTGAAGAAGAGCTCAAAGCACAATGTGGATTCAAGTTAGAAGCTTTGATGGGAAAAAGTCGTTACGTGTAGATAATCTGTCAAAGTTGACAAAGATTGAAGAATTAAGATCACGTTTAGTTGAGGAATTTGAGGCTCCTGCTGAGAAACAACGTTTGTTTTACAGAGGAAAACAGGTACCTCATTTTCATCTGTTAATTAGATCATAAATCAGCAATATTAATCATCACAATCTTAAGTGTGCTGAGAATTTATTATGGTGGGGTAGCTATAAGGAGGGGCCAAGCACAACTGGTAAACAGAGCTCTACCTGAGAACAGGTCTGGTAAAATCACTAGATTTAGCTACGTAGCTTGATATACCTTCTTAGCTTTATTTATCTACCTGAGGTAGCTATATTTAGCTACTAAATCTGTTTTCAGATTGTTTTTCAAATACTGCAGTGTGTTTTAAGATGAGTTTTACAACTTTTACTTTCTTCATTAAGATATATCACATTTTGCTTTCAATCATTTCCACAAATCGTTTACACAATTTATATTCATGCAAAAGCCTTTTGATGAGCACTTCTTTTGTTCTTTTGATTGATTAATTCTGTGTATTGTTTCACTTAAAAAGATTTTTTTCCATTTTGTAAGGAATACTAATAGGCAGCTTTTATTATACTATTTTGTTAAAGTTTGAATGGGATTTAAATTATGTCTTTTGTTTATATTATTTTCAAGTAACATGAGGAGATGGATTTCATCAAATGGTCTAAACATTCCCAACTATATCAGTATGATCAGGTTGATTTAGCAGGCTAGAAAATCTCTCTGATGTAAGTATATTTGATTTAATTAAGGTTAAGCAATGGAACAAAGATGGAAGGAAAACCAAGATGTGCACCGCCCGGCCCGGGTGGGCAACGGTCAGTTTCCGGAGAGGGCTGTACAAGAAACAGCTGAGGAATATAGAGGTCAACATGATTGACATCCTGGAAATCGACGAGACGAGGAGAACCGTGCGGGTGGAGCCACTGGTGACGATGGGACAGGTCACATCATTTCTCAATCCCCTAGGATGGACTCTTCCTGTATTACCAGAACTGGATGATCTCACAGTGGGTCTGTATAATCAGACATTACTACACGTAAAACTAAGCAAAAGAAATATATTTTAAAATATATTTTGAGGTGTATTTCATTTGGTTTGACACTATTTCCAACTTGCCGTATGTTCAATGGTTTCTTTAAACAAAAATTCATAAGCTTCCATCTATACCAAATCGGCAAACATATATTTTCAACAATGTTTTATTTAACTAAATCTGTTATATCCTTGACAGGTGGTCTGATAATGGGGGTGGGTATAGAGACCTCCTCCCACAAACGCGGCCTGTTCCAGCATTGCTGCGTGACCTATGAACTGGTGCTGGCTGATGGGAGTGTGGTCACATGCTCCGAGGTACGCAGATGTTAGCATGGCCAGGCTCAAATGGGTCAATCTTTATATTGAAACAGAATGTACATTTACCATTGTTAATATTTACACTCCTTATGAAAATACCCTGATTATGGTTTATTATTCCTCAGAATGAAAAACAATCTGCTATCTTGAAAATACTTAAGTCTCAGGTGTTTATCATTGTTGTGTCGCTCCCTGTTTTAATAAACATGTCAGTAACTTCACTGGTATATTTGAGGAAATTTTTTCTACCTGGGGGCTAGGGAAAAATTATTTTCATAAAATATATCTTCTGGGTGAAGATTTCATTATTTACTAAATTTTATGAAAAAACATTGCAAGAAAGTAAATATTTGTGAAATTTAAAAACTCACATACCAATTATATCAATGTAGATAAACCCTATTGGACACTTTTGGAAGCCCTGGTTCTTTAAACATGTGGAGGGATTTTTGACCACTGGACCAGCTGTAGAATATATCCCCATCAGACATTACTACCATAGACACACTAGAAGTATATTTTGGGAGCTTCAGGTAATCACAGCATCAAGCTTTATTCAGCTTGAGTTTACTATATAATTATATAGGGAGACAAAAATTAAATCTTTTCTTTTAGTTCTTCGCAAGCATAATTTTTCACATGTTCAAAAATTATAATTCAGGACATAATTCCATTTGGAAACAACCCCATCTTCAGATGTTTATTTGGCTGGGCTGTCCCTCCCAAAATCTCTCTGTTGAAACTTACCCAAGGGGAGACAACCAAGAAACTGTATGAGAAGTACCAGATTATCCAGGATATGCTGGTCCCCTTCGACAAATTACAGGAAGCTATGGAAGTGTTTGAAAAGGAAATTAAGGTACATTCACTACAGTGCATATTTCTATGTAGAGAGGCACTTTCTCTTAATAAATTTGGAGGATGGTCATCATATCTATACGAAGAATTATTATTTGAAAGTTTGCTTTATGATAGCCAGTACCCTAAATTTGATTTCATAAAGTCATTTGTGTGTAGATTTAATATCATGCTTTCATACCTCATAAGATATGTCATATACTTTCAATGAGAATAAAAAGATGTTTTTTACCATTTGAATAAATGGTGTATTGTACAAAATATGTTAATTTTACATTTTTTCCCCCAGATGTACCCCCTTTGGCTTTGTCCGTTTATGTTGTATGACCAACCAGGCATGGTCCATCCAGCTAAGAAAGGGAACCAGATGTATGTTGACATTGGGGCTTACGGTTCTCCAAAATCCAGCTCATGGGAAGCCATAAAGACAACCAGAGCCTTGGAGAGCTATGTCATCAAAGCTGGAGGGTAGGTGATGTACATTACAAGCTTCCATGCTTTATTGATCTTAAATCATTTTCTGACTTTGCGTTGCATGGCTAGAAGTATCTAGAACTTTGCTGAAATATTTTAGACCACCCATGTCTTTAAGGGATCTTTTAAGAACAAGGTTAAAGTGCTCAAGTCATTCATCATTTTAGTCTATAGGCCCTTCATAACCTTTTGAAAATTTTTATCTTCTTCTATTAAATTGATGGACAAATTCCATCCAGTTTTCTGACGTAAAGTTTCTTTAAAAAGAGCAAAAATTGCCAATTTCATTTTCCCAGCTCTCATAGACTTGAAGAGTTACAATGCAAAAAGCATAACATGCATGCACTATTCAAAATTGTTCTATACTCCTTATCATGTAGAATGCAAATTATTTTGCATACCAGGAGCAATAGTGCTCTACCAAGGGGTATGAAAATAAATTTCATACGTTGGTAGAAATGTAGAATCTACAATACCCCAGGATGCTCCCATGTAGTTTCAGCTTTTCTGGCCTAGTGGTTCTTGAGAAGATTTTTAATGACCCCAACCTATTTTTGTCTTTTTCTTGATTATCTCCCCTTACAAAGGGACTTGGCCCTTTATTTTAAGAATTTAAACTTCCCTTTACCCAAGGATGATTTGTACCAAGTTTGGTTAAATTTGGCCCAGTGGTTCTTTAGAAGAGAAGTTGAAAAAGTGAAAAGTTCACAGACTGACAGACAAACGGACAGACGGATGGATGATCAGAAAGGCTAATAAACTATTCCTCTACCAAATTGTAAAAATTTAGATCACATGGGTCCTAGTTCCAATCTCAGATGAGATTGAGTTGGTTATAGAAACCCTTGATATTCAAGTGTTTTTCATTTAGAAAACAAAGAATATTACCGGTAAGATGAATCTGTATGTATCTCTTTTGGAAATTAGTGTAAAAATCTTATTAAAAATGATATTACACGTGGATGTAACTGTTCAGGTTTCAGATGCTGTATGCTGACAGCTACCTAACTCGAGAGGACTTCAGGAAGATGTTTGATCACTCTCTGTACGATAAAATGAGAAAGGAACTGGGCTGTGAAGAGGCATTCCCAGAAGTTTACGACAAAGTGAACAGAAAAGTGCGAGATTAAATCACTGAGGAACAAGAAATCCATGCAAAGCTACCAATCAATAATCACTGAAGAACAAGAAATTCATGCAATGCTACCAATCAAATGCGTTTTCTCTCATTTTAAATTTTATTCAATACATTGATATTTTTTTTCTCACATTAATAATTTTAAGTCTTCGTTTTAAATAATGTCTATGGAATTTAGAATTCTCAGTTAATAAGCTAAACTGTTAAGTTTAAATTATTAAGTTTCTAGGAAGGAAAATGTGTCACTTCAATCAATAACTGTATGTGAACATCAAAAGTACATGTATTGCCAAAATCAAAGTTAAGTGAATACTGCCATATGTGTTTAAGGGACAATTTGTATAAAACTCATGAAAATATGAAATTTACCCTATTTATTTACAAGACTTGAATGACAAGAGATGATTTTGAAATTTGACAACAGAGTATATTTAAACATGATTAACATCCCTTGCAAATTTATTGCATGTCTTATTTTAGCTTTAAGAACATTTTAAAACTGTTTTTACAAATGTATATATGGATCATTCTCAAGGAAATTATGTGCACCATCAGTGGTATATTTTTCTTTAGATTTAATGAAATGGCAGCCTTGATGTACTCGATACATATAAATCATCTCTTTGACAAGTCACTCAAAAATGTCTCAGATATTTTCAGTGAGGTTACAAACTTTTATACATAGATAATTTATAAACTATATACATATATTTATACACAAAATGCATCCATAATCAATAAGATATTTGTGATAATGTTGTGCTTAGCTTATACATGATTATTTTACACTGATTATTATTTTTACTTAGATTATGTGTATGTCTCATTTTTATTTGTTGCGATCTGAATAAAATACCCGGTATTTACAGAAGACCAGTATACATAATTTCACAGTTCTTATTTCAGTCATTATTCTCTCAGATACTGTAAACCAACTTTTATTTGCATGCGAGAAATTTTTGTGAGGTTCGTGAGAGCCTCGATCGTCATCGCAAATATATCTCACTGTGAACTGGTCCTTATAGTCTCTGTGTCCCTTAACAGCTGATCAAAAAAGGCTTTATCGTGAAAATTAATCATCGCAAACTACATGTAGTTTACCCCCAGTAAATCACGAAATAAAGTTGTTGCAAATAAAAGTTGGTTTACAGTTTCTATATAAAATTATAGCCGTATATAGCCTAATGCATTTATTACAGTCAAGTGATTTTGTCATTAAATCCGTTTACATCTGTCATATAGTAAAGCATTGCACTTTGGGAGGAACAAATTGTCACTATATTGAATGATTAACAACTCATTAACGCTACTTTTCACCTCAATTGAAGGTGAGCATTACAGCTATATTTTATCAATAAGGAGATTGGCAATTACAACTCATTACCCCTATCTGAACACACCTGTCTGCAAGGTACATGTATATCTTAAGTATGCATGACACAGAACGCGTTTTATTAAATATTGATCACTTGCCATGTAGTGGAAACACAATATACATTAGGTATGGATTCTTTTCAATATACATATAATTCATATGGCCTTTAGTCAAAGTATACTACAGGTATTAATATAGTCTATATAGAATCAGTTGATTGCAATCATTTCTATTGAGAACTTGGTTACAAATCCCCCAGTGCAGGTTTTACCCTTGATGGTTTTAAATTTTGAAAAACAAGTATTTAATCTTTATACTTAAGTAATTCATGTACACTTATGAAATCCTGGCCAATTGAAGAGGCATTGCAGCAGTATAAATGAAAGAACCCCATGGGGCATAATGCTAATTTGAACGACCTGTTATTCACTAGACTTTCCACCATGTCACTAGATTTTCCACCTTTTCATACTTTTATTGTGGTCCCACCTAACCCCCAGTGGTCATGATTTGAATAATTTAGAATCTTCAAAACCCAGAAAGCTTCTACGAAAGTTTAATTTTTTGCAAGTAATTTTGAATTTTTTTCTTCAGTTTTTCTAATATATTTCGATGCAAAACTTTGATTCCCTATTGTGATTTGCAAGGGAGCTTGGTCCTTCATTTGAATAATGTACACTTCCCTTTACCAAAGGATGTTTTGTACAAATTGTTTAAACTGGCCTAGTATATATATACTGTAAATTCCTAATTAAACGCGAGGAATTTATTATCGCGTAATTCCGCGAGAAACATCACTCACAAAAAAAATTTCACACTTTTACATTTATGGTCCTGAAATCCATGTTAATTCTCTTTATGAATCGCCCTTTCGCTAATAAATATTCTCGCGATTTGTTGTTAAAGAGAAATATCGCAATAATAAGTACTCGCGAAAAATAAGGAATCTACAGTATATAGTTTTTGAGAAGTTAAACATGTAAACATCCTGAGAAATTCTACTGGTATTAAAAAATATGACTAAGCTTGACTTTAGAAGAATTTTATGTATCGGTATGTAAAATTAGATCACCCATAGTGGCCACATCCAACCCCCAGGGGTCATGATTTGGACAAAATTGATTCTATACTACCCAAAGATACTTTCTTTTATTTATGAATTTTATTGCTTTGCTGTTCTTTAGAAGAATTTCAAAGATTTTTCTTTAAGTATTCCCTTAAAACCCCAAAAAGGCTCCGCTGTATCCCAAGGGGTCATGAATTGAACAAAATTTATTCTACACTACCCCCCAGAGTTTCTCACAAGTTTACTCATTTCAGGGCAACAACGTGACTCTTGAGAAGTCATCTCCCCTTCAAAGAGTTGGTAGCCCTTGAACAGTTGAATAAATCTTAATTTTTCCATGGATATTTTATATACCAAGTTTGGTTTTGATTAGCCCAGTGTATCTGGAAATAAAACTGAAAACTGTAATAGACTCCCTATTGCCCCCCCCCCCCCCCCCCCCCCGGGGGGGGGGG
>PRKT01000228.1:697025-730615 GCA_003671525.1 Saccostrea glomerata | reverse complement strand
CCCCCCCCCCCCCCCCCCCTCTTCCCGGGGAGGTGGGAGTGGGCCGATTTGTACAATTGAGAAGCTACACCACCTCAGGATGATTCCATATCAGTTTCATCATTCCTGGCCCAGTGGTTCCTTAGAAGAAGATTTTTCTATATATTCCTATGTAAAACTTTGATGGTCCATTGTGGTCCAACCCTACCCTTGGTGGTCATGATTTGAACTTGAATCTACACTACTTGAAGATGATATCACTTGAATTTCATCTTTCCTGGCCCAGTGGTTCTTGAGATTTTTAAAAGATGCCATTAATTTTTCACTAAATCACAATTATCTCCCCTTGGACGAGGGTGTGGCCCTTCATTTGAACAAACTTGAATCTCCCTTGCCCAAAGATACTTTGTGGTAGGTTTGGTTAAATTTGACCCAGTGGTTCTTGAGAAGATGAAAATGTGAAAAGTTTACGTAAATGACAAACAACGGAAAAATTTTGATCAGACAAACTAACTTGAGGTGAGCATAAAAGATAGTAAACTTCTGTCAGAAAGTTATTTCTGTACCAAATATTAATGTGATCAAAATCTGATCTCGAATTGTTTTGCTCCAAAATTCTGATGGTCTGTGTATAGCAACCATATGAATTTTGGAGCATAAAAAAGATCTAGTTCTAATCACAATGTATCAAATATCTATTTGCCCACCTGATACTTAAATGGATATTTGAAAATTATTTCCAAAAATAAATTATCAGTTGATATGAAATAAATTCTGTACAAACATTTAGGAATTTGAAAGGTTCATGGACACTGAAGAAGTCTATAAATGTTTTGTCTCACCCAGTTAAAAATAACAAATTACTGCAAGGGTGAAAAATATTTATTCCAATACACAGAAATGTATGTGAACCTTAAATGCATCATAAAACTTCACATGTGAACAAGTCAAACATACAAAAACATATATACAACTGAAAAGTTGGAGATGGACTATGTAAACATAAGACATTAATACATGTATTTACATTATATGTTTTAAACATTAAAGATAAAATTGTACACTTAAAATGCCCAACTGATCTAGATAGGAATAGGTATGACTGAAACAACTGTCAGATTTAAACAAAAGCACCATTACAATCCATTCAAACCAGGCAGACTCTAGCATAAGTTGCTGTTTACTGGATGATATGACTCACACACTTGCTGTACCATGTGCCCCGTTTCTGCCTGTACCCCACAGAAAGGTTAGGCTGAGGAGGACAATCAATGTTAAAGAAAAAATCTCAACAAAGATAACGACATACAATACAATAGCCTTTGGCACTTCTATGCAGCAAATTTATTGTTCTACACCTTTGAGAAGGATTTCAAGGATTTTCCACATTTTTGTATTTAATTCAAATAAAATTTAGATAGCTCACTGCACTCAAAAACAAAACTTGTTATTGGATGTCAAAATTTCTTATAAAACTGTAGTGTTCCTAACCATTTACCAGTAATGTTGTATTATTACCCATTCAATAACAATATACAAATGTAAAATGATTCAAGTTTAAGAATTTTCCCCCTCCAAATATAGGATAAACAAAGATATAAAGCATGCAACTAATATGGGAATCTTTAATCCAATGTTTCCAGGTCATGGAAGAGCAAAAAATAAAATGATAATAAACAATGATTTTAGCATAAAATTGTGGATAGAAATGACTTTACATTTTTCAGCAAAATTATAATTCTAGATAATTCAAAAACAAATGCACCAAATATGAAATTTCATGAATAGATATTGTACTTAAAATTCTAATTTTCAAAGTTGTGAAATCAGTGGCTTCATATTTCTATACATTTTTATATAAATACATGTACTGCAGTTTAAAAACATTTAGAAATATGATTGTTGGTGTTGTTTTACTTTGCTTATGGGCATGTAATGGGAGTGTTTTTTAAATTAAATATTGGTTCATAACACACAGCAATGTGCACAAAAACAAAAGATGCTGAATTGATAATGAGTAATACATGTAGTAGATTGTATAATGTCTTTGAAAATTTCCCCTTCAATTGGAATTTGATCTTGAAGTCATGAAAATAATCATTCATGTGTCTAGAAATTGGCCACTTTTTGCAACTGCCAATAGTAAAAAAATTGTGTTTTAATATATAATAACATTTACAATATATAGATTGTTACTCTGAAAATTTTCTCCAACAGTCGGGTATTCATACTAGTACTTTGGTTTGGTAAAAAAAAAATTTACTTGTTAGTTTCAGGACGCCAACTGTAATGCTAATGTATCATCTTTTTCAGTTCCTTTACCAATTACATGTAATTAAGGGCAAACACAGGACCAGATTTAAATTCACTGACATGTTATTATTTTTAAAAAAGTTTAGCACTCACATAATAAAAATATTCTTTTTTCAGTTTTGTTATTTTTAAAAATTACACCAATGGAACTGAGTTTATAATATATATGTACTAGTTCTAACATTTATTATACCTACATGTATTGATAAACCAATTATTGCTATAGCACTAATGTCTTAATAAAAAACAATTTTAACATCATTATCCTCTTATCATTTATATATCGGTCACCAAGAAATTACTAGTATTTAGTGTTGGGACAAGCTCCATAGAAAGACTTTTCTCGGCCTACATGTATTGATAAACCAATTATTGCTATAGCACTAATGTCTTAATAAAAAACAATTTTAACATCATTATCCTCTTATCATTTATATATCGGTCACCAAGAAATTACTAGTATTTAGTGTTGGGACAAGCTCCATAGAAAGACTTTTCTCGTGTAAAAAGTTCTACAGGACAATCCTATTGAATAAAGCAATGTATGCTGGGACAAGAATCAACAATGACTAATTAATTATGGCACACCTAAATCAAAATTACACAAGAAAAATTGTTCTCTTGATTTGAACTTTCTAAAAATGAAATTAATGCCCCTTAACTGTGGCATATGTTTATAATACAGAAAACATATGATCCAAAAGACAAGAAAAATCAATGAAAATTTCTCATTGAGCTTATTCATATACAAATATATGCACAAGAACTTTACTTCAAAATAAATTCTCCTGTTGTCTAACATTTACAAAACTAGGACTATTGATACAAAGAATGGACTGTAAGACTTGGATAAAGATAAGTAAAAACTTACATTACTCAAAGATACAATGAATAACTTTTGTTCCATTATAAACTGTAATAAATATGAACTTTATTGCTGTCTAAAAAGAGTATAAGCAACCTTTTTCAAATCATAGTGAAAATATATCGACAAATTTATCATACAAATACAGTGAAGATAATTCAAATATTTGGCAAAGGTTTTGTGCATCATTGTACATGTATCTTATTTAGCACTGTTCTCATTACATCAGTAGAGAAATGTATATGGACAAACTACATGTATTGAAGTCTGTTTAACATGATGGCAACAAAATTGTGAGATTAATGCTATTCACATGTGAAGAAAAACACACAATGCATGAAATTTCCTTTCAATTAAACAATCACTCCTTCAATTCAAAACAAACATCAACACATCAAAAAAAATTCACTCTGCCAATTATGATATTATTTAATTGCATATTAAAATACTGAACATGAGTCTTGTCAAATTTCAAATGGATGGACAGTCTAAAAATTATGCAAACACCATGAATAAATAATGAACACAAGTTTTTATCAACTGTTGGGACCACACACAGGAGATACACTGTAAAGTTTAAAATGCCAGAGTATAAACATCACTCATAGGAGAACACTGGTGAGCTTAACTTTCACTTTCACAAATTTGTACTTTCAATTTTGAAACTAACCACTCAGTCTTGACTTTCATCACTGTTAAATTCTTCTTCGTCACTGTAATCGGTGTCGTACATTTCTACCTTTTCGAAGTCTTCGTATCTAGACACAGGTTTAGCTGGTTGGAGTACAGTTCGCTGTTTCTGCATGAATCTGATTTCTTTATCTATAACGTTTTTATCTGTATCCTTGTCTTCTGCTTTGAATTCTGAGACTAAAGGAAAAATATGTTCAATGGCTGCTTGGACATTGGCTACACTTGGAGCTGAAAAAATTCAACAGGTACATAATTAACATAAATACATCTGTATCATCTGGAAAGATTTTACAGGTCCTACTATCTGCTCAACATGGAGTCTTGCTGAGTACTGTATATTTATAGTTAATAGATCTAGAAAAATTAATGAAGTAATATGACACTCTAACTGAATTCTTAATACACTGTACAAACCGCTGCAAACCCCTAAGGCCATAAAATATATTGTATTAAAATCCTATACATGTAGTAAAATCTACAATACAATCAGAACCAAATCATTACTTACCTGTTACTGTTATACTTCCTGTGGAAAATATTTTGAGGGTTGCTTTTGGTGTTTTTAGTTTATATGTAACTCCTGGGTGTAACTCTGGTTCATAACTAAAAGAATTTACATCTTTATCAATATCAGTTTAAATTAAATTATCAACATTACATATACCAGTACTAAACATAAAAAAAAAAAAGATATTAAAGTTATTTTTAAATGCTAAAATTTGTTACACAAAATTAATTAGCTTATGCAATTTTCATTATGTTTTTAGGCTTATTTTTCTTATTAAATTTTACCTTGCTTCTTTTGGATACTTTTGTGAAAAAGCTGCTATCTTAATACGAAATGGCATGCCACATGTTCCTAAAACATTTACGACCCTGAAATTAGTAAATTTCACTTTATATCCTAAGCGTTGTAGTTTTCTGGCGAATTTTCTAGCAGCTATCCTTGATTCTTCCTCACTGAAAACAATATGAATAAGAGTTACTTAACAATATGAAAAATTTGGAATATGTATAATAAATCTTTTTCATGCAAATGAGTTAATTGGTTGTATTTTATTTATTTAACTTTTTGACTTGGAAATAAATATAAATGTAATCAAAATCAGCAGGAAATATATGACTCTTATCAAAAAGTCGACAATTTTGTTAAGTTTTTACCTGGTGGCTCCTGTGCACACAATTTTCCCTGATGACCAGATTGTTGCGGTTGTGTACGGTCTTCTGATTTTCATGTTGCACATCTTAACAAAATTAAAATATGTCTTTGATTCAAAGCTTTTAAGAAAAATGAAAAAAATCTATCCTTTCATATAATTTCTAACATTTAGTGAAAAAAAAGGATTCAGAATGTTTAAAATTATTCCAAGAGTCATAAAGTTCAAATGTTGCGAAACCTTTTCCACCTGCTGCTTTTTTTTTTTAATTTGTCTCTGAGAATTATTTTCTGATTGGTTTTTCTCCTTATTAAACTACTCATATGATTACTTTAAAAAACTTAGATGGGTTAAATTCTGTTTTCAATCAGATTATATAATCAGAAACACAAATGTCAGAAATTCATATATATCGATGTCTTCTAAGTTTAAGTTCTCATATAACCAGTTTATGACACTCACAGATTGCTCCCTTTTGAATTCGACATGGGATCCTTCCATTGCAATATTTCTGAGGTTAAGATGACATCGTGTGTTAAAACTACAGACAACATTGTTGATGATGATATCGATGGTTGGGGGTTCCTCTTCTACTGGGAAGCCATTAGCATCCACAGAAGTCTCATCATGAACTTCCGACTCGGTTAGGTTCTGGGTATCCATGACTCCCTTGGATTCAAGTGGAAGACATTCCCCAACCTCCGTCATTTTCAATCAATTTCCACACAAAGTTTCCAAAGTAAATGTATGAATTTTTAATGATTCCAACCCATTGATGCTTTTAATGCAAATTACTTTGTCCGTCACAATTTTCTAAACGTTTGCAACAAATTTGGTTCTTGCACACCTGGAATATATAAATTCTTCTTTGAAGATTTGTACAAACCACTAACGAGTAAAAATATTACAAAATGTTTCGTAATATACACAAATAAAGTTTTTCTTCTACTTTTCTCGTACTGTGGCAGCCATGCTTCTTTTCTTTGCATTGATACAGCCAATGAAAATGCGGCATTAGGGGGTGTATAAATAACTGGAATACTTCACATTTAAGAAAATAACTCTTAAAAGGACCAACATGCCAAAAGAAGAGTAATATGTCCCTAATTTGTTATTTTTATAGAAAATCTCTTCTAATAAACAATTTGATACCATAAGAATGCATTTAATTACATAAAATTCACAAAGTGCGTCTTTCTCTACGTTTGAAAAGAAGGATAACTCTTTTTGATTACCAAGGGAGGATAACTCTTATTTACCTTTTTCAATCCAAAGGGGCAATTTGTAAATTAATAATAAATCATATTTTTTGTATTAAAAAAAAACTCAGCTTGATGTATTTGTTGGAGAAAGTAATCAACATACAGAGGCCCAAGAGCCACAATGTCCACCAACGTTTCAGTACTCACAGTACTTTGATTTCTACATAATTCTGCTAAAGCCGTAAAGTACGGGAAAAAGAAAGTTGAAATTGATTATGACGTCATAATGGATCGAGTACCAAAAGTTTAAAGTTATTTACTAGATCCTGACCTTAAAAACACGAAAAAGGGTCCATATCTTGAAAGAGCTCCCATTTTACTACAATAAAGGCAAGGTAACAAAATTTCATTCTAAATTTTCATAGCATAATACAAACAAATATATTTCTAAGAATTAAAAAAAATTATCATTCCGTTTTCGAAATTTCCAACTGGATTGGGCCTCGTTAAATACTCTATGGATTGTTTTATACTCAGGTGACCTTTTGGCCTCCTGTATATTGTTATCTTGCAATGCATTTAACTAATTTAAAAATTATAACAAATTGTATAAAATCCCCTCATTATACATTGAATACCTTAATTAAGAAATTTAAAATCACCTACGTTTTATAAATAGGTTGCGTTGCACTTTCCGATTTAACGCTATTGAGCATTTGATTTTGGGTTCGATTAGACTTGTTTTACGAGTCGGTCATGTTACAATTTGACCAGAAACCGCAGTATTGACTCAAGAACTTATTCCCCATAAAAAAGATAAACGAGGCCTATCTACTTGGTATTTAAAAGGTTAGTTAAAGAATATATTTTCACTTATTAGGATTTTTGCTGCAATTATTACTATCAGAATATTATTACATCTATACCTGTTCATAACGTTGTATGATCTCCTCAACATGCTATTGTTAGGGACTGTCTATGATGTTGTTGAATCCAGACCCTCTAATCATGATTGATGAGAGTGATCTATTTATCCCCTATATATATATATATCCAAAATTTAAATAATGTCTCAGTAATCGGTTAACAATATAAAAAAAAAAAATAAAACACAAAAATCCTCAGTTAAGCTTTAGCGCTTTCATTTTCATTATATATATATATATATCCAAAATGTGTATATAATAGATTATATAATAGTCACAGTGTCCAGCAATAAATATTTAAAAAAAAAAACAAACGACAACACAAGTTGTAAAACATTAGCGCTAAGTTCATTTCAAATTCTTTAGACGTTTTACTTTAATATTACATTTGACGTTAAAATGTTATGATAATGACGTTGTCAACAATTATACAATGACTTCACAATGAATGTACGGGAAACAAGCAAATGAACATATAAGAAATAAACATACATGTATGTAAAATACAATAAACTATGCTAAACTGTTCAAAATTGGTTTTAAAGACTTAATAAAATGTTTTTCTTGTTCTCTTCTTTCTACCGTACTGTTCCAGTAAATATTTTTTCAATTCATTTAGACGTTCATCTCTTGTTTGTGGACAGGGACAATTCACAGTTTATCCCTTTTATAAACTCAAAACAGAGAACATTTTAGAAAGACAGGAAAAAGAAAAACATTTTATCAAGATTTTTAAACCATCCTTAAATAGTTTTATATAGACTATCTCATGACTTAATTATTTATTTTGCTATGAATGATGTTATTATATTTTGACTCTATAATTGTTTCCTCTATTAGCATATTGTGACGTCATTGCATTGTTGTTGACGTTATCAACAGGTAACGTTACTACGTCACATTTTGAATTGTTTTGAAATATGAAACGTCTGAAGAAATAATGAAGTGTAACATGCGGGACCCGAGCGATCTACCTTGGGCCCGAACTTGGTTATGCCCAAGTCTTATAAGGACAATATTAAAGTGCAAAATATACAGATAAAAGAAATGCAATATATGTACAGTAAAATTTGTCTAATCCGGACTCTGAGTACTCCGGACTTTTGTCCATTCCGTCCGTAAATTTTAGTCCCATGCACTTCTTTAACAAATTCATTTTAAAAAATTCTGTGTAGTCCGGATACTGTCTATTCTGTATTCCGAACGGCCATACTGGTCCCAACTGATCATAATTAACGGTAATTATTCCCTCTAATCCGGCCACACCTGAGTTACTTCAAAGCAATTAACACCTTTCGTGGGGAATGTCATAATCTGTGTTTACATTAGCATGATTATTAGTGCCATGAGACGAACTCGGTGAAATGCGGCGGTGACACAGTCCACTTGAAAAATAAATTACAATTAAAAAAAATTAACTCCTTTTACCACATTATAACATAAACACAAAAATATATGTACGCGCGATTTACAAATCAAAATAAAAATCGGGATCAAATATCGAACGCATTTCAAAATGGCGCCATAACACTGTTGAGGAAGACGTAATTTTTTACATAAAATTAAAAGTTCAATCTAATAATTAGCACATCATAAATAATTGTGCATTACTGTTAATACCTTGAATGAGGTCTTTGACAAGCGAAACCCGGTCCGCTTGATACATAGTAGGCCTATATTATTTTGATTGAGGTAACATTTCACCCGACTTTAAAACTTCGTGACCAAATAAGAAAATACAGTAAGTCATGCAGGGTTCTCATTAAGTGCCGGCGACCGGCGATTTCGCCGTCTACTTATACACTGGCGCCGGTTATTTCACTTTCAAAAATCAGTAAAGAAAATCTGTGCTTCAGAAAAGAATTTTGGTTATCCCGTTTGTCTTGTTCACGTAGTGAATAAAAAACGTAAACATATAAAAATCGTTATTATTTGACGCTTTCCTTGTAAGATTACGACCCCCTATTTTTAAAAACGTGGTGATGATACAGGAATCGTGATTGAAACACGGACGATAACTCGAACTCAGTGCATCCACAAAGATTCCAGAGAGTTCCGAAAGCAATCATGGCGTACGTGCCAGAAAAAAAAAAACGTTGAGAATATTAGTTGAATTATCGTCTTTATTTGCATTAAAATTTAGGTTCAAAGGCATATGCAACCTCAAAAAAAAATTTGTTGTAATTAATTTTTAAGTTATTTCCAGTGCAAATCCCTTTGTATACTTAAAATTCGTTTCGGAACGATTCTGTGGTGAGGCCTTGTCCCGACCGTCACCGAGACAAGTAAGATTTTTTTAACTACGGATAGAAATACTGGCGCATCACTATTTTCTGACAAAGAATTGTAAGGGTGACTTTCTGTATGGATTTCAGTGATACATGCATATTTTTTTTATATAATTGTGAACACTCAGACTCTTTAGTATCCCATACATCTAAACAATGTAAACGTTTTCAATCAAATAACTGCTACAAAAAGCAACATTTAAAAAAAAATCTTTATTCATAGCATATACATGTATTACAAAAATCAAGGAAGTTTTATAGATCATCATAGGCTGTGTGCTACTCCTGTGATTAATTTTTTTTTTTTTTTTTAGCAAAATGGGCTCCTAAAAAGTGTCATTTTGAGAACAAATTAAACAAGTCAAAATATGCCCAGATAGGTCCCAGAAGCCACCTCCTGCAATGTAAGAATTAAAAATTTTCCGGGGGAGGACCCCCGGACCCCCCTCTTGCCGAAAGGGGGGAAACCCCCCTCTCGGTCTCACCCCCCTCGGGCCGGTGGCCCTCGGTTCGGGCCTTCGGCCCTCAAGTCTGAGGTGCCCCCTACTTTTTCTTTTTCTCCACCTACTCTAAAATTTAATGAGAACCCTGGTCATGTGAGACTATCTTATAATTTCTACACTCCAAAATAGTAATTGATTTCATTATTTAATTTTATCTATAATATGTATATGATGTACTTGTAAATAAACAACGAAGATTCTCGAAATTTATATTTTCCTGCATTTTTCCTGCACTCCGGATTCTGTATAATCCGGCCAAATTTTATGGAACCGGCGGTAGCCGGATTGGACAAATTATACTGTTGAATTGAATTTCAGAGAATGTACTGGTATGACTGGACTAGAAATTAGACTGTGGACTTCTTCATAAGTAAATAGCCACTGAAGCTAGTAACCAGGTGCTTTATCTTCAAAGCAAGTTGATATCAACTAGGTACATCCCACCAAATAAAAAGGTTTACCAGAAAAGGAGAAAATGTATGGCTGGACCGGGAATCGAACCAGGGACCCCTGCATCTCCAGTCAGGTGCTCTACCAACTGAACTATCCAGGCCCATATTTATGGCCTAAACCATTAAATTCCTCCCCCCATAAATGGTCTTCACCCTCGAAGACACAACCCAAGTTCTTTACTACCCCATGGCAGGACTTTCACCTGCAATTCCAGGGATGGTCAATGGCACCAACTCTGTAACAGGAAGGAAGAAAATTTATGGATGGACTGATAATTGAACCCAGGACCCCTGCATCTCCATTCAGGTGCTCTACCAACTGAGCTAAAGAGATGTGACCCATCATGGAGGGATGCATAATCCTCCATGGCACTAGATCCCATCTTTGATATGTTTGGTCCATGTTTGCTCTGTTCTCATTTTATATCCATTGCTTTAAATGACTATTAAGATTCATTACAGTTCATTATTTCCATAGTTTATTAAACTTCTAAATACATGTAATTAATACAGAATGCAGCTTTCTGTTTTCAGAAGCCCCTTTGTCAACATTAGCATTTTTCACAACAAAAAAATAAAATAAAATGTAAGTAATTAATGAAAACTGCACAAAGGAAATTAGAAAATGTTATCTTTTAATTAAAATCTAACATGAAACATAAGTATTTTATTTTTGTAATATTTCTAGAAAATATTTCCTCGAAAAAAATTCTTGATAATATCTTGGAACACTATAATACATGTACTTTTGATTCATAACTTTTGCTTTGCCTGCTAGCAATTTTACATACAGGTATTCTTCTTTAGCTAACAATATTATGTATTGAAAAAAAAAGTAGCAAACACAAATGGAAACACTAGAATTCAATGACCAAAATGACACCACATTTGAACTTAGAACCAATTAGCCTGAATAAGTTATTGTTAAATTATCATTCAGTATTCTAGTGATGCTGCTTGGGGAAAGTGTAGATGTAGATGGATCCTGTGTGGGGGGAATCCCCTAAAGTAATCGGTACTCCTTACTGCTGATACAACCAAGTGTGTCTGCAATAGAGAAAGTACGAAAGACGAATAGGGCCACATATAAAAATAATTTTATCTCGTAATTACGAGATATTTTCTCATAATAACGAGATAATTATCTCTTAATTACGAGAAAAGATCTCGTTATAACGAAATAATTATCTCGTTATTATGAGAAAAGATCTCGTAAAAGCGAGAAAAGATCTCATTATAATGAGTAAATTATCTCGTTTTTACGAGAAAATATCTCGTTATTACGAGTTAAAAATATTTTTATCTCGTAATTACGAGATATTTTCTCGTAAAAACGAGATAAGTATCGTAATTATGAGAAAATATCTCGTAATTACGAGAAAGGATCTTATTATTACGAGATAATTATCTTGTTATTATGAGAAAAGATCTCGTAATAACGAGAAAAGATCTCGTTATGACGAGTTAATTATCTCGTTATCACGAGAAAAGATCTCGTAATAACGAGAAAAGATCGCGTTATGGAGAGTTAATTATCTGGTTATTACGAGAAAAGATTTTTTCTTTAATAAAAATGTGTGAAGAGGACGAAGTTATTAAATTGTGCTTCGATCTGGGATTAAGTAACAATGAGATCCTGCAATGTTTATTTTTTATAGATCTTTTCTCGTAATAATGAGATCTTTTCTTGTAATTACGAGATAATTAACTCGTAATGACAAGATCTTTTCTCGTTATAACGAAATCTTTTTTTTATCGTAATTACGAGATAAAAATATTTTTTTATGTGGCCCTATTGGTCTTTCGTAAGAAAGGCAGTGAATTCACATACAAAAAAAAATTATTAATAAATATTTTCACTCTGCTTTGCATTTATTAAAATTTAATAAACAAATTCTGTTACAAACACAAACCACACAACAGAACATAAAATATTCTCTAATTAGTTGAATATAATTTTACATTTACACACTGTTCTAATTACCAGAGTTGGGTATTCCAAGACTTCAGCCACTCTCCCTACATAGGCCTTGGGACTCACTGGAATGATCATGTCTCCTGCCTAAAATTATTGATAAAAGCTGGTTATATTTAAAACAACAAACATTCAATCAAATATTTCTAAACTTTGTCTATACATGTACCTTGTAATTTTTTTATCACATTGAAGAAATGTTTAATAAAAGTCTTATCTTTATTTCATTACCCATCTTCCCAAGTCAAGAGTTTCTGATCCGCTCCACTCCACATAAACCCTTGACCGAATAGGCTAAGTTTGACGGGGATAGAAATGCGTTCTCTGATTGGCCTCATGCAAGTTTGCATGAACCAATCAAAATCATTGTTTTATTTAAAATGAAACTAAATCGTAAACAGAAAAACACCAGTTTTAGTCCCAAGGATAACGTCTTTATCATTAAATAGCAAAGTTAAAGGTTTGTCTCAGCTTTTTGGTTGAGTTGTATTGAATTTATTACCGACTACCAATATTATCTCGAATTCTCTGTTGAATTCGTTTACTCTGATTGGCTAATAGCAGAGGCCAGTAGAGTTCAAAATGTGCAATCTCACTATAGATGGCATGACAGTAAACCCCGTCAAACTTAGCCTATTCGGTCAAAGGTTTATGTAGAGCAAAGCTTATCTCAAATTTTATTATTTTTAAAATTATTAAGGCAAAGCCCCATACGAAAATACAGGTACATTAAATTAATTTTGGTCCAGGTGAGGCTTGCAGTTACTTGGGTATGGACTTGTCCTAAAAACTGAAACTCAGGGCACTCATCCAGAATGCTAGTGTGCATCCTTTGATGCACCCATCCTACATGATACAAGTAAGGTCCAGGTAGGCCTTCTAGTCACAAGATTGAACTGCTCAAAAAGCTTTAACTCCATGTTTAATTATATTCCATCCAAAGTCTAGTAGCAAGTAAAACTAAATGTATCAAGAATTCAAGTTCGCTCTATAAAGGGACTTTAAACTGAAATGAATCTGCTCCAAATCCTAAAATACACTTTGTCATTCACCCAAAAAAATTATTAGGACTTCCAAATCTTTTTGACGCATTTATGGTTTCCAAGAGATCAGTGTCTGAAATCTCTTACAAAAGTTCAACTGTATTTTACTCTAGCAAGTTTTTCTATGACATTGTTTGCCTCAGAGTTATCCCCCTTGGTTGCTATCTAATTGGTCAAAGAAGTGAATTTTCCTCTTTTTGCAACCAATTTCAAAGGTGCATAGACACAGATTTGAAGTTAATATTCTCTTTATAATATCAAGACTTATCTATTGTAATAGCATTTCAAATTTTTGGATGAGTTTGATTGACACATCCTTGCACTTTCACAAATGTTATTTTATTCTAAATACCGGTACGTGTACTTAGGAAAAGTGGCAATCTTGTGTATATTAAAAAATATCAAAACTTATTGGTTGAATAATAAAGGAATCTTTAAATGTTGACATACAATCACTACATGTATCTATACAGACCTGTTGATACTGTGTTGCTCCCGACACAGTAAAATTTTCTCCGACACAGCAACGATTCAAATTTTATGCGAGCGACACAGTAAAAATTTTGCTGACACTGTAAGATCTGTGATAATAATTAGAAAATCTAAACCTATAAATTCTCTGTAACTGAAAGTTTTAAACAAACAATTCTGCCAAAAAGTAGAGTACTTAATTAGGTCTTCACTAATTGCATAATAAAAAATGCATAATAAATTATCTCCTTTACCCTCACTAGACTTAACACATGAAGGAACAAAGACAACTAATTTGTTTTTACACTTCCATGTAACGGTTAATTGGTAGTTGCGTTAAAAATATGTTGTATTATTTTTTTTTTTTTTAAATAAATATGTCTTTACTATAGAGCCATAGCTCTAGAATTATGTTGGCACTGTAAGTCAAACATTGTACCAAAATCATTTAATTGATGTAAATAAATTGTTTTAAATTTTAAAGAAACACTTAAAAAAGCATTTCACTATTCGAAAGATTTTTTTTTTTATTCGTTAATTTGATAAAGAAAACGGACAAAAATCACGGCAAATTTACTTTCAAAAAATAATAAGTAGTTTGACATTATCAATAAGAATTTCCTCTGCTTCTCGATCAAAACATGTGTTTTCACTTTTATCAATGTGTACGGTCATACAAATTGTCATACAAATTAGTGATTAAAAAAAAAGTCTATGCATGTATTCTTTTGTAATTATAATGAATAGGGATTCAATTGCGAATTTGATCGCAAAACTACTGCGAAAATTAAGTGTTTTGCTCTGCAACACAGTAAAATTTCAAAAGATGGAGAACCCTGTATACTTCACAAAATATTGTGCAATGAAAACCCACTCAGCATCCTTCAATGTCATAAATTAATTTTTTTCTGAACCTGCATCAGTCAGAATAATCCCATGCATTCATTCAGTAGGGATCTGGCACATTATTAGTTATCCAGGTTCAATCAAGGGTGTACGGGGATTTACCCCGGGTTTTATTCCATACACCCTGAGGCCGAAGGCCGAAGGGTGTATGGAATACAACCCAGGGTAAATCTCCGTACACCCTTGATTGGACCTGGATAATGAATTTATTTCCAATGTATCCATAAAAATTCTTTATAAACATAATCCAATCTACTTTGTCTCAACCTATCGATATTTACTACTTACTACAATGCATCGTGACGTCATGTCATTTGCTTTGTATTATAGAAAAACTATGCATTGTGACGTCATGTTTTATTTACACCCGGCTCAAGTCGGTTGTACGGAAATTTACAACCAACTTTGTAACCAATCAAAGCTCGTGTTACAAGCTACATAGGAAATAATGACACATACCACTTTCCAAGGACAGGGGTAAAAACCAACACATTCTTTTGTAAAAGCTGCATTTCCTGTGGGAAACTGAATTCCTCCATAAAAAATGAACAATCTGCCATCCTCAACTGTAAACAAGAAATGGTTTAAGCATTATCAAGTGATGAAAGATAAGAGCTAGGTGAATCAATTTGTCGAAAACATTAGACACACTAACAGTAAGGTATCCTTTCCTTTATTTGTGATTAATGGAGGGTAGACTATTAGTATTTATAGAAATAAAGGACAATGGATTTCATCTTCAAATTGAAAATTTAAAATGTTAATTACCCTGGAACTACAACAACTTAGCATCCAAACAGAATTTATATACTGGTGAAAACTGGAGTAAATCAAGTTTTAAGGACAACTCCTTAGCCTTTGCAGTACAATGTAAATACATAATATTGAATTCTTTCTGATTCAGTACACCCTAACCAGAACAATTCCTTAGCCTTGTGCAAGACATAAATTTATCTACCCTTCACCCCCACCTCCGATTTAAGATCTCTCTCAGATTTAATACCCACTCCTTATCTCCATATTACTCCTTATAGACCCTTTTGAAGAACATACATGTACATTTATTGAGATCTTTAAGATTTTGTACCCCCTACCCCCACACAACTCATAGGCCTAGTGAAGTACATTTATTAATGAGATGTCTAAAATTTTGAAACCCTCACCCCACCCCCCAAAAATCCAACTCATACATATATAGAGATCTCTCAGATTCAATACCGTAAATCTAGAAATTTTTATGTCGATTTTATTTTGCGAATTCGGGTCAAAATGCTGTTGATTAATTTTTACGTTTCAAAATTTTGCGAATGACCACTGCTTTGTTAACATTTTCTTATTGGTAATTTACTTTTAAGAAAAATATTTTTGCGAATTCAATGAACTCGCAAATTCGCTAAAAATTTATCTACAGCAAAAATTTCCAGACTTACGGTATATCCCTCTCCCCCAACCTTCTGTAGCAAAATAAAATAAATTTGTTTCCTATATTCTGGGACACCCTTTATATACATACACTGAGATTTCTCAGATTTTCATAGCTTTATGTATTACATACCCATATACCCCCTCAGCAACCCATATTGGTACAAAATGTATTGATTGATTAACATGCTACAGCTATGTTAAATTACTATAGAATCACCTAATTTTGTGGGGTCAAACTTTCGAGGTTTGAGGAAAGTCTATTGGTTCATAGGGGATTTGATTTCGTGGATCAAGAATTAGCGAATACTTATGTATGTAACATTTTACATTTCGTGGTGGACATAAATTCATGGGTCTTGTCATACCTCAAAAACAATGAAAATTAAACTCCCAGGAAAATTTGTGATTTCACAATAGTTTTCAAAGACAAAATAAGATATCAAGAGCAGTGCAAAGAGGAGCATCTCCTCGCAGAGAGACTATGATCATCAAGGCAGCATTAGACATACCAGTGCAAATTAAGTCACTCCTGTTTCACACAGAGGACAAACTAATCCACACACACAGACACACACATGTCTAGCAAATTTAATTTAAGCCCTCAAACTTCATTGCAAATGGGATGATTAAGCTATTACCTTAATAAAAGAGCCAAACTGAGAAAACTTCCTGTCATCATCAAAGTGAGCCACGTCCACCAGACCAATTCTTGTGACATTGAACAGAATAACTGTCCCAGTCCACTTTAATTCCACAGGAATGGTTAAGATTTCTCCATAAACCATAGCCCCTGGAACACTGACTGCCAAAATCAGGGAGGAATTGTCATAAGGATATCCATAGTCAATACTGTAACCAGTCAGGTCAAATTCTTCACGGCCATTGAGGGTCATGTTAGGGAGTTTGACCTTTGACCCAATATTTGTGATCATGGCTGCACCTGCTGATTGGATGTCATTTGGATTCATGGAGCAGTTGACTCTATTAAAAAAGATTACTGACACAAATACATATTGATACATTGATTAATGGTTGCAATTAAAGCTGCTTTAAAATTTTCTAGAATATAACTATTTATTCAACGTCAGAACTATTTACCACTTTTTTTTTTTAACCTTTTTTGTTGCATTTTACATAAAATACACTATTTTACCCCCAAAAGAAGTGAAAATTGCAAGAGCAAAACTGTCCCTGCAGGCATACAGTAAATGGACAACAAACTTTATTAAGTTAAATTATAGTTACAGAGCACATTTTCTGTACGTAGTATGGCTCACTTGTCATCAGTACTCCATTTTTTCCTCTGGCAGATTCACCAAACCAGCCATAATTCTGTAAGTATACAAGTCTCCCAATATAAAATAAATGATTCTTATTCTCACATTCCCTTTAGAAATGTATTGACTTAAAAAATTGAAGTTAAACCTGAAATACCTGATGACCGACGAGTTTCCATTTCTCCACAAGATCCTCAAATGAAACATTCTCCTGACCTGTAATATTTTAAAGATTTTTTAAAAGTGAGTCTGACTTTGTATAATTTTTTTTCTAGAACAATTATACAATCTGAATATATCTCAAAACACGGAGAGAAGTGTGACATGAACCTCTATACGCCTGACTGGACATGAGAGCTGTGACCACCCCTGTCTGGTTGTCTGTTGGTGAGTAAAATGGATTTCCTATGACAAGGACAGCGTGACTTTCTCCATTCAAATCATCCACACTAAGTGGGGTTCCCAGATGACAAAAGTCGGACTGAAAATAAGGGGACACCACAATGAGTTGTATCTTACTTGATTAACAAGTTGATGGAAGCAGTAAATATAACTTATCATAGATCCCCATATCTATCTACTGTCATTTGTTACTTATTTTACAGGAATAAAGATTAATACAAATTTAAATATTCAAATTATAAGTTTTAGTTTTGCCAGAGAATTCTTTCTCTACGTGACAAGACAATGTGATGTCTGGCTCTGCAAACTGTCTACTTTTGTGTGTTCCATAAAAGAGATAAACCACACCCTGCAATAATTTTTTTACATCAATCAGTTAAATGACATGTAATAGGGTATTTGAAGTTTTCCTATCTATGATAGAAGCATAGATCTTTTTTTTTTGTTCAATGTCCCTTTGAGAATTTTTTCACTCATATTGAAATATCACCACATGCCAGAGGTGGCCTGCAAATTTAGACCTATAATTGGCACTTGAAGCCTTTGAGCAGTGAGGAATGATTTTTGTGCCAGCACTACATGTAAATGCAACACAGGAGGAATGACACACTTCATGTCCTGCAGTGGGATTTAAACCCGCAACATAAGGTCCCACTCCTAACTCTGCAACTCAACAGCAAGTGCTTTAACCACCTAACCACACAAGTGACCCCTGACTTAAAAAGCACGGACAAGTAAAGGTATTTTTAGCTGGAGCATTTTTCCATTTTTTAATCATTTAGCCCTCATAAGGAAACCCACAACAGGGGAAGCTTACTCCTCCTCGGCACCTGATCCCACCTCTGGAATTACCAGGGGTCTGTGGAAATGCCCTGTTGAAAGATTTGTAATTTTTTTTTATTCTTGGCCCTTTTCAGCTATACGGCAAATCTCACATACATTTCCT
Source organism: Saccostrea glomerata (assembly GCA_003671525.1). Lineage (NCBI taxonomy): Eukaryota > Metazoa > Mollusca > Bivalvia > Ostreida > Ostreidae > Saccostrea > Saccostrea glomerata. The sequence continues at coordinate 711,792 of PRKT01000228.1, read as the reverse complement.
AGCTAGTGTGCATCTATGCAATTTTGGTCTAGGTATAGGTTTTTAGTTACTTGGTAATGGATCTGCTCCAAAAACTTTAATTTGGTCACTCATCTGGAAAATGTAGGTCAGATCCAGCATCTGAAGTAAGTCTGGTAATGTCCATCCCTAGATGCATCATCCATGCAAGTTTGGTCCAGGTAGGGCTTATAGCAACCTGGGAGAAGACTAGCACCACCTTTAACCAGGATGCTGATGCTAAGTAACGCTGATGCCAAAATTAAGGTATGCTAAGCTCATCCCATGTCAAGGTGAGCTTAAAGTTACAAGTACAAATACTGCTAAGAGGTCAATAAAGTATAAATATTGTAAACTGTGGAAAAAAGAAATTGAATTTCATGCTTTCTTACATTATATTTCATTGGGTCACTTTCATCATTACTGTATGTATAGGGGCACCAACTGCAATATCCAGCACTCCGTCTAAATTAATGTTCAGAACAGCTAGGCTTGAACCAAATCTTGACAACTGCTGAAAAAAAAAATTAAATAAATTCATAACAAATTGGTGGGATATTTTCGTCATAATTATAGTTTTTTATGGACTCTATGGGCATTCTCACATTCAAAGGAAAGAACAATCATGATTTATAATGAGTTTGATCCCTGCTCTAGCCTTTGGCTATTCTCTTATAAATCTTAATAACATTTTTCCACAGTGCAATAAAATTTAAATATTTAATAATATTTTCCAGTAAGAATAACCACATATAAGAAAGCTGGTAAAGGGAAAAAGTCTGCTAAAGTAATTGTATATTGTTTAACGTCCCTCTAGAGAATTTTTCACTCATATGGAGATGCCACCACTTGTCGGTGGATAGCTGCAAAATTTGTCCTATACTCCAGACTCAGGGCCATTGAGCTGTAAGGGATCTTTTTACTCAAGCCCTAGAGGGGCTTGAGTTATCTAAAACGATGCTAACTGGGTCATCGATTTACTCATTTTAAAAACACAAAAATATATCCTTTTTGTAGATAAAAATATTTCTAGAAACAAAAATGAAGCTCATCTTGAAAACGTCTGTATATTCAAAGATATTACATGTTAAATATCGGATTCTATGCTATGGCGAATGAACAATGAGTGAAGTTCTGCAGCCGCAACAGTTTCTATACAGTTTCGCGCTATCCTTTGCGTAGGAATCTCAAGTAACTTTTTACAGTCGCCAACAAAGCATCCACTGCAGACTCTGAAAGGTGATGCAGGTTACCCCATCGTTAACAAATTATATAATGCATTGCCAGAAAATATATGGCTGTACGGCCCCCAACTGAAATTGCTTTTCACGGGCCTGAAAATGATGTGTACTTTGAGTGACAGTAAAATAATAGCACAAAATCAATGTTAAATTCTCGTATTATCTTAAGCTTTGGTAACAGAACCTATATTATAAAAACTTCTTTTGGATTCGTACGGAATATGTATTGGACTCGATCAGCTAGATGAACCCCATCGTCTCAACCCAAGGTCCAGAGTAGGAGATCTAGAGGAAGGTACATTTTGGTCATGGTTTGCAACGATGGATGAACCCGTAGTCGCGTGGATTTTTTTAAAGCCCGGAGCCCCTCCCCCCCCCTACCACTTTGAAAAGCTTTTCTACAGCTTTGTAGCTTTGATTGATGTATATATTCATTAAATGTGATGTGCGTCATATACCCGGTAGTTTGAAGTGTACTGAATGTCTACATAAAAAAAAATTTCATTAAATTAAGAAACGGCAACGTTACTATGCTCTATAAAATATTCCTGAAAGTTTGTGATGTAAATTCATTTTAAAAAGTAGTATGATTAATAATACTTCTTCTAATTAAATTCAATATACGAATTTTGTTTCATGTACATGTAGTTTATTCAACAGAAGATTGAACTCTATAGCCCTCATCTTATACCATTTTAGGATATTAATGACACTTCCTAATTGACTTTCAACAGCTTGAGTATTTCTGACATTTTGTCAGTATATACTTCTACAAGCCAGCAACTACTGCAACACAGGACCTCAATTAGTTTATACATGCAGTCTCATCTGAAGGACAGGTCTCCACATTCCACAGTGGGATTCGAACCCTGATAAAACAAATCCTAAAATTCAAATTTTACTGTCATGTGAAGATTCATATATTATTATCAATTATGGGCAGTTTCACAAGTTACCTCCCTCTAAGAGATTTTTGAAATAATTCTGCAAGCAATATGCCACCTTAAAAATGATAAAAGAAATGGGCAGGTAGGTGGGGGAAATTTATGTTTAATCAAAAACAGTATGCTAAAACTTCAAATAATAAAATAATTAAATTGTTTCCTCAAAGTTAAATAGAGATTTGTTTTGGGTTATTAATTTTAAACAAAAAAAAATGATGGCCTAATAAAACTAACAATAAATAGTCCAAAAACTTAGTAGTGCAGAATATATGATGGCCTTATGAAAAGGGATAGCTGCAGATCTGTAGCTATCCGGAAAAATATATATTGATAGACCGGATAGCTACAGTGCCACCCATTGAAAAAACTGTATATTTATTGCGCACAAAAAAGTGCGCTCGGTTCTTGATTATTTCTTCCAAATTCTTACCTCAATTGCAAAAGAGGGAAGATTTTAAAAAGTTTCCCTCTCCTTTATCAACTACATTCGTAGTTGACATCTGAACGAAGCATATTGGACCGAATTATCTTTGAAACCAAAATGGCAGTATATATAATCGAAATGTTTGATGATGACAATATCAGGGTCAGGAGGACTATTAACAACAATTATGACGAATGTTTTGTTGTGGAAAGAGTCAAAGAATATGTTAGGAACACACGGTTAGTAATATTTTGAGATTACAGTTTTATGAACATGGAGAAATAAATCGAAAACCGAGCGCACTTTTTTGTGCGCAATAAATATACAGTTTTTTCAATGGGTGGCACTGTAGCTATCCGGTCTATTAATATATATTTTTCCGGATAGCTACAGATCTGCAGCTAGAAAAGGGAGGGGTTCAGAGACATAGTATATGATTTAGCCATCTATGTGAGTGGATCAAAGGATCTGATTTTAATCAGATTGAAGCTGATGCTCTATGTTCTTAGTATTTAGTCTACATGTAAAGGCAATGCAAATTTGTGCACATGCATAATGGTGGATTTATGCACTGGTTACATTTGATGGGGAGTTCAAATGTACTGTGCAATTTAATGTTGTGTTATCAAGATTGACAGCAATATACCCAAATCCTGGCAAACCAGTTTTATTTCCTGCCAAAATTATATGATAAATTTCATCATTTATGTTTTTTTATTCAGTTAAAGTAACAAAACCCAAGTAAATTGATGCCTTAAACCTGTATATGTATTATCAAGTAAGCTTACCAAATATGAAGAAAACTTTGCCAGTTTGAGGAGTGTTTTCCTTAGAATACCCAGGAGCTCCAATAATCAAATCTGAATACCCGTCAGAGTCAATATCCCCATTAGCTAAGGACCTGAAAATATTGTATGTGTGTATATGAATAATTAAAGCTTAAAATAGAGGAAATTATAGAGGAAATTAAGATTTTACCACTTCACAAAATCATGTCAGCAGTGGCTGTCTAAACCTAAAAGTTGAACATTTACTTGAACATGTGGAGAAGGCTATAATCAATGCCTATATATTATATTGGGTCAATATTTCATTCAATAAAATATATTTCTATAAAAAAAATCCTGACAGATTTAGAAATAATCAACTCATAAATATCATTTAACAGTATGGACGTTTTTATAAAAGTGGGGGGGGGGTGCTTCTTTGAAGTTTTTTGTAAGTTCTTTGCAAGTGCTCTTTATTCATTAAAATCATTTTTTTAAATTTGACAAAAATTACGACCTGTTCGTTTTGAATACTCGTTAGATTTTTCTAATGTATAAATACATCATCGACTTGTCCAATGAAAGCATCGGTATGTTTATATTTGGTTGAAACCCGAACCGTTTTCTGCAAAACCCAACAAATCAATGTGTCAACTCTTATTTGGCTAACCTTGTCATTCTGCTATAAATGTTGAAAACAGTGTGTAATTGTTAAACTCGTGTTTGAAGCTGCAACAGAGCTACAAAAGAAGAGCGTGTAACCAAAAACTTCTACAAAATGTTAACCAAAAAAAAAAAAAGAATATTAATAAAATTATACTATTTCAGACATAAAATAACACTAATTTTCAATTTCTGAAAACTACTAATTACAATTTCGTCAGTTTTAACTCTGAAATTCATTACGTACGAAGTTAGTATCAACGACTGCGCAAATATCACATTCGAACTACTCTGTATATTTCAGATGACGAACTCTTTCTTTGAAACTCGTCCAAGAGATATACACTGTTACGTAATCAACCGCTACCCCAGTTTCCCTTCGACTCTTTGAAGTCAGTCCGAGGGATTCAAAAAGAGTTTCGACTGATCCATTATAACCCATGTTGGTCAGGGATAATGACTTCTTAATTATGAGTCAAAATAATCGTCAAAATATACATATTTATTAAAAATACACTCAGAATTTGTAATTAATAAATTCATCTAATATTTCTGAGTGGTAAAATAGCTGTCAAAAATATTCTAAATTGTAAGAGTAATGCTGTACCCCCCTATGCTAATGGGATGCCCTGTCAGAAATCATTGCAGGTGTCATTCTGCATCCCGAAGATCACCATGCATGCCGCAAAAGGTAATACGGAAAATTTCACTAAGAATACGACTAAAAAATTTTAACTTGTTTTCAAAAGTGAACAAATATTTTTTTAAGAGTTTGAAGATTATTATTTTCATTGCTAAGAATCTATGTTTTTGCATGAAGAGGAATAGACAAGTGTTTAAGTCTGTCTGGATTTTATATTTTTAAGTCGACGAAACATCAGTCTGCAGTGTAGGAAATTAGTTTGCATATTTAATATAAATACAAGTAACAGTGCACATATTTTCCCTTTTGAGGAATAAATGAACAGGCATGCAACTACGCTAAGTCTGTCCACCTAATAAGGAGAAAACATTTTCCCAACATGAAGGTTTTATTAATCAGCTTTCAGGGAGGATATCTATAACTTTGGTTTGCTTTTTGAAAGACTTAGCAACATGGTAAGAATAAAGTGATTATCCTTTTCTGGATGTTCATGCTGCAAATAAATTTGATAGTATATTGAAAAGAGCATTTACCCCCCCCCCCCCCCCTCATGTATTTGTCAGCTTCATATGATATTATTATGCTCTAAAGATAAAAAAATAACTGCAATAAGTTAAGCTTGATTATATCCATAAACAAATTAGAATTTAACACGTTATGGATAAATATTTTTTCATCCATTCTTTGGTTGTTCACTATCCCTTCTTCCAGCTTTAACTGGGACCGCCAGAGACTGCAAAGCATTTGGCAATTAATGACTAACCTTATTTTTTTCATAATTCAATTCCATTTACTGATAAAACAAATCTTAACTCCTTCAAATTTTTTGTGGGATGAAAAGGTCTAGAGATCCCACTTGCTAAATATTGCAAAAAAATCTTCAAATAAAATACAAGTTGGATGAAATTATTCTTCTGTCATTTAATTTTAATATGTAAAAGAATAATAAAATAGAGATATATTTGTTATCTTAAGCTATTTTGTATGCAAAAAAAAAAAATATAGTTGGGGAGTTTATATATATAACTGAAATTTACTAGTACATGTACTAATCTTCAGTGAAATAGGCCAGTCTTGCAAGGGTAAAAAAATCCCTTTACCTTCTCCAAAATACAATTAGAGAATACACAAAAATTCCTAGTAATCCATTTACTAAAAAGATGTCTTTAAAGTTACATAATGAGTCAATGGTGTTTCCTATAAGGTATCTGTATCACAAAGTGAAAGATTTATGAAAATTATGAGAATAAATTTAGGGAAGATATGAAAACAAAACTGTTTCATAAAGCCAGAAAAGATACACAAGGCCACCTTTAAAAAATTGTTTGGTTGCCCTCTCCTGACCGACTGACTAAAATGACCCAATTAACTCAAAACCTTTTATTACATTCTAGGACACAATTTTTTCTGATCATTCCTCTCATTCCGTCAACAAGCATGTTGAAATTTTCTGGTAAAAAGATTTTCAAACCTACCAACCCCATAACTTTACTCTAAGTCAGGAGAGGGCAAGCTAACATTATTTTCAAGGTGGCCCTGAATGTAAATTTTAAAGTGCAAGAAAAAAAGCTGAATATCTACCATGTACATGTCAAGGTCACACCACTTTCATTTTAATGAAAACTTGGAAACAAAATTCAATTAAAGCATGCATTGACGTGAGAAACATATTCTAATAATCTTTGTAGCTCACCTAAGCCGAAGCCTCAAGTGAGCTTTTCTGATCACATTTTGTCCGTCTTGAACCATCTGTCTGTCCGTCTGTTTATTTTTCACATTTTTGACTTCTTCTAAAGAACCACTAGGCCAATTTTAACCAAACTTAGTACATTAAAGATTCCTTAGGTAAAGCAGAGTTTACATTGTTAAAATGAAGGGCCAAGACCCCTCACAAGGGGAGATAATCAAGAAAAGACAAAAGTAGGGTGGGGTCTTTAAAAGATTTTCTTCTCAAGAACCACTAGGCCAGAAAAACTGAAACTTATGTGGAAGCATCCATGGGTGGTATAAATTCTTAATTGTTCAAATCATGACCCCCTGGGGGTTGGGCGGGGCCACAATAGGGAATCCAAGTTTTACATAGACATATATATATAGGATATTACTTGAAAAATCTTCTCAAGAACCACTGGGCCAGGTGAGCTGAAACTTATGTGGAAGCATCTAGGGTAGTGTACTGTATATACTCACCTATAAGTTGGTTTTCTGAGAGTTAAATTTTAGTCCAAAAGTCTATGTCCGACTTATAGGCGAGTCATAAAAGACTGGTATTTTTTTGGATGGCGAAACGTAGCAGTCTATAAATATTTGCAACAGATATCTGTAAACAAACTCTGGATTTAATATATCATATGTTTGCATTTTAAGATTATACATTAATTACAAGTATTTATATAGTGCATGTATTTAATAATATTGGTTTTTAATCTTAAGAGGACTTTTCTAATTTTTCATTGATTTAGAGCTAAGAATCGACCCTCATTTCTAAAAATATTAGTTGAAACCAGGTCAAAACATCAGAGCTTTTATTTGAAATTGTCATCTGATTCTTTCAAAAAGATGTACCGACTTATAAGCGGGTCAATGGCAAATATCTGCAAAATAACCTCAAAAAATGCAACCGACTTATAGGCGGACCAACTTATAGCCAAGTATATACAGTAGATATTTATTTGTTAAATTCATGACCCCTGGGGGTAGGGTGGGGCCACAACAGGGAATCCAAGTTTTACATAGAAATACCGGTATATAGAACAAATCTTTAAAAATCTTCTTCTCAAGAACCACTTGGCCAATAAAGCTGAAACTTATGTGGAAGCATCTAGGGTAGTGTAGATTCTAAATTGTTCAAATCATGACCCCTGGGGGTAGGGCTGGGCCACAATAGGGAATCCAAGTTTTATGTATAAATATATGGAACAAATCTTTAAAATCTTCTTCTCAAGAACCACTGGACCAGGAAAGCTGAAACTTAAGTGGAAACATCCTGGGGTAGTGTAGATTCTAAATTGTTAAAATCATGACCCACAGGGGAAGGGTGGGGCATCAATAGGGAAGTCCAAGTTTTACATAGAAATGCAAAGAAAAAATCTTTAAAAATCTTCTTATCAAGAACCACTGGGCCAGGAAAGCTGAAACTTATGTGTGGAAGCATCCTTGGGTAGTGTTGATATCAAATTGTTCAAATCATGACCCCTTGGGGTAGGGCGGGGCATCAATAGGGAATCCAAGTTTTACAAAGATGTATTATTAGGAAAATACTTGAAAAATCTTCTCAAGAACCACTGGGCCAGGTGAGCTGAAACTTATGTGGAAGCATCTAGGGTAGTGTAGATTCTAAATTGTTCAAATCATGACCCCTGGGGGTAGGGCAGGGCATCAATAGGGAATCCAAGTTTTACAAAGATGTATTTATAGGAAAATACTTGAAAAACCTTTTTATCAAGAACCACTGGGACAGGAAAGCTTAAACTTATGTGTGGAAGCATCCTTGGGTAGTGTTGATATCAAATTATTCAAATCATGACCCCTGGAGGTAGGGCGGGGCATCAATAGGGAATCAAAGTTTTACAAAGATGTATTCATAGGAAAATACTTGAAATATCTTCTTCTCAAGAAGCACTGGGCCAGGTGAGCTGAAACTTATGTGGAAGCATCTAGGGTAGTGTAGATATTTATTTGTTAAATTCATGACTCCTGGGGGTAGGGCAGGGCCACAATAGAAAATCCAAGTTTTACATAGAAATACCGGTATATAGAACAAATCTTTAAAAATCTTCTTCTCAAGAACCACTGGACCAGGAAAGCTGAAACTTATGTGGAAGCATCCTTTGATAGTGTAGATATAAAATTGTTAAAATTATGACCCCCAGGGAAGAGTGGGGCCACAATAGGGAATTCAAGTTTTACATAGACATATATATAGGAAAATACTTGAAAAATCTTCTTATCAAGAACCACTGGGCCAGGAAAGCTGAAACTTATGTGGAAGCATCCTTGGTTAGTTGGTTAGTGTGGATATTTGTTAAAAATCATGACCCCCAGGGGAAGGGCGGGGCCACAATAGGGAATTTCAAGTTTTACATAGAAATGTATAGAAAAAATCTTTAAAAATCTTCTTCTCAAGAACCACTGGGCCAGGAAAGTTGAAACTTATATGGAAGCATCCTTGAGTAGTGTAGATATTAAATTGTAAAAATCATGACCCCCGGAGGTAGGGCGGGGCCACAATAGGGAATCCAAGTTTTACATAGAAATATATAGAACAAATCTTTAAAAATCTTCTTCTCAAGAACCACTGGGCCTCTAAAGCTGAAATTTATGTGGAAGCATCCTTGGGTAGTGTAGATTCTAAAGTTTTAAAATAAATAAGGGAAGGGGGTTGTTGGGTATGATAGTAGCAACCCAAGCTGATTTTTTATGTTGGGAAATTGTATACATATTCTATGTCATTGGAAAGAGTTTATTAAAACTTGCATAATACTTTTTATTTCATAAAGATATCTTAATTAGAACAAAAGTTATTGGAGTTTAAAGTTGCAAAATTTCAGTCGTTTTCTAGAATTTCTTGCTACAGTAATGATAGGGGTCAACTCGCTCGTTGATGGACCCGGTGTATTTCATAAAAGTAGTTATTTCCTTTTAATTTATTTATTACTTGGCAGATTTTTATAAAACTTAGAACTCTGACTGAAAAAGTTCTGCTCTTTCTGATTCTGCTATTTTTATTTTTCTATCTTAAAGCATTTATGCAGAAAAAAGACAATATTGTGTAAAAATTTATAGTTTTATTAGTAAAACACAAATATGGTGACATCCATGTTAACTTGGAAGATTGGAAAATCAGCTGATGATCAGTCTCAAAACTCCAGCAGTGTATGGAAACATCTGAAGTATAAGAAAAATGATTATAAAAAACACTGATATGGAATCTTGGTAGAAAAAAAATTCCAAGATTAGGGAATTAAAAAAATTAACCTATATGAGTGTGTACATCCTAAGGGAAGTGCATAAATAATTAACTTCTCTTAAGTTATGTGAAACTGTGTTACAATAAATAATTGTAATACTAAGCTTATGTTATTTTCTATAAAACCAGAGACATGGTTTTATATCTCTCTGAATAAAAAAAATAAAACATCTTTTTTGACCATTAATTTCAAATTTCAAATAATTTTTTTTAGAAAAACTGATACCTTAACTTGTTCATGTTCATGTGGAGATGCATTCAAATAGTCAAAATTACATTTGGTTAAAACTATATTGTATGAAAAAGACTTCATATAAATAATTTTTATCGAAAAAATAAGGATTTGATTATGTATGAAAAGATTATGTGATATTACCGTCAAGAAAAAAATTACGATATTTTGAACATCCGAGGAAATTCGTTCGACACTTGGCACGGTGCTGATTGTGGAAATCACTCGTCAAAAGTAATAAATAATCTTATCTAAATAATCTTTCTAATCTGTTTTATTAGTATTCAATGATGGTTTGGCCAAATATGCTTTATTTTTAGGTAAATCGTGTATTTGAGAGCCGTAGTATTTTCGAGTTGTAAAATTCCAAGATGGCGCCCGGTGACGCGTGAGAATTTATGAATGAAATTGACCTTTAACCTAAAATGCGGTTGGTTAAATGTTATCGCACAGGGTTGAAACTTATATCAAAAGAAAATTCAGAATGTGTACTTTCAGAATATATGTGTAAGTAAAATACTTACCCAAAACTTTTCATGCAGGGTCGCATTAACTTTGGGGTGTCGTATCTTCGGTAGTTATTGGAGTTCGGTTTACTTACAACTTCCATGTTGTAGAGAGACATTAGATCTGATTGGTTGGAAAAATTCATGCATATTCATGAATATTTAGACTGCCGCATTTTAGATCTCGTGAACCCCGTAAAATTAGGCCACGCGCGGATCTTGTAAACTCGCCATTATCGATATTTACCGGTGTGTATTGACTTTAACGCTTCAAAAAACACTTTTATGAATTAATAAACATAAAAATATGCACATAGATCAAAAGTTTAATTTATCCTCTTTCCAAATATGTAAGTTTTATTTTACATAACGATAAGAAAACGTTATTTTAAAGGTGATGAAATGAAGTGATGTGAAATTTTGTTCAATTCTTAATGGCACACGGTGATCAGCTTGGGTTGCTAATGATAGGTATAGCAAGAGGGGGAATCTGGTAAAGATCTGCATCACCCAAGTTACTCAGGTGAGCGATGTGGCCCATGGGCCTCTTGTTTTTAACACGTGTCTTTATTTCTGGCGATGACGCAATCTGTGCGTACCTGATAGATTCGAGATCACATGAAGGAAAACAATCCCGTCTTTCGACTTCACCGTATGCCAAGGGATTATGAGGAGAGGAGCGTATCAGAAACCCTTGGCTAGCGAAGATGGCTTGGGTCATGCAAAAATTCTATGTTATCAATTTCTTCTTTGTGTGTCACGAGTCGCTTTCAGAGACTACATCTTATAAAGAAAATAATTGGTAAATCACCCCCTTTCAAGATAGATATAAGAAAGTACAGTTGTAATAAAAATTTCCTTGTAATTCATTACTAAAAGCCCTGAGGGTGTCTTTGAGAAAATATACAATAAAGAACCTTACAAAAAATATTCAACCCCCATGCTCCCACTCCCAAAAGGCAAATAACTTAGTAAACCATAAGAGAGAAACAAATTCAAAGAATTAGGGAATAACTGACCTCTTATTTGGTATTTGCGACTGTTAATGCTGATTTAACGGTCGCAAACTGAGTTTTACCGGTGACGCGTAAGCGAAACCAGAAAAAAAGTTGTTTGCGACCTTGAAATCAGCATTAAGGTCGCAAATACAAAATTAGATGATAGTTATTCCCATTCTAATGCAACCTATGCATTTTGTTTGATGTTTATGTCTTGTTTTGTGGAGTTCTGCTACATGAAAAACGTCACAGAGCATTGTATTTTAGTGTCGCTCTATTATGATGTCACAATGAAAAGTTTTAGCTCTCGTAAATGCTCATTTTACTGCTTCAAACATCAGTGAATTTTCCTTTCAAAATGTGTTTTATAAAACAACTGCATTAGAATAAGTTATTTATAGTATCTTCAGTCATGGAGAGAAAAAAAACATTGTTTTCCAAATAAGATTAAGATTTTTTTATCTTCAATCCTGGACATCAAGTAGACAAACTGTTGGCATCACTGTAGAAAGCTTTGAGTCCTCTACCAAAATTATGAAATTCATTGCCCCAGGGGCAAGGGTTCTTGGGTAAGGGTGAGCCTCAATTAATCATGTAGTAAGAATGCTTAGATTCTCTTAAGGTCTTCCCTCACCCTGTATTAAAGTGCATAAACTAAGAGCATGATATGATGTTCATGAGTATTTCCGGAATTGTAAAATTTGAAGCCCGCCCATGCCCATATGAAGGGAAATTATGAAGGAGTAATGAGGTGATGGGGGTTTTATAATTGATTTTATAGTGAAAATATATTACTTTTTAGCTAACTTGAGCTGAAGGATCAAGTGAGCTTTTCTGATCACATTTTGTCCGTCCGTCCATCTGTCTGTCATTCAGTAAACTTTTCACATTTTCAACATCTACTCAAGAACCACTGGGCCAATTTTAATCAAACTTGGTACAAAGCATCCTTGGGTGAAGGGGAGTTTAAATTTTAAAATGAAGGGCCAAGTCCCGCACAAGAGGAGATAATAAAGAAAAGAGAAAAATAGGGTCAGGGGTCATTAAAAAATCTTCTTAAGAACCACTGGGCCAGAAAAACTGAAACTTGTGTTGAAGCATCCTGTGGTAATGTAGATTCTAAATGTTCAGATCATCACCCCTGGGGGTAAGATGGGGCTACAATATGGAATCAATGTTTTACATAGAAATTTATAGGAAAAATCTTTAAAATTCTCAAGAACCATTGGGCCAGAAAACTGAACTCTGAAACATTTGTATTCTACTTATTTATGGTTTACAACAACAGCATATCACTATCTTTGTAAACATTAGGAAGATATACATGAACATTGTACTAATTTCTAATAAACTCATAAATGCTAAGGACGTTTTTATGAGAAAAACAACATATTTCTGATAAATTTACAGTATTTTATAAATTAACTTTTTAATAAATGTTTGTAATAACATTATTTAAAATTGAATACATATTATAATCAATTTCAGAGAACAAAAATTCAGAATTAGTATATATTATCTTTTTTTGAAAAAATGGCTTAAAAAATTTCAGCTGTAAAACCTGTTTTAAAAAATAAAACAAAAAAAACCCTGCCTGCCACATTGAATTTTTAATTTTTTTTGGCCCGAGAAACTATTGATTAATTTTATTTGGCCTTAAAGATGGGTGATGAAGATGTTGTTGATGATTAATATGTCAATCTCGATAATAACTCCCCTCTAAATTGTCAGATCTCTACGGAAGAAATCTTGCAAGCAGTTAAGAAACTAAAAAATAATGAAGCCCCAGGATATGATCAAATCTGTAACAACAAGTTGCATGAGGTATAATGTTTTTGACCTGTCCGTCAAAGTGTTAGTCAGTCAGTCAGTCCTGTTTTTTTGTAAGCGCCACTCCTCTTAACTGCTGCATAGAATTTCATCAAACTTTGCAGATATTTTGGACACAATGTGTAGATGTTCATATTGCTAGGAAATTCCGATTCCTTTATTTTTCCGGGAATTTCTACACTTTACAACTTAGATTTTTGGCCATACCAGTGCTCCAAGTTGCGACTTAAACGGTCGCATTTGCGACCCAAAAATTGGGTTTGCGACTAGAAATTCAAACTAAGTCGCATTTATGCGACTGAGAAAATTTGGGCTGGCAACGTCCATCTTTTATGATCAGGATCGAGATTTATGTTTTCAAAATTCTCTATCAAGACAACATTTGAAGAAATATATTTTAACACATTTTACAAAGCGTCGTATGGACTTAGATCACGTAATGTTATGGACAGCATGCTGTAATACATGTAGTAAAGTTTGATAGAACCAGAAAAGTATATACATAACGTCACTGAGAGAATGGCATCCAAATGTTGTAAACATTCTAGAGTTTCTCTGACCTTGTTATTAAAGCATTTGGTTAATGGCCTGCATATCACAATTAATTAAGTGTTTTGGCGGCATTGATAACGACTGCGTTATGGGTAAGATAAGTAGTAGTAAGTAAACAGGTAATAAACATGATAAGCAATTGGCAAAGTCCTGTCTCAACAACTGTTTTATTTTCTTTTGATTAAACTCTAATTCTAAGATCAGATTTTTTGTGTTCATTCTGTGTACTATACAAAGGGTGGTTGTATTTAATAAAAATATATCCTTCAACTAGCAAAAGATTTCTAGTCACAGTAATTAATAATCTTTGATTTAATAAAATCATTACACATGTGGATGTTAGTTTCTTGTTTTAATTGTGTTATTAAAATGTTTTCATCATGGCGAGTGAAAAATTTGTTTATGGCGACCAGAAATTCTGAAATGGCGACCAAAAAAATTTTTAGGTCGCCATTTAGCGACCTAAAGGTAAGTGCGACTTGGAGCACTGCATACTTTGTATATAGAGATAAACAGTTTGTCAGACAACTCCTCTCAAACTGCTGCACAGAATTTCATTAAACTTGGCAGATATTAAGGACACAGTGTGTAGATGTGCATATTAGTTATTACCAGGAAATTCTGATTTTTAGGTCACCTGAGTAAACTCAGGTGACCTATTGCCATCTGTTTTCGTCCGTCGTCGTGTGTCGTGCGTCGTTCGTCGTGCGTCGTGTGTTAACATTTGAACATTTTCAGCTTCTTCTCTGCAACCACTGAACCAATTTCAACCAAATTTAGCACAAAGCATCTGTGTGTGAAGGGGAACAAAAATTGTGAATTTCATGATCCCTGCCCCCCTGGGGCCTGGGGGGTGGGGCCAAAACCACTAAAATTAATGCAATCTTTAAAAATCTTCTTCTTTACTCCTGGACATCAAGCAGTCAAATTGTTTGCATGATTGTAATCAGCATTGAGTCCTCTACCAAAATTGTGAAATTCATGGCCCTGGGGTCAGGGGT